>JAJKFI010000061.1:4324549-4337351 GCA_029204185.1 Lerista edwardsae | reverse complement strand
GAGAGAGAGAGAGAGAGAGAGAGAGAGAGAGAGAGAGAGAGAGAGAGCCAAACCCTGGGATTTTCTGCTTGCAAATCAGGTTTTGTAACTACCTCAATAGTTAATAACTTCCTTCAAAACTCACGTATTATTATATAATCAATAATTCTGAATAATAATTCTGGGGGTTCTGGAGCAAAGGCGGCCACAGGATCCCCCCCCCCGCCCATGCAGCCCCCACCATGGTATCCTATTGGGTGTTACCAATGTGATAATTAGGGGGAGCCTGAGCCTTTGTGGGCCAGTGTACCGCTGTGGAAGCAAACCTGTTCAGTTGTTTCAGCATCCGCCCCCAGCAAAGCATCCTCCCCATCCTGAAAGCCTACCTGTGCCTGGATCCTCCCCTGCAGCTTCCCTGGTGAGTCCCGGAGACATCGTGCAAGGAGAGAGGTCCGCGAGGTCCGGGGTCGTTTGCTTCCGAGCAATCCCCTTTCCCTCTTCCCCCCGCGGCATGTTGCGGCTGCGTTCCAGCCACCTGCCTGCCGCTTTAAGGCTGGCTGGTGGAGAGAGGGCGAGACGGCGGATGCGTTTCTGCAGAGCCAGGGAGGAAGGAGGGCAAGATGCAGAGTGACATCACCCAACCCTCCTCCCCTGTCGGCTGCTTGGGGGGGGGGGGCAGACACGCCAGCGCAGGGGAACTGCATAGCTGAAGAGTAAATCTGAGGGGGAACGTCAGCCAGCCTTGTCTCAAAGAGAAGCAGGAAACGAGGATGCTCCACCGTCTGCCCTAATACAGGTAAAATCGTGGCTGATTGCATCACTGTTTTCCGGGAGCTGGGATGCAGCTGCTCTGGGTACCACTAAGGCCTTCTGCCTGGCAGGGAGGGAGGGAGGGAGGGGGGGTGATGCTGCTGCTGACGGCAAGAGAGGCTCCAGACTCCGGGCTCTGTGGTTTTGGCATCAGAGATTTGAGTGACAAGCCCTTTTGGGCTGGGAAAGAGAGGAAGTGCGTGTTGTGGTCCTGAGTCTCCCGGAGAGAATGAATGGGATTGAGAATTTCCCGGAGATCAGAATGATCGACCAGAGGCATCAGTCAATGGCCCAAGCAAGGTGGGGCTCCAGAACTCCACCATCTTCCTATCCCAACCTCTTTCTGGAATTCTCACCTTTAAAAAATAAATAAATTAAGACAGCCTCCATTCTTTTTGCTTATAAAGATACAAGAAAAACTGGGCAAGTCTTATCCTGCCCCATCACCCCATAAGAGATAACCCTGCACCTCCTCCCAGGGTTCCAACCAATGAATGCAAAGGCACCAGAGTGATTGACAAGTGCTGATAAGGTGGTCCTAATTTTTGAGTTGGATTAAAAGTTATACAACAGTATTTAACACAGACCTATTATTTTTTTTATTTTTATTTTATTTTCACACAGTCATAAGAAACATAAGAAGAGCCCTGCTGGATCAGGCCGAAGGGCCATCTAGTCCAGCTTCCTGCGTCCCACTGAGGCTCACCAGATGCCTGCCACTCCCTTGCACCCGGCACTCTGAACTAGCCTAACATAAGGAGGTCGCACCACCCATCATGGCCTATAGCGCACGATGGACTCTTCCTCCAGAAATCTGTCCAATCCCCTTTTAAAGGCACCTAGGCCAGATGCCACCTCTTGTGGCAAGGAGTTCCACAGATTAATAACACACTGGGTAAAAAATATTTCCTTTTATCTGTTCTCACTCTTCCCAACACTCAATTTTAGTGGGTGTCCCCTGGTTCTGGTGTTGTGAGAGAGGGAAAAGAACCTCCCTCTCTCCACTCTATCCATCCCATGCAGAATTTTGTACGTCGAGCAGCACAATCCTAACTGTGTTTTTTTTTTCCTGCAGGAAGAGCCACCATGATCCCCCCCAACATGGCGACCCCGTCGGGCGATGTGCTCTTCCCCACTCTGTCTTCTCAGGAATTGTGGAGATCGCAGGTGACAGGGTACGCCGGCGCCATCACCCGCCACATCAGCCATCGTGCCAACAACTTCAAAAGGCACCCGAAGAGGAGGAAACACATCCGTCCATCCCCTCCCCCTCCGCCGAACACCCCATGCCCCATCGACCGGATCCACTTTGGCGAAATCCACCCGCAAAGATCCTTCCTAGAACTTTTGTTCAACGGCTGCATCCTCTTCGGGATTGAATTTAGTTATGCGATGGAGACGGCCTATGTGACCCCCGTCCTGCTTCAGATGGGGCTGCCTGACCAGCTGTATGGGATGGTCTGGTTTATCAGCCCAATTCTGGGTAAGTCGCGCCAAGGCAGGTCTTGGTGGGGGAGGTGATTTGCTTGGAATTACTGGGATGTCTGCCAGTGCCCAAGCATCATTTCTCTGGGCTCGGTGCAAAATGTGTCACAGGGAGAGCACAGCATAAGCATGCAATATGACCCCTTGGGAGCCTGCGAAAAAGGGTACCAGGTGCCAATTCTGTCATTGCACCCCACCTGCGGTGGCTGTCCTCCTCCCCTGCCCCTGCCACCTGACTTGGCACAGTGTTCCTCTGCCCAGCATGATGCATTGGGGAGGGGGGGGAGGAGAACAGAGTGGAAAATAAAATGTGGAGGAGAGAAGAGGGGTAGGATGGAGTGTCTCCCAAGAGACACTCTAGTCCTCCACTCTATGCTTTTCCACTTCCCTTGGCATTCCATTCCCTTCTTTCGTCTCAAATCCAAGAAGGAGGTGCAGAAATAGTGCAGATGTCAGCAGAGGGGGGGCATAATGGTCTCCCACTAGTTCCCCTCTTGAAGTGGCTTGAAGTGGTCACCTTGGTCTATTTTCTGACTATTTTGTCCTTCCCTCTCCCTCCACAAAAGCCTCATCTGTTTTGGGGAAAAAAAATGAAGAGTGACTTTCACTTCTATAGGTCACTAGGTTTAGCTCCTGATATTTCTAGCAACTTAACGTGTATTTATAGCCTACCTGAAATATCCCTTCTCTAGTTTGGCCTCCATCTCGTCGCACATGGTCCACTTGTGTTTTCAGACTGCAGGCTGACAAAATCCCTGCTACAAAGAAAACTAGCATGTCAAGGAGAAGGATTCCAGCCTCACCTTCTTGATATGCTAACTTTCTCTGTGCGAGGAGTTTTTTTATTCCATCATGTGGGCCGCTACCCCTCTGAACAGGTACAGCCCAGGTCATAGAGACTTGTCTTATCTTACTATCTTATCTTATCTTTCTATCTATCTTATCTTACTTATCTTATCTACTATCTTACCCTAAACCTCCCTCTGCAGGCTTGTGATGGGTGATGCTCTGAACATCAACGGTTCTGTCCTTTCAGGTTTCCTGCTGCAGCCTTTGCTGGGGGCCTGGAGTGACAGATGCAGCTCGCCTTTTGGCAGGAGAAGACCCTTCATCCTGGTCCTGGCTATCGGTTATTATTATTATTATTATTATTATTATTATTGCTGCTGCTGCTGCTGCTGCTGCTGCTGCTGCTGCTGCTGCTGCTGCGATTAAGAATACATATGTACCTAGTTTCAACCAAAAGTAGTTCACAGTTTGGTTTTTAAGCTTTGCAGGTGTGTGCAGCATACTGATAAGTCTGAACTGAATCTGAACCCAAGCTTTTTAATGACTTGACTTCCAGCTCTCTGGAAATTGGCTCAGAGCCTACACGGACAACGGCAAGTCCTCTTTCCATTCACCTTCCTGCAAAAAAAGAAATCAGTGTGTAATCAGTACAATTAAAGGGACGGTTGTCTCTACATTGGTTGCAGTTCTAGTGATAAACTGGTCTTACAATACTAGTGTGAACACACTCTTCTTCCCCCTCCCCTTTAAGCTGATTTGGCTGGGTTTATTCCTCTCCCCCCACAGGGGCACTGTTGGGCCTCTCGCTGATGCTGAACGGCAGGGATATTGGGAACGCTTTGACGGACACCAACGACGACCACAAGTGGGGGATCGCGCTCACGGTCTGTGGGGTCATTCTCATGGACTTCTGTGCAGACTCTGCCGACAACCCCAGCCACGCCTACATGATGGACGTGTGCAGCCCGTCGGATCAGGACCGCGGGCTCAATATTCATGCCTTGCTGGCTGGTGAGCTTTCTGCTGTCATACGTTGTGATTTTTTAGAGCACTATTTCTCAGGGCACAATCCTAAACTGAGTTAGGCCAGTGTAAGCTAAGCCAGCAAAATTTAGCCAGCACAAGGGACATCGTAAAGTGCGTTTGGACCACTCTCTGAGTCAAAGAGGATGACACACCTGCTTTACGGTGTCCCTTGCGCTGGCCAAACTTTGCTGGCTTAGCTTATGCTGGCCTAACACAGTTTAGGATTGTGCTCTCAAACTGTGGGTTGGGACCCAGTTGTTGGGTCACGACTTGATGTTAGGTGGGTTGCAGAAAACAGGGAGCAGCCATCTTGGAAGCTGCAGACCTTACTCTTGCTATATTCTGTTTGTGGATGTTCACAGTTTGAATTTTCAAGTGTGTTTTTAGTTCAGTGCTTTTACGTAATATTTCGTCCGAATGCTGTTTCCTGTCAGGGATGTTTCCCGGTTGTGCATCTGCTGCAGTCCAGGAATGCCAGTTTGCATTCCAGGAGTATCATTTGATCATGTGACAATGTCACTTCCAGTTATGACATCACTTCCAGTGGGTCCTGGCATGAGTACTGTTCTAAAAGGTGGGTCCTGATCTAAAAAGAACCGCTTGGTCTAGAGGGCTTATAGTGGATCTTTCCCTTTGGCACAGGGTGGTTTTCACAACTACCCTGGAAAACAGGTCAGTATGATCAAAACATCAGTTTTAAGTGGATCAGAGCCCATAAGTACAGGGAAGACTCTTCCATAACTAGGGCAGAGCCTGAGGGGCAGTTATTATTATTATTATTTTGTTTCTTTGGTCATTAGATTGCTCCTCTGACTTTTAATTCAAGGCGGTTTACATAGGCAGGCTTTATTTCTCTAACCCCCCCCCCCAAGGGTTTTTTTACAAATTACAAAGAAGTTCTATCTTTCAAAACTACAGCAACATACAGCTGGAACTTTCGTGGTTTAGTCCTTCTTTCTGGCCTCACGATTGCCTTCCTGCTGGCTGATAGATGGCTTCTCTGCTCCCACCAAAGAAACAGCTGGCCCAGCACAACTCCTCTCTCACAGGCAGCTGGAGACAGCTCAGCTCTTATCAGTTGCAATTCTCAAGGTCTGCCGCTCACGGAAGCTTCTCGTGATCTCGAACGGGTGACCTTCGGATCTTAGCTTCAGGCAAACGGAGGCTTTAACCCGCTCAATTAAGCCTCCTGTTATGCACCACTCCTTGATGTAGCACCCCGGGCAGATGCTCCTCAGGCTCCACCATGGTTATGCTTTTGAGGGTACTCTCCTCTCAAGGTTGCCGTAAGCTCTTTGCATGCTCGGAACGTTCCGTGTTATGATGGCTGGTTCTGGCTCTTGAGGAATGGGTTTCCCATCCTACTGGGAGGTGACGTCGCTTCTGCTCTTCCCCCGGCAGGTCTCGGAGGCGGCTTTGGGTACATAGTCGGAGGCATTCATTGGGACCGAACGGGCTTTGGCAGGGCTGTGGGAGGCCAGCTCCGCGTCATCTACATCTTCACCTCCATCGCGCTGACGGTCGCGACCGTCTTGACTTTGGTCAGTATTCCCGAGAGGCCCTTGCAGTTGTCCAGCCGGAAGAAGAAAGTCATGAAGAGCCCCAGCCTGCCTCTGCCCCCCTCGCCACCCCTCCTCTTCGAGGACTGCGCCAGCGAGCCCCTCGCCCCTCAGAACTCCGTCCACTTATACGCCAGCTTCACCAGCCCCATTTCCCCCCCTCAGCCCCCTCACGCCCAAATACGGCAGCTTCATCAGCCGGGACAATTCGTTGACGGGACTCAGTGAGTTCGCGTCCTCGTTTGGGACCTCCAACATCGACAGCGTGCTCATCGATTGCTTTACGGGGGGACACGATGGCTACCTGGCCATCCCGGCTAGCTTGCCCAGGCAGGCCATCAGCGTGAGCTTCCCCAGAGCCCCAGAGGGCTTCTACCTCCATGAAAACAGAGCCTTAGCGGCCGGAGAGAATGGCGGGACCCCCGGGCCAGACGCAGAGTGCCTGAGGGTGGGCTCCTTGGATGCCATGAAGCCACGCTCATCGGGAATCCTGAAAAGGCCTCAGACCTTGGCCATCCCTGATATCATCACAGGGAACATTCCGGAAAGCAGTAGGAGGAGGAATGTCACCTTTAGCCAACAGGTGAGCGAAGGACACGGAGGGAGCGATGTCTGTCAAATGGCGATGTTCTCTGCCTATATTCTGGCAGAGTTTCCAGACTGGATACATCCTAAATACGGAGACTTAGGACCAGTGGTGGAATTCAGCCAGTTCTCACCAGTTCTGCAGAGCCGGTTGCTAATTTATCGATATACAAGAAGTAGTGCTGTAGTAAGAAGCAGTACAAAGACAGGAGGACATAGAACCGGTTGTTAATTTATTTGAATCCCACCACTGCTTAGGACCCCATCCTGTCCAACTTTCCAGCGCCAGTGCAGCCTCAATGCAGCACTGAGGAAAGGAAACAAATGTTCCCTTACCTGGAGGAGGCCTCTGTGACGGCCCCACCACTGCAGGTTCCTGCACATATAATAACCCGTTGGCAAGGTTGCACCAGTGCTGGAAAGGTGGACAGGATTTGGCCCTTACTGATGTGACAAGGGTGTCATCAACCCTTGAAATGTTGGGGGGGGGGAATCTGTTATCAGAGATGGGGCCCAGAAACGAAGGGGTGGTGCTTTGTTAGAAAGGGGTGGAGCCAATAGGAAAGGGGTGTGGCCTAATGAGAGGCTCCCACAAGGCCTGATGTTAAACTGTGCTGCCTATCTACCTGAAAAAAGGAAACAGCTGGAAATACAGAGTCGTTTTGGGCCATCTGACAACTCCAGCATTCTCATAGGGTGGTTGTATTACCATGACTATTTCTATGACTATTAATGTTATTACTGATATTATTCCAAATTATTTCTAAGCCACGTTTGTTCAAAAGTAAGGGCTCTTTCTTTGCTGGAATGATAATGTGCGAGACTCCGTTTCACCATATGCGTGGTGAGGGAACATGTCGTGAGTCATGCGCTGGCAGTGGGAGAGGGAGAATGTGATCAGTTGAATCATCGGTGTTCTTCGCGGCACATTGGCAAGGAGTGCCCACCTCCATGGCTTCTCCTGCTTCTTCCTGAATTTGAAAAGGAAGAGGAGAAGTGCAACAGAAAAGGATGTGTGGAAGAGAGGAGAGCAGTGGCCTAGAGCGTCTCCAAAAAAAGGGAAGAGGGGGAGGTAGCAACAGAGGAAGTATGGAGGAGAAGAGATTGATCGGCCTAGATTGTCTCCAAAGAGACGTTCTATCCTACCACTCTCCTACATGCTTCCACTTCTGCCCTGTTCCCTTCTTCCTCTTTGAATCTAAGGAGTATGGCAAGAGGAATGGGAACCGCACGGGCAGATTTGGAGGATACAGATTTGGGCGGCAGCAGGAGCACTTATTGCCCTGCCTTGGATACTAGCATTTCTTGGTTGGATCCTGAAGGTGTTTTTAGTGTTATACTCTTTGGCCTTCATTAGTAGCAGGATTGGTGGCTGGTTGCCTGATCACGTGGGCCTTAACTGCCACCCAAGGCAATGCTGTACATGATTCCGAGCTTGCTGTCTGCTGGGTTTTTTTCCTGCTGATTTTTGGATGATCTTTCCGGGGCAGGTGGCAAACATTTTGCTGAACGGGGTGAAGTACGAGAGTGAACTGAATGGCTCCAACGAACTCGCTGAGCAATCTCTCTCCATGAAGCTCCTGTGCTCAACCATCTGTCATATGCCCAAGCCGCTACGAAACCTCTGCATCAACCACTTCCTAGGTAAACGCTGCATGATTCGCTGCGGGGGAAACCTGTGTCCCACGACTTCAGAAAAGTCCCATGGCCGATGGACAGTAGCCACGATCCAACTGTTGGATCTACTAAGTGGGTTTGGAGGCACCTTAGAAAGTGGGGATTCTCTGAAGCTTAGCAGTGGGAGAGGAGCTGGCCCCATTTGGTCCAGCCTAATCTCTTTCCAGGGCTTTCCGACCGGAAAGTTGAGAGTTCAAGACTGCGCGACGGAGTGAGCTCCCGTTGCTTGTCCCAGCTCCTATCAACATAGCAGTTCAAAAGCACCTAAATGCAAGTAGATAAATAGGGACCACTTCGGTGGGAAGGGAACGGCGTTCTGTGCGCTGCGGCGTAGAGTCATGCCGGCCACATGACCACGGAAGCTTGTCCTGGGACAAAACGCCAGCTCTACAGGCTTAGAAGCGGAGATGAGCAGCGCCCCCTACAGTCGGTCACGACTAGACCATTCGGTCCTGGGGAAACCTTTACCTTTTTAACGTCTTTCCAGTGCCCATTTGCTGGTGTCTCTTTTGCAACTTGAGTGGCTCATTTGCACCTGCATGGTGCTGTCACTCCCCAGAATGGCTCCAGCGAGTGAGTAGGAGAGGCCGCACACAATGATGCCTTGCGGTGTCTGCAGTACTGCACGAGCCCCTCCTCTGGCTATGCTACTGCCTGGACGCTGCGGTAGAGTCAGAGCAGACCAGACTGGGCATGAGGGGTCAAGGGTCTGACTCTGTCTGTGGCAGCTTCAGCCATCCCTGCAAGTGGAGGGGATCTCTGTCCTGCAGCCTGGTTCACCACACGGAGTAGAGCTGCGTGGCCACCTCTTAATTTCAGTGCTTCCGAATGATGCTGTCCTCTCTGCCTTCCGCTTCTGCCCCCTTAGGCTGGCTCTCGTTCGAAGGGATGCTCCTGTTCTACACGGACTTCATGGGGGAAGTGGTGTTTCAAGGGGACCCCAAAGCGCCTCATGACTCGGCGGACTATCAGAAGTACAACGCTGGGGTGACCATGGGCTGCTGGGGGATGTGCATTTATGCATTCAGCGCAGCCTTCTATTCAGGTATGAAATCTCTACTCACTGAGCTTTAAGGGTGCCTTGGGGGAGATCTGTGAAATGGGTATAAAATCAAAGGAATTCACACGTCTTCGTTTTGTTTTACAGCCTCGCTAGAAAAACTAGAGGAATACTTCAGCATCCGCACACTGTATTTCATAGCATATCTTGCCTTTGGACTCGGCACTGGTCTAGCCACATTATCCAGAAATATTTATGTCATTTTATCACTGTGCATCAGTTACGGTATTTTGTTTTCAACACTCTGCACGCTCCCGTATTCCCTGCTGTGTGACTACTACCAGAACAAAAGGGTAGGTACTGAAAATAACCTGGAAGAATCTGTCGTCGTTCTTGGGCATCTCTGACTGAGTGCCTTGGATAATGTACAGAGTGCATTTTCCTGAAAAGACTCAGAGCTCATGATAGTGTCTTTATGTTGTGATGAAAGTGGTTTTGAAAGCTCAGTGTCTCTGAGCATGAACAGAGCGATCACATGCTCATCTTTTTCTAGTAAAAAAAATCATACAGAGGAGAGAAATAAGAATACTTATAACCAAGTTGGGGTCACAGCAGAGGGGTTGGTGGTGGAGCAGAGCACTGCCACGTCTACAGGAGGGTATCATCAACAGGAGCACTCAGAAACATTTTTCCAAGGACCTGAGCAAAAAGAAGCATCAGGCTCCGGAGGAGGCCAACTGAGAAATATGCCTTGGGGGTATATACTAATATCTAGGCCACTGCCTTTCCCAAGGGCTGCAGGGGGGCAGGGCAGTGACACTACATAGCTTCTGCTATATTAAGACTACAATCCCATTCAAATTTGCCTCTCTTTCCACAAGCCTATATTTTGAAACTGGTTTTGCCTCCCCAGGCCACCCTTTTCTAACTGGCTCCGCCTCCACAAACCACCATTTTGAAACTGGCTCCCAGGGGCGTAGCTAAAGAAGTGTGGTTGGGGTGCAGTTGCACCAGGCAACAAGCTTTAGGGGGGCAACAAACTGAGCTTGACATTAGTGGCCAAAATGGTGAAAAACCTTGGTCTGTATGAATAATCCCATCATATTGTACATCATTGGAAAGGTAATTTCACACAGAATGCAATGGAACAAACCAGAGTGTCATAGCTTAATTCTATCAAAGGTTATGGCCAGGAAGCCCAGAAAATGAAAATACAACTGTGACGTCACTTCCTGTTGTGATGTCATTTTGAGGGCAGCATTTTGCCCTCTGCACTGGGCTAAACGTCCATCAGCTACGCCACTGCTGGCTCCGCCTCCCAAACTACCCTTTTGAAAACTGACAGTGGCAAAACAAAGCAGGGAGTTGTTCCCTGAAGCTCACTCCAGCTCCCTGTTAGTGTCTACGTTTGATGGCTTGCAGGCCGCAAGTATGTTTTGTTCTCATAAATGTTTTCTCTCCCTCTCTCCGAACAGTTTGCAGGATCGACCGAGGACGGCACCAAGAGAGGGATGGGGGTGGATATTTCCCTCCTGAGCTGCCAGTATTTCCTTGCGCAGATCCTGGTCTCCATAGTGATGGGGCCCTTGACAGCTGTGGTGGGCAGCGCCAACGGGGTCATGTACTTCTCCAGCGTGGTCTCGTTCGTCGGCTGCCTGTACTCCTCCCTCTGTGTCGTTTACGAGATCTCGCCGGGCGAGGAGCTGGCTGAGGAGCAGCAGCCCCTGATGCTGAGCGCATGATGCTCGGCGCGCAGTCGGGATCCCAGGCCTCCAGCGACGTCCGCGCAGGCGAGCAGGTGGCGAGAGGAGGAGGAGGAGCACGGAGATTTGAGGATGGAATTAAAATAATAATAGTAATCAAACATCCTGAGTGGCTGCTTTGGGGTCATTGATACCACCGATTTGCAGAGGGAATTGTGCCTGGCTTCCAGAAAATGCGGCCTGCAGGCTTCGAGCATTCGCGCATGCCCCATTTGTCGTCTGCGCTGTGCAGAGCAAGGGGAGGCAATGTGGGGCTCGTGAGCTACCGGTAGCTCGTGGCTCTTTGTGGCTTGGAGCAGCCACAGCAGCAGCCTCAGCCAGACCGGACAGGGCAAGAGCACGCAGCTGGCCAGCCCAGCCCAGCCCTTCCCAGCTGCCGCCCCGGAGTCCTGGAGTGCCACCCTCACCACGGGACTGGCTCCAGGAGCAGCAGGGCCCAGTGTGGGGCATTCTCGTGGGGTCCCCTCCCCTCCCCTTGGCCCCCCCCCCAATTCACCAAGAAGAGCACTTGTAGTTCCATGCACAAAGCATGCTACCTGGGAATAGTTGGTGGTGACATGATGACATCCCTGCCCACTGCTTCCAGGAGACCCATCTGGGGCTGTTCAGAGGCAGGGGCATAAGAACATAAGAAGAGCCCCTTTGCTGGATCAGGCCAAAGGCCCATCTAGCCCAGCTTCCTGTATCTCACAGCGGCCCACCAGGTGCCCCAGGGAGGCACGAGACAACAAGATGCTTGCATCCTGTTGCCACTCCCTTGCACCCGGTACTCTGAAGTAGCCCACTACTAATGTAAGGAGGTTGCACAATCCATAATTGCCTATAGCCCACGATGGACCTTTCCTCCAGAAATCCGTCCAATCCCCTCTTAAAGGCATCAAGACCAGATGCCATCACCACCTCCTGTGGCAAAGAGTTCCACAGATTAACTACTCGCTGGGTAAAAAAGTACTTCCTTTTATCTGTTTTAACTCTCCCAACCCTCAGTTTTAGCAGATGGCCCCTGGTTCTGGTGTTTTGAGAGAGGGAAAAGAACATCCCACTATCAACAGGAGCAGCAGGGCCCAATGTGGGGCATTCTTGTGGGGGCCCCCTCCCCTTGGGCCCCCCCCCAATGCACCAAGAAGAGCACTTGTAGTGCATGCCACAAAGCATGCCACCTGGAAATAGTTGGTGGTGACCTGTTGACATCCCGCCCACTGCTTCCAGGAGGCCCATTTGGGGCTGTTCAGAGGCAGGGGCAGGTGAGAAGGCACCAGGTGAAGCTGCTGTGCTCGCCCCGCTTGTCATGCAGTCCACAGAGATGCCGGCAACAGCAGCAGACGATATGCTCTCTGTGCTCGTGCGGGGCTCCCTACAATGCAGGGCCCAAGGTGACAACAGTGGTCACATTGGCTTAAGGTGGCTGCTCAGAGCAGGACTGGTGACCACGGCCAGACAGGGCAGCAGGAGAACCAGCCTCTCCATAATGGTGAGGGGCGGAGCAGGCAAAGCACATAGGGCAGTGTTATGCAAACTGTGGGTCAGGACCCACTTGGTGGGTCGCAACCTGATGTCAGGTGGGTTGCAGAAAGCTGGGAGCAGCCATCTTGTAAGCTGCAGACTTTACTCTTGTTTTATTCCTTTTGTGAATGTTAACAGTTTGAATTTCCAAGCGAGTTTTTTTTTTTTTTAAAAAAAATTATTTTCAGTTCAGTGCCAAGAATGCCAATTTACATTTCAAGAGTGTCATTTTATTATGTTACAATGACAGCACTTCCTGCTTGATGATGTCACTTCCTGCAACAACATCACTTCCAGGTTAATGACATCATTCAGGTGGGTTCCGACGTGTGTGCCATTCTAAAAGTGGGTCCCAGTCTAAAAAGTTTGAATACCACTGACATAGGGAAAGGAAGTGAGAGACGGTTCCCTCTCCTCCCAGGGGTGTCATGGGTAGGGAACTTCCTTAGAAATTTTCCCGCCCGCCAAAGCATGATCAGGTGACCTGCCCTGCTGCTTTGCTCTAGAGATTTTTTTTTCTACAGTTAAATATGGAGGGGAATCAGGACTGTGAGGACTGTATTTATTAATGATCTGCTGGTGTGTGTGTGTGTGTGTGTGTGTGTGTGTGTGTGTGTGTGTGTGTG
>JAJKFI010000061.1:4285454-4323773 GCA_029204185.1 Lerista edwardsae | reverse complement strand
TGTGTGTGTGTGTGTGTGTGTGTGTGTGTGTGTGTGTGTGTGTGTGTCCAGAATGGAAGCCCGGCCGATATTGTGACACGCCTATATATAACTGTCAGCACTCTGCTCTGGATAAATTATGAATCATTTGTATTACTTAAAAATTATTGGTCCATCTTTTGGGTGCCACTGTAAACAAAGTATATGATGAGGGTCGTCCTCCCCCCCCCCCCCCAAAAAAAAAAAAGATGGAACAAGACTCTCCACTCCCAGTTCCCCAGCTAAGGCTGCAGCCCTCTGCATACGTTCCTGGGAGTAAGCCCCATTGAACTCAGCTTGACTTGATTCCGAGCAGGCAAACGCACAACTCCCCAGGAAACGAGGAGCCGAGCTGACCCTCGACGGCAAGAGTTCAGCCATGTAATAGGGCATCCTGGTGAGTTCAGCGGAAGGCCTCCCCTCCGCCTCCCCTCCTCCCCTTGACTTTGAATGCCGCCGGGCTTGGTGCATCGCAGACCAATAGGTGGGGGCAAGAGGCGGAAGCGTAGCTGGATTCTGCCAGGGCGACAGCAGCAGCATCGACGGATCGCCATCCCTGAGCAGGAGCAGCGACTGCTGGAGGCGAGTCTCTCTTGATTCCGAAGATCTGGGCTGCTGGGGGAGCCCCGTGTGCAGAGAGTGGGCACTGCAGGGGAGGAATGAGTGAGGGGGGGAAGCTTTGATTGCTCAGGAAACAGCAAGAACAAGACGCAGGAAGGAAACCCGTGTCCGTTTTACGTTGCCTGCCAGAAAGAGACTGCTGCACATCACGTCGAAGTGCTTGCTTCCTCTCAGGTAGGTGTATCGTTTGTGGAACGATCGTTTTGTTCATGGACACCCCCAGACTACTTCGTCACATCCCCATCATATGGTCTGTTGGGGGTACAGATGGTTCGAGAGGCTGGGAAAAAAGATGTCAACGGGAGGGAGGGTATAAAAGTCCTCTGCTTCTTTTTAGTGCGATCTCGATTCCTAACCCCACGGGGCAGGGAACCGGTGCCACCTCGTCTGTTTTAAAGGACTATGTAAGTGGATGGTGCACTATCAAGAATCACCATCCAGACTGTTGCATTTTTGTTCAAAGTTTTGCAAGCCCTTTCCAGAGGGCAGGAGTGGTGTTATTCTGGCACAATCCTATGCATGTTGATTCACGAGTATGTCCAGTGTATTCAGTGGGGTTTACTCTCAGGAAAGAGTGCATCGGATTGCAGTCCTAGTATAGCCAGTTTCGGCAAAAACAGCCACAGGAGGAATTTTCTGGGTACCACTGGGAGATACAGTATCTTCAGCCAAAGCCAAGGGATTATGATACAGGTAGATGACCCTTTATCCGAACATCCAACATCCAGACTATTCCAAAATCCAGACGGTTTTAAAAAACTTTAAACAGACATTCAAGATCATTTATTAATTGGAGATTGGGAAAAAAGTTTTAGGAATGATCTTAATAATTTGACTTACCTTTTTCTCTTTTTGGGGGGAGGGGGGAATAGCCACCGTAAACATGATTAAACTGCCCAAATTTAATTTCCTGCTTCAAATTATCCCTGATGCTATCACAACTGAGTGAAAGAAGTGGAAGAGTTTAGTAAACACATTTGTCAGGCAAGACAAAAAATAATTAAATATGATCATTAGGCAATGGGTGGAAGGGTTGGGGCTCATCTTCCCGGATCTTTTATTACATCAGGATGCCAGCTGGTAGCTGTACATTTAGATTAGAGGGAGCTGTTACTAAGATCCATCTGAAAGGTCAACCCTGGAAATCATTAACCACCGAACATCACTGGGGAGATGGTTTTATTACTAGGCTGTTGCTGTTAACTTGGAGTAAATGCAGAAGGTGTTTTTTGCCAAGGAAATTCCCGTGATTCTTCAGTTCTGATGGGTGAGGATTTCAGCAACAAACGTTAGGATTTATTTTCTGGCTGGGTTAAAATTTGGAAACAAACCATGTCAAAATTGGATTTTTAACTTTAAGATTGCCCCAAGACAATGACTCCCAAATTGTGAGCCTAGGTGAGACACGGAAACCAGCCAGGGAAGCTGTGAAATCCTTGTGAAAAACTCACCACCCTATACAATGTATAGCAGCATTTCTCAAACTGTGGGTCTGGAACCAGGTGGGTTGTGGAAATCTGGGAAGCTGCAGACCTTACTCTTGCTATATTCAGTTTGTGAGTGTTAACAGCTTGAATTTTCCAGTGGGGATTTTTTTTAAGTGTTGTTTTTAGTTTAGATTTTATACAATATGTTGTCCTCATCTTGCTTTCTGTCAGGGACATTTCCTGGTTGTGCAATGGCTCCAATCCAAGACTGCCAGTTTGCATTCCAGCAGTGATATTTGATTATGTCACAATGACAGTACTTCCTGCTTCAAGATGTCACCTTCGCCTATGACATCACTTCTAGGTTAATGACATCGCTTCTGGGGGGTCCTGACACAAGTGCCATTCTAAAAAGTGGGTCCCGGTCTAAAACATTTGACAACCACGGATGTAGAGGTTTTTAGCCCTAATGGGGCGTGGGTGGCCCCTAATGGCCCAATCGACCAAGGGAGCTGCCAGTTGAAAAGGTTTGGAAGCCACTGCCCTAAGACTATCTGCTGGAACAGCAATTTTCCACCAGTGAGCTGCAGTACATGGTGTGTAGTAGTAGGGCCATTTGGAGATGTAAGCAGTGATTTCTCTCCTATTTCCAAGACTGAACAATTTCATGGCAACATGAGATAGAGCAGAGATTTACAAGGCTGTTAATGGTACTTGAAAAAGGCTTGAAAGCATAAATGCTTTATCTGCTCTTCCATAGATTTTATTGCAGCCTGGGGTTGGTTCTGTGGCTTTTTCACAGAGCTAGGTGGTTAGGCACATTGAGGGGGAGAGGAACCTTTCCTTGTAGGACTGTAACACCCAATTACTTGGTTTGATGCATTGGGTGAAGTGACTGTCCCAAGCACGGCCTCCCAGAGGAATTTTATAAGGGGATACAGAGTTGCTTTTAAGCCCCTTCCCAAAGGGGGAAGGGTGAGATGGGGCTGAAGGAGGGCAGTGACAGGGGCTGGCAGAAAAGGGCGAGGAAGGGGCAAAACAGATAAAACTAGATAAAAGGAAATACTTTTTTTTTTACCCAGGTAATTAATCTGTGGGACTCCTTGCCACAGGAGTTGGCTATGGCATCTGGCCTAAAGGTAAAGGTTTCCCCACGACCAAATGGTCTAGTCGTGACTGACTGTAGGTGCTCATCTCAGTTTCAAAGCCTGTAGAGCCGGAGTTCTGTCCAAGCGTCCGTGGTCATGTGGCCGGCATGACTCTACGCCATAGCTCACGGAACGCCGTTACCTTCCCACCAAAGTGGTCCCTGTTTATCTAGTTGCATTTAGGTGCTTTTGAACTGCTAGGTTGGCAGGAGCTGGGGCAAGCAACGGGAGCTCACTCCGTCGTGCAGTCTTGAACTGCCAACCTTCTGGTCGGAAAGCCTAGCAGCAGCGGTTTAACCCGCTGCAGCACCACGTCCCTAGTTGCACCTGGCCTAGGAGACTTTAAAAGGAGGTTGGACAAATTTCTGGAGGAAACATCCATTGCAGGCTGCATGCCATGATGGGTGATGCAACTTCCTTATAGTGTGACTATTTTGCTTGTTTCAAGTTTGTATTTTTGCTTTTTTTTCCCCTTTCTGGTTCACTTTGGTATTGGGAAATGGCTGAGAAATCCCAACTAATGGCTGCGTTCTCCGGAAAGCAGCAGGCTCTGGTGTCACAGTGATGGCACTTCTGGCCATGGACATCACTTTTAGGTTAATGACATCACTACATCACTTCCGGTGGGTCCCAGACAGATAGTCATTCTAAAACGTGGGTCCCAGTGCTACAAGGTTTGAGAACCACTGCGGTAGGAAAATGAAAGAGGCAAGGATAAGGGTAGTGTTTCATTCTGGAGTGACTAAAATATACCTCCCTTGTCACATTTTGAACCCTGGCTAGCTTGAGAGGCGTCGATGCTGTCATTTCCTGCCTTTTGTTTGTGGTTGATCTTTCTGGTGGGTTAGCTGGGACCACCCAGAACCGGCACACAGACGCCCTGTAATAACCCAAAAGAGTTTCTACTGAGCTTTCGTGCGAGCGATTTATGTTTCATGAGCGTTTCGTTCCTCTTTGACCTACGTATGATAGCATGCAAATATTTCCAGCTTCCTCCTCTCCCTGCCTCTTTCGGAGAAGGAACTGGGCCATGGAGGAGGAAGAAAGTGGGGCCGGAGGAGGGAACCGAGGCAGGAGGAGGGGAACATGCTTAAAAAAATGAAAATGTTGTTTCTGGGTCTGTGATGGATGGATGGTTGCAATGTTCATATTTGTTGTTTGATCCTTTCTTTAGGCTTCAGCTTCTTCTCCAGAATCTCTAGAAGTGAGAGCTCTTAAGCATTGGAAAGAATGGGCACCAAGCAGTCAAGAGCCAATTGTCTCTCCCCATCTCCAGCTGCCGAGGTACATCGTGATGTAGGACAACCGGTGGTAAATTTTGCAAAGAGCTGGTCGTGACACTTCCCTAACTTAGCCTGTCTGTGGGACTAGCAGAGGCAATGACAGCAGCAGCAGGAGCACTCTTGTGAACTGTTGTTCAGAGGCCCTTAACCAGAATACGCATCAGGCCCAGCAAGAAGCAAACTGAGAAATTTGCCTAGGGGCATCTGTTAATGTCTACACAATTCTTTTCCTGCCTGAGAGACAGTGTGTAGCTCGTGTTACATGTTACAAGTCCTAGGCAAGTTTACCTGTACGTAAGGTGCATTGAACATGCTGCGGCTTGCTTGTGAGTAAGCATGCATGGGTTAGCACTCCAAGAGCACACTTCTGTGTATACAGGCTTAGAATTAAACCCCACTGTGTTCCCAGGAAAGTATGCATAGGATTGCAGCCACATTGTCAGGGATCGCTCCTGGCTTGGGAGGCGAATCCCCAGTTCGCCAGCCCTACACGGGTGCAGTAATGCCTGGTCTGATAAGGGACTATCTGAGCAGTCTGGGGCTACTTTATTTAAGACCTCTGTCACTGTAGTGATGGGGATATTGAATCCAAAGATCTTGGGGCCTGAGAGGGTGGAGAGAACCAAAGGAGCATGCATGATAGGCTGCGGGGTTTAAAAGCCCAAACGCCAGCTAAAGACGACAAGGCTGGGCTGGGGGTGAGGGTTCTGTGTGGATGCTCATGAAAGTGTAGCCTAGAGCAGACAGCCAAAATGTTGCCCCAGAAGTGATGTCACAACAGGAAGTGATGTCACTGTTGTTGTTTTTCCATTTTTGGGTTTTTAGGCCATAGCTTTTGGTAAAGATATTATATTGCACTCTGGTTTGTTTCATTGCATTCTGCATTAAATTCCCTTTCCAGTGCTCTTATGTGATGGGATTATTCATACATACCCAGGTTTTCACCATTTTGGCCACTAGTGTCAAGCTCAGATTGTTGCCCCCCAAAAGCTTGTTGCCCGGTGCGATTGCACCCCCTGCACTTCTTTAGCTACACCCCTGTAGCTAAGAGGTCTTTTGCAGAAAGGGGAGGCAGATTAAAAACTCTCTCTCTCTCTCTCTCTCTCTCTCTCTCTCTCTCTCTCTCTCACTCACTCACTCACTCACTCACTCACTCACTCACTCTCTTGGTTCTTGTTTTGGCTGATGGTTCACTGATAGAGCCCTTCACCACTGAAGACTCGTGGGACTTTGAATCCGAGTGGAAGCCCCCTCAAACCTTCTGAACCGGTAGGATACCCACACACGTTTATATTTATCCATCTGCTTAGATACGCAAAAAGGTTGTTTGACATGTTCTTCCGTTTCTAGATTGACTTGGACGACCGTGTTGTCACGCATCGCCAAATCACGGTGTTGATTATTGGAGCAGGGAGTCGTGGAAAGAATAATTGCAGCTACGCCTTGTGTTTCCCTGATCGCATGCGGGTAAAGTGGTTCTCTGTTTTTGAACGACCTGTGCAGCTGCCGGCTCTTTTGTAGAATTGCAGCAGTTTTTGGTCGGTACCATGGAGGTCATCTAGTCTAATCCCCTGCTCAGTGCACGATGCTTCTCCAGCATCCCATAGAGATGATTGTCCGGAGAGGTTGCACAAGGCCGATTGTTCCAGTGCTGGGCAGAGCCTACCATTGATACATTCTTCCTCACATCTAGCCTAAATTGACCTCCCTGTAGTTTTAACCCTGCCCCTAGGAGCAGCAAGTTCTCCCTTTCTCCCTCCTGACAGCCCTTCTGATTCTAGAAGATAGCTTTGCTTCTAGAATCTTAGGGCGCAATCCTAATCCGGAGTTAGGCCGGCACAGTTAAGCCAGCAAAGTTTGGCCAGCACAAGGGACACTGTAAAGTATATTTGGACCACTCCTGGAGTCAGAGAGGCCAGCACACAGACGTGTGCCATCCCCCCGACTCCTAGAGTGGTCCAAACATGCTTTACGGTGTGCCGGCCAAACTTTGCTGGCCTAACTGTGCCGGCCTAACTTTGGGTTAGGATTGCGCTCTGATTCCATATCAAGTTTCTAGTCCTCATTATTTCTCATCAAGTTTGTAGTCCTTAATATTTTATTCTTTTTTGCCTGTGGCTGTATTGTCTATCCTTTTCCCAGCCAACTGCTCCCTCTCTCCTCTTTGTGGGCATCCATGCACTGTTCTTCTCCAAACCATTGGCCTCCTGTTCACGAATAGGACCTTTAAGACAGAATGTTATTGTTGGCTTGGCACAAAATGTCCCTCTTTTTCACGTATGCCATACATTTTGCCAAGACAAGGCTTCCTGTTTGTGGGGTGCTTACTGTTTTATCTCTCCTTTAGGTGATTGGGGTGGCTGACCCCCATGCCTATGCAAGGAAGAGACTCCAAGAGATTCATGACATTGACAAGAACAACGTGTTTGATGGTATTTCTGATCACGTGTATGATCTCTGTGCAGGAGCAATGTGCAAGATTTGTCCTCCTGCTTTAGACTCATTTAGTGCTGGAGTTGAAGGTTCTTGTTGGCCATCTAGTCCAGCCCCTGTCAGATGGAGGACGTTCAGAGCTTGAGAATCCCCCGCTGATGGCTGTCCAGCAAGGGAGGACACCCCCCACCCCCACCCCACCCACCCCTCTCCTGGCCCCACCGCCAAACAGCTCTCATCACTGAGAACTTTCCCCTAACGTTGAAGCAAAATCTGTCTGCTATTTGCGAGCCTCTGAGCAGTTGTGGCCTCTGAGCAGTGCCGGTTCTTCCATGAGGCCAGCTGAGTTGTCTGCCTCAGGCAGGCCCTCTCCTTCATGGCTTCTCTTCCCACTTCCCGGATTCGAAAAGGAAGAGGCGAATGGATCAGAAGCTGGCCTGTTGCCAGGCAGGAGCAGCTTTTGGGATGGCATTTAGGTCTTGGGTAGGCTCTACTTCCGGAACGGCAGAGAACAAGTCTTTGCCCTCTTCCATGTGGCAGTCCTTCAGGGTTTGAAGACTGATCCTGTGTTCATTCTTTATTCCAGGCCAAACATACTCAGTTCTTTCAGCCATTTCTCAGGGGACCTGTTTTTTGTTCCTTGCCCTCCTCTGAGCCCCTTTCAGAAATGTGCAGTGCTCAGGAGTGGTCACAGTTCCTGTGTCATGGCTTTCCCAGCCCAGGTCTCCATTCAGGAGCTTCAAGTGGCAGATATGGTTCCTTCCCTTCCCTCCCCAGTCTGCAGGCCACCTCCTCAAAAGCAGCAGCCCGTTTCCAGACCCCATGTCAGTTCTTTAATTCCTGGCTCTTTTTTCCCCCAGATTGGAAAGCAGCGGCCGAGAGAGAGAAGTTTGCAGATGCTGTCATCATAGCAACTCCAGATAGGCTGCATAAGGTATGCATGATGGTCGGGGAACAGGGAGCGTGTCATCTCATCTCATCCGCCGCCGTTGCAGCCCGGTGGTCAAACAGAGTGTGACTTTCTCCGTAGACTTCAGGGCACAATCTCTCCGAGGGCACCATCCTAACCTGCAGGTTGGCCAGCACAGTGAGGCCAGCAAAGTTTGGCTTGCAGAAGGGTCCACTGTAACGTGCGTTTGGACCACTCTCAGAGTCTGAGAGGATGGCGCCTGTCTGTGTGCTGGTCTCTATGACCCTGAAAGTGGTCCAAACATACTTTACGGTGGCCCTTGTGCTGGCCAAACTGTGCTGGTTTAACTGTGCCAGCCTAACTCCAGGTTAGGATTGCACTCTGGGAGTGAAAGCATCCTTCCTTCCTTCCTTCCTTCCTTCTTCCTTCCTTCCTTCCTTCCTTCTCTTGTTCCCTGGGACTGTGGACAGTTGGGGACTTGTTCAGCTGCCCCTGTGTGCAGACCACTGGACAGTAAGATCACGCTGTCTTCCTGGGGGCTTAATTGGAGTTGCGGTTCATTTGAGCACCCCCTGCACACCGACTATTTAGATAAGGCGACTGAAATTGAGGGCACCAGAACACTGTCTGGAAACACTGGGCGCCTGAGGGGGGACATGATTGAGACATATAAAATTATGCACGGGAGGGATAGAGTCAATAGAGGGATGTTCTTCTCCCTCCCTCACAATACCAGAACCAGGGGGCATCCACTGACATTGAGTGTTGGGAGAGTGAGAACAGAGAAAAGGAAATACTTTTTTACCCAGCGGGTAATTAAGCTATGGAACTCCTTGCCACAGGAGATGGTGATGGCATCTGGCCTAGACGCCTTTAAAAGGGGACTGGACAGATTTCTGGAGGAAAAGTCCATTGTGGGCTATAGGCCATGATGGGTTGGGCAACCTCCTTATGTTAATAGTCGGCTACTTCAGAATGCCAGGTGCAAAGGAGTGGCAACACGATGCAGGCATCTTGTTGTCTACTGAACTCCCTTAGGCCCCTGGTGGGCCACTGTGAGATACAGGAAGCTGGACTAGATGGGCCTTTGCCCTGATTCAGTGGGGCTCTTCTTATGTTCTTATGTACTTACTACTGAAGTCCACTGCATTTTTTGGTCAGTTTCTCTCTTGCTGATGAAATAAGCCATCTCTTGCCGGATGCTAACGTGTGCTAATCTGTGTTTTCCCCAGGAGCCGGCAGTAGCTTTTGCCCAGAAAGGTTATCACATCCTGCTGGAGAAGCCAATGGCGGTAAGTGCTGGAAGACTTTTGCAGAAAATGTTGAGACCATGACTGCGGTACAGAGTTAAATGGTACAAGGAGGCAGATGTTGACAGTCCCCTTTCCAGATGTTGAAGATCTCTCCTTACATTCTTACGAAATCCTGGTCAGTGCTGGGGAGACCCAAAATCAATCAATCAATCAATCAACAGGTACTCATATACCGCTGTTGGCATTTGGCCCAAAGTGATGTGGTGCCAGTCAGCCACTGTACTGGTTCTGTCTCCCTCTTACCGTTCCAGCATCAAATACCCTGTACAGATGCTGCTAAAATAGTTACAACAGTAATTCTCAAAAAATTTTTGACAGATACCCACTTTTTAGAATGGCACTTGTGCTGGGATGCACCGGAAATGATGTTGTTAACGTGGAAGTGATGTCATAGCCGGAAGTGACATCATCAAGCAGGAAGTGCCGTCATTGTGATGTAATAAAAAGACACTCCTAGAATGCAAACTGGCATTCTTGGATTGTAGCAATTGTACAACCGTGAAACATCCCTGGCAGAAAGCAAGATGAGGACAAAATATTATGGAAAAGCACTGAACTCAAAACAATTTTTTAAAAAACCCTCATTTGAAATTTAAATTGTTAACACGCACAAAAGGAATATAGCAAGAGTCAGGTCTGCAGCTTCCAAGATGGCTGCCCCCAGCTTTCCGCGACCCACCTGACATCAGGCTGCAACCCACAATTTGAGGAATTCTGTTACAATAATTAGAGCCTCACAGGCTTGTGTTCCTTTGATCCATAAGGTGACTCCAGAGGACTGCAAAGAAATTGTCCAGGCATGTCAAACCAACAACATCATTCTTGCTGTGGGTCACGTCTATCGATACCACCCAGTTTCCACAAAGATAAAGGTACTCTTGCCAAGCTAATCTCATCTACGCTAATCAAATTTGTAGGAATCAAATTTGTAGCCTCTGTAGGAATCAAATCTGGATGCTCCAGCCATCTAGAAGGAGGCGGGTAAAAAGGCTTGCAGATGCTTGCTGATTTTCTCTTCTCACAGCGTTAATTTTGTTTGTGTTGGGAAGGGATGAGGAATGCTGTGCAACACACTGAAATCGGATGCATGGAAAATATGTAGCTGACTATTACTGAATCGGATCTCATGTAGTTCAGCTCTGTCTGCATCTGCCTGCCACGGATCAGACCCCTGGGCCATCGAGCTCAGCACGGCCAACCTGGACTGGCAGTGTCTCTCCAGGGTTTCAGAGTGTCCCAGCCTTACCCGAAGACATTCTGCAGGCAAAGCAGGCTCTCTGCCACCAAACTTTGGTCCCTTTCTATGTAGGCACCACTGCATTAATTGTCTCAGCTGAAGGCTTAGCCTTAAAATCTATTTTGCAATCAGCCCATGTGGCCGCTATGCTTCAAGGCTGTGAGCAAAAGTGCGCAACGTCTACGATGGAAGTGGTGATGCAATCAGCAAGAAAGCTCAGGTGATGCCTCTGACAAGTTTGAGAAAGAATTTTAGTCAAGGAGGAGCATCAGGCTCAGCTGGAGGCAAACTGAGACATTTGCCTAGGGGACATTATATCAATGTCTTAGTCATCTTCTTTCCCAAGAGTTCCCCAAGAGACAGTATGCAGTTCATGTTACCTTGTGGATATACACAAATTCCCCTGAGAGTAAGTCCTGTTGAACACAGTGGGATTTATTTGTGAGTAAATTTCAATCCACGTGTCCTTACAATGAAAAGTCCATCACTTGAAACCTCTGCAGCTATAGGCTCTGTGGCTGTGGAACAGCCCTCCACTAGAACTAAGGAATGATTTTTTTAAAAAAAATTGCAATCACAAAAAGCCATAAAAACTTTCTTTTTCTTTCTGATCTTTGGGATTCCCTTCTAGAAGAGAAGGACTTGACTGGTAGATATAATACATGCATATGTTAAAATATAACCATGGATGTTCCTTGTGTTAAGGAGCTTCTGGATGCTGGGGTGATCGGAGACGTCTGTCACATTCAGCACCTGGAGCCTGTAAGTCCTCCTAACAAAATGTCACAGTATCTTGAAAAATTACCCTTTGATCTGCAGAGGCTGGAGAAGCATAATTTCAGCCATGGGTGACTCCTTTTTTTCTGTGCAGTCTAGCAGTTGGAGTTTGGCCCTGTGAGTTCTGAGTTCAAGTCCTGCTCTACCTGTGGATCTGGGGGCAAACTAGAAGGGATAGTTGCTCTGTGTGTGTGTGTGTGTGTGTGTGTGTGTGTGTGTGTGTGTGTGTGTTGAACACATCTGCCCTGTTCATGTGCACAGTATGCTCACTGTCTTCTGTCACCCAGGTGGGATTCTGGCACTTTGCACACTCCTACGTGCGAGGAAACTGGAGGAATGAAGCTGAAAGTTCCTTTTCCTTGCTGACAAAATCCTGCCATGACATCGACCTCATTCATTTCTGGATGGGCGGTAAGAGGTACGACGGGCATCTCTCTTGAGCTGGAGGTTTCTCCTTTTGCAGAACAAGATTAGTATCCCTTGCATCAACTATGTAGGCTAATTTGACATAAACTCCCCCCAATGTGTCAGAGATCGGTTGCATCATGGCTTCTGACCAGTGCTGCTGGTCTTTCACAGTATGGTGGGTGATATTTAAAATGAGGATCCACTTTGGTGAGCACATGGCCGGCCCTGGCCTGATCCTGCAGGAAGTGGGGATGGTTGGGTTGGTGGCAGACCAGTGGGCAAAAAATGTGGCTCTGTAGCTGCCTGGCTTACAGAGGAGCAGTTTAGGGGTGGAACAGGCACAGCAAAGCAAGACACCCATTCTTGTGTGCCCATTTGCAGTTTCTGGTGTCAGAAGTGGGATTTGCAAAAGTAGGGTGGAAAGTCCTGCCTTAACATTCGCTCAGAACGTCTCTTTTCTTTCAGGTGCTTGAAAGTGTCGGCTTTTGGCAACTGCTCTCATTTCACGAAAGAACACAAGGTTTGGACATAATTGTGCAGAATAGATTATCATTACATTATATTCTCTATACAAATCATTTTTTTAGTTTTTATTCTGTGTGTGCATTTGTGGATTGGAATCTTGTTTTCTAGGGGTGTATGGGTGAGAAATCAAAATTCTTAGCACTGATTTATTTTCTAGCCCGAAGGAGCTGCCAGTTGCTGTTTAGACTGTGCGGTTGAGGAAGGCTGCCCCTATTCAGCTAAGAAGATTTACCTGGACAGAGCAAAAAGGGTGGGTAATACGCAGAGCTATTGCTTTGTGGTATAGACCTATCGCATAATGGTACAATCCTGGTGGTCAGTAGATTGCGTTTTGTTTTTGATTGTTTTTTAATTCAAGCTTGGAGTTCCAGGGGGTCCAACGTTATGTCTCCAACATATTTCATGGAGGAAGCTAAAAAGAAGAAAATAAGGGGATGTGATTCTCCCTTGATCTCTCATGAACAGAAAGAAACATGTCTCTCTCTTCTGATGTGGATGAACAGGAGTTGCATTCGAAGAGCTTTCATATGTGGTGGGTCAGAGGGAAGACAGGACAGTTGATTGGACAGGTCTTTGGTCTGACCCAGCAGGTCAGGGCTGTCCTAGACAGAGGTGTACCTAGAGAGGGATCACAGCACCAAGTTTTGCAAGCAGCCGCCCCGCTCCTCTTCGGAGCCATTTGGAGCCAGTGTAGCCTCCGTTTTGCTCTAGCCTTTGGGAATGGGTCCAAAGAGGAGGTTTTGAAGAGGAGAGGGAATGGCTGCTTGCAGAGCTTAGTGCTGTGACTCCCCCAGGTACACCTCTGGCCCTAAATTCTTATGGAGATTCTTTCAACTGCTTTTGATTAGGAGAGCTAAATGGAAACTCCGTGCGCAAGGGCAGTCTACATCTGGTGACCAATGCTGGGCCCACAGCAGGAGAGGGGCACGCCTTCCTCTCCTGCTCACAGGCTTCCTGGTGGCCAGAGTGGGATGCCCGACAAGACCATACTTCGGCCTGTTTCTGCAGGGATCTTCTTACTAAACGCTGCTCTGTTGATTTTAGGGTTACTTTGGCTGGCCTGTGTCAGTTGTATGCAGTAACGGTGAACATGACATTGAATCGTTGACCGAAGTCTTGCGCCACGGCCCGTATGGCAAATGCGTTTACGAGTGTGACAATGATGTTGCAAGTCACCAGGTAGGCAGCCTTGCCCTTCCTCTTGCTTCCTCCCTGCAATTGTGTCTTCATTAAGAAATGATCATCATTGAGCTGAAACAAATCTATTATTATTGTTTCCTCTCCCCGCATCTTCCTCTGTGGGCACAATTCTAACCTGGAGTGAGGTCGGCACAAATATGTTTGGACCACTCTCGGAGTCAGGGAGGCCAGCACACAGATGTGCGCCATCCTCCCTGACTCCAAGAGTGGTCCAAATGCCCTTGGGCCAGCCAAACCGTGCCATCCTAACTCCAAGTTAGGATTGCGCCCTCAGTCATCCAGAAGTCTGTACAGCTCTCTTTTTTTCTTCCTTTTTTTTAACCCCATTCCTCTGCAGCTCTCTCCAAAGCCAGCCAAAAAAGCCCCCAATGCCTAAGGTGGCCTGCTGAATGCTGCCCCCCTTACTCAATTTGGTACCAACCTCTGCTCCTCAGTCCCCAGTGCTCTAGCTCAACACTCCCCCCCTTCCACATTTCCTCTTCCTCTCTGTCCCCCATCCCTCTTTTCCAATCCAGGGAGTGGAAGGAGGAGGAGGAGCAGGGAGACAATAATCCTCCCCAGTCTGCTACCTGAGGCCACCGGTTCAGTTGGCCTCACTGGTGGGCCGGCCTGGACCCTCTTTCTGCTTTGCCTGTTGATTGGTTAAAACGCTCTTTTCAGGCTGTGAACATGGAATTTGAAGGCGGAGCAACTGCTGCCTTCACGATGATGGGTTTTTCATACAAGACGGGTGTGAGGAAGACCACCATCTACGGAACTAAAGTATGTCAACTGGGCTGTATCTTTCCCTTTTCTTCTTAAACACTCATCCAACCAAGCTTGCAGCACAGAAAATTAAATTTTATCAGATATTTAGAAACTAGCACCGTTGCTCAATTAATTATACAAGTGAGGGCACAATCCTAACCTGGAGTTAGGCCAGCCCAGTTAGGCCAGCTAAAATATCCTGTTTGGGTGCTGTTGATTGGTTGAGCTGGGACAAATGAGTGCAGGGTGGGAAAACACGCCTAAGGAGGTATGAATTGTTAAACCTAATGAGCCGTGGTGTGGCTTGGGTTGTTTGTTTTTCCCTTGCCATCCGTATTTGCAAATACGTAAATAAACCTTTGTTTTGAATAGTAAATTGGAGTCTAAATCTATTCCTGACACTAGAATTTAGACCTTGTTCTTCTTTTGCAAAACTAGTGGGACTTTCTTCCAGTTGGCTTCACCCTAAATTTCATGTCTGCAGGTCATTTAATTAAAAAAAAAAATCTATCTGAATTTGCAGGGAGAACTCTTCTGTGAAGGTTCAGGACCAGTGGTGGTTCATGACTTCCTCCAAGAGACAGAAACCAAATTTCCTCCCAGGAAGGCCTTCTGCATCCCTCTGTGCTTAAGCGCCCATAGTGGGGGTGACTATTATCTGATGGAGAGCTTTGCTTTAGCAGTAGCGGTGAGTTCCTTCTTCTTAACCCTCTAAAATGTGATGCCAGGATTTGCGCTTTTGTTGTATGGGGAAGCAATGCCCTACACCAGGGGCATCCAAACTTTTCAGTACGAGGGCCACATCATATATTTTACACATTTTCATTGGCCAAAGCAAATCAGTTTTAGAAACGAGTGAATGAAATTTAAATGAATGAATACGTTTTACTTGTACCTTTCTTTCTTTTCTTTTTTGGTGAACAGCATGATATGATTCAGAACAAAAGAGAAATGGGACAATTACACAGAACAATGCCATGCTTAAATGATATATAATGAGTAAAAATTTCAAACATTAGCAAATGCTTTAAAAAAAAAAAATCTATCTGCATATCCCGCTCTGTCTGTGCTAAGGAGGGGTTTTCTCCCTTGATAAATCTGATGGTCCTTGTTTTTTTTATTTAAACAGGAGAATAATCCATCGCTCATTAAAACAGGACCTGAAGAAACGTTGAGGTCACATCTGCTTGTGTTTGAGGCAGAGCGATCGAGAAAAGAAAATCGGGTGGTGTGCTTAGAGACATGACGGAGGAACAGTGTTACTGCTTGATCAGCAGAGGAACAGCCTCCACCAACAGCTCTGAATTTAAGACCTTTGGTTTCAGGAACTTTGCAAAAGCTTTTTCACTGTGCTTGTACAGTGTACTGTATGTGCCTTAACATCTATGTCTCATTCTAATCCAGATTTACTAATATGCATAAAAATAAATAAATGCTTATCCAACTTGGGCGCCTCTAGCTGGGGAGAGGGGGGAAGGTGGGATTATAATAAACCAATATTTACTTCCTTGCAAATAGACATTTATGATAAACAGGCTTGATCATAGAGTCGATAGAGGGATGTTCTTTTCCCTCTCTCAAAACACCAGAACCAGGGGGCATCCGCTAAAACTGAGGGTTGGGAGAGTTAAAACAGATAAAAGGAAGTACTTTTTTACCTAGCGGGTGGTTAGTCTGTGGAACTCTTTGCCACAGGAGGTGGTGATGGCATCTGGTCTAGATGCCTTTAAGAGGGGTTTGGATGGATTTCTGGAAGAAAAGTCTATAGTGGGCTATAGGCCATGATGGATTGTGCAACCTCCTTACATTAGTAGTAGGCTACTTCAGAGTACCAGGTGCAAGGGAGTGGCAACAGGATGCAAGCGTCTTGTGTCTCGTGCCTCCTTGGGGCACCTGGTGGGCCGCTGTGGGATACAGGAAGCTGGACTAGATGGGCCTTTGGCCTGATCCAGCAGGGCTCTTCTTATGTTTTTATGTTCTTATGATGAATATGTATTACAATGATGATGTATATCAATGGTTCTCAAACTTTTTAAAGACTTCAAAGCTGCTGCCTGATTTATAAATGCCAAGGGGTGAGGCTATGAGGGTAATTGAGCTGCAGTGCCCCCCCCCCCAAGTAGCAGCTTGTTTAACCCATATGCACCATGGCCTGACACACCAGGGCTCTTGTTATATTATGTCAAGGGTCGGTTTTGTTGCAAACAAAAGCAAGGAAGGCACACACATTTCAAGGTAAAACAAAAACAAAAACCAGGTAACCCATGTGCAGCGATCTGTGCAAAATTTAGAGACAAAAAATGGAACAGCAGGAGATTCCTTGTGCAACCATATTCCACCCGGCAAGGTGAAATTGACTGGAATTTTTGGACGTGCCAGGACTTCTTGCAAACCCTCCCAGCTTGGGAACTGGAAGGAGGATTCCAGTCTACCTCTTTAAATCCAGCGTAGGTGCAAATCTTTTCCCTGAACCATCAAACCCAGGCCCTTTCTGTCCTGACCCCGCCCCCCATGCATTTTTCCTTGCTTTGCACCAGGCATGGGCATATGCATTTAATTGCAAGCCCGGACTCTTGGCTCTCTTGGGCTCCTTCCTCCATGGAACTGCGCGTGACTTAATTCCAAGTAGGCAAAGATAAAACGGGACTGGAAACGCAGAGCCAATCAAGGCTAAGCAGCCCCTCAACAACAAGTTCTCAGCCAATAGAAATCCTCTGGAGCGGGGCCTTCCAACACTCGCCCCGCCCCGTTGCCTTTCAATGACAAGGAGCTTGCGGAACCGCGGGCCAATGGGGAGGAGGGAGGGGCGGGGCTGCAGCTGGGTGCTCCGGGTCATCTTCATCCCTGAATCGGAGCGGCTCAACCTTGGGGGTGAGTCGGTTTAGGAGATCTGGGCTGCAGAGGTGCAATTGCAGAGGGAGGGGCGCTATGTGCGGGGGCGGCGGGTATTCGCTTTTTAAAAGGAGGCGAGCTTTGGTTTCTTAGGAAATAGCAAAAGCAAGGAGCAGGAAGGAAACCCACCAGATTGCACTTATGCTGCCAGATGGTAGAGATGGGGAGGGAAAAAAAAATGCAAGGATGACTTACTGCCTTGGAAATTAACCTTGCTAAGGACTGTCTTCTGTGTAAACGTGCAGGACAATTGTGTCCAATCAATCAATCAATCAATCAATCAATCAATCAATCAAAAAGTATTTATATACCGCTTTTCAACACTAAGTGCCCAAAGCGGCTTACAGGCAAATAATAATAAAGTTAAATGCCTCCCGGTGTGCATTTCAAGGTATTGAGTGCAGTCCCGTACTCGCTCACTCAGGTTCCTAGATCTCATGGTTCAGGAGGTGGGCTTGAAACTGCACAGGCAATGCCTAGTAAAATGTTCAAAGTTCATGCCCAAAGCATGGGGCTGTACTGCCTCGTATGACAATCTGCTCCTCTCTAGGACTGGCAGAATAGTACAAAGTAAGTCAGAAATGTAAGCAGGGTGACAAGAGATGGATTTTTCTCCCCTTCTAAAACGTTCTTCTGCTTCTAGACCGAAACAGAAGGGGATGCTGTGATGTCTCGCCAAATCACTGTTCTGGTTATTGGAGCAGGGAGTCGTGGATCAAATTATTCCTCTTATGCCGTGTGCTTTCCTGATCGCATGAAGGTAGAGTTGTTCTCTGTTTTTAAAAGGGCCCGACTGCATGCCAGTTCTTCTGTGGAAACATAGAATGCTCAGGTTGGAAGGCACGAAGGAGGCCATCTAGTCCAACCCTCCCAAGTATGTTTTGGGCTTTGTCCAGCAACCAGAAGCAGTCCTAGCTTTTTTGCACCCCGCGACAAGCCTTCAAAGGCCATCCCCGGGGTGCAAAAAATCTTTGCCCCAGCACTGCCCCCTCCCTTCTGCTGAGGGGTCAGGACTGCTCGCAGGGCACCTGGATGCTTTCCAAGGGAGGCAACAGCAGACCATGCTGATGGTGAACGTAAGAAGAGCCCCAATGGATCAGGCCAAGGGTCCATCTAGTCCAGCTTCCTGTATCCATCAGTGCTCCACCAGATGCCTCAGGGAGCCCACCAGACAACCAGGTACTTGTTTCTCACTGCCACTACCTTGCATCTGTCATTCTAGGGTACCCTTGCACCTCCCCCAAGGGAGACACCAGACTGAGGCTGGGGTTTGACTTTATGAAGTGCAAGTGACCAGTTTTTATATCATGAAATCGATTGAACACCCCTCCCTCCCTCCCCAGTCTGTGTATTCCTAACATTGGAACTTGGTGGTCAAAAGAACTGAAGAATAATAAGAAGTGTTTTTCTTCCTGAGTCATTGGGCAGAAACGTTATTGTAAATCCCCCCCCATCTTTGTGGCTAGATCACTGTTTTCATCTGAACTGAAATCTGAACAATCAAGAAATTCCCACGGGTGGTGGCTTCCTACATACACACCCTGAACTGCCATTTCTCGTGACTGTTTTTCTGGATCTTGTGATTTTTCTACTTGTGTGAAAGTCCATTCATAGCTGTTTCCAGCCTTTGGCGAACCAGATGAGTGCCATCAAGACATTCTGTGACCTATGGTACAGGGCTGCAGTGTGCAGCTGATCAGTGTATCAAAACATTGCATAGCATCTCTCCCATACAGAAGGGGCTGTCTTTTAGAGCGCAATCCTTACCTGGACTTAGGCCAGCACAGTTAGGCCAGCAAAGTTTGGCCGGCACAAGGGCCACCATAAAGCACGTTGGAACCATGTTTGGAGTCGGGGAGGATGATGCACATCTGGTGCACATCACTCCAAGAGTGGTCCAAACATACTTTACAGTGTCCCTTGTGCTGGCCCAACTGTGCTGGCCTAACGCCAGGTTAGGATTGCTTTCTCAGTGGCAAAGGAGCTGCATGGCACGCTGCTTCAAAACTGGTCCCAAGCTGGGAAAGACTGCTGCCTGAAACATCCTTAAGCTCAGGATGCCAGTCAGTGTTGACATCCCTGAGTGAGCTGAATCAAAGGTCTGACTCAGTAAACGGCAGCTGTGTACGGTCATATGTTTGGTAGATGGAAGTTCGGTGAAAAATTAACCACATGACTTCTGCCATTTTTTTTTCTCCCCTGTTCCAATGACCGCATTCTGGACTCCCTGGACTGAGTTCAAATACTGCTTTTCATCAAGCTTCTACTCCTTCATTCTTTTTCTCTCTCCTTGCTGCTGTTGCTTTCTACTTTTTCCCTTCTTTCTGCTTGCTCCCCTTCTCTTTCTCACCTCCTTGTGCTAATCCAGGCATTCTTGTACTCCCAATCTTTGGCCTCTTTTTCATGAACAGTATCCTTGGAACAGCTTGGTACTAAATATCCTTTTTTTCATTCATGACATCAATATTGCCCACCCCAGATGCAGCTGCCTGTTCTTGATTTTTTTTTTGTTGCTTTGTGATCTTTTTTTTCCTTGAAAAGTGGCATATAAATAGTCTTACTCATTCTGTCAATGTTCCTCCTTCAGGTGATTGGAGTTGCAGACCCCTGAGAGTTTGCAAGAAAGAGACTCCAAGAGATTCATGACATTGACAAGGACAACGTGTTTGATGGTATTTCTGCCCATGTTTCACGGTCTTCATTCATTTCAATTTCATGTTCTTTCTCCAGTGCCATGTAGAAGATGCTTCCCTCTGCTTTAGGCTCATTCAGTGCTCGAATTGGGGGGTGGTGGTTGTTGGTTATCTAGTCCAAGAGGAGATCTGTAATTAATGCATCCTCTACAAGTGGCTTTCTATTCCAGCAAGGGAGAACCTCCCCCCCCCCCCACTGCCCGCCAACTTTCATAGCCACTGAGAACTTCCTTTTAGGGTACAATCCTAACCTGGAGTTAGGCCAGCAAATTTTGGCTGGCACAAGGGCCACCATAAAGTATGTTTGGATCACTCTTGGAGTCACAGACAGCACACAGACATGCGCCATCCTCCCGGACTCCGAGAGTGGTCCAAACGCGCTTTACGTTGGCCCTTGTGCAGGGCACGCACCAGCCTCAGTTCTAGCAGCAAAATGGGCGATGTTCCTTTATGGATGTTTGGCATCTGGTTTTTAACAGAAAGATCAAGCTTCGATCCTACTTGGGTCCGTGTGGCATAGTTTTCCAGTGGGAGCATGTTTTGCTAACGTTTGCATCCTAAGAACTGTTTTTCTATTTTCTTCTGATAACATTAGAAAACTAAGAAAGAGGCAGGCTAGGTGTAATATACTCTATGCCTGTTTTCACTCCCTATGTTCATTCCTTCGTTATCGGCTCTTGTTTCTTTCAGATTGGGAAGCAGCTGCTGAGAAAGAGAGGTTTGCGGATGCTGTTATCATAGCAACCCCAGATAGGCTGCATAAGGTACCAGTGGCCATCCCTGGGATGGGATAAAGGGGGCTGGAGGGGACCTTAGAGCAAGGCACTGTTGTCTGGCTCCTCCTCCTTCCACCAGGCAAGCTCTGCTTGGTCGACACCTCTGATGTCATCTCTCCTCTTTGGCCATCCCCTTTCCCCAATACTTAAATCTATTTTGTGGAATTCCTTCCCCATTGATTTAAGAACTGCTCCCTCTTTAGAAGCCTTCTCCGTAGCCTAAAAACATTTCAACAAGCCTCCTGATCGTACTATGGTGGTTTTAGTGTCTGATGTCTGCTGTTTTTGTTGATGGTTTTTTAATTGATAATTGGTATTTTATGCCCATGTGCCTGCCTGCTTTTTGCGGTGGTTGATCGTTGCTGACTGTTTTTGTTTTTTTTAAATATTGGTGTCTTCCATGAGATCTCTCATGTGCTTATTTAATTTGAGCCTCCAGGTCTGTGTATTTTTAACTGTCTATTGTAAGCTGCTACAAGTGCCCTTTCAGGAGAAAAGCAGGCTAAAAATCAAATAAAAATAAAACAATGTGACAAGCATTGCCAGCCTCTAACAGACTCCTCTTGTGAGAGGAGGTCAATTTCACCAGGACGTGCAAATGTCATCAGGAAAGAGGGTAAGGCCAGGCCCCTGTCAATCGGGCTCCTGCCTTGTGCTCAGTGCCAAGTTGCATGAAGGCCAGCATCTAATTGGGAAGCCTCTTGACCTCTGTCTGGCTCGCTGAGGCTACATCCTTCACCTGCTCCCTTGCTTTGGGTGTGGCTGGAGAATGATCCAACGTCCTCTGAAGACAACGGAACTTTTTAGCCTGTGCCTCCCTTGTTGATTAAGTAAACCTTCCATTGCTGGACAGTAACGAGTGCTGGTCTGTTTCCTCCGCAGGCACCAGCAGTGGCTTTTGCCCAGAAAGGATACAGCATCTTGTTGGAGAAGCCCATGGCGGTATGTTCTGGAAGACCGTTGCGGAAAACCTTGAGGTCATGATTGCAGCGTGGAGTTAAGCCAGGAAGTGCTGTATTAGACAGCCTGGTCTTGTCAGTGTATTTTTTCTCCAGGGCAGTATTTCTCAAATTGTGGGTTGGGACCTACTTGGTGGGTCGTGACCTGATGTCAGCCTAGAGCCACCATCTTGGAAGCTGCAGACCTTATTCTTGCTAGATTCCTTTTGTGAGCGTTAACCATTTGAATTTTCAACTGAGGGTATATTTTTTTAATTTTGTCTTCAGTTCAGTGCTTTTGCACACTGTTTTGTTGTAGTCTTGCTTTCTGTCAGGGATGTTACATGGTTGTGCAACTGCTGCAGTCTAAGAATGCCAGTTTGCATTCCAGGACTGTCATTTGATTATGTCACAATGGCGACACTTCCTGCTTCTGGCTATGACATCACTTCCAGGTTAATGACATCACTTCCAGTGAGTCCCTACATGAGTGTCATACTAAAAAGTGGGTACCAGTCTAAAAAGTTTGAGAACCACTGCTGTAGGGGACATCTTGCATTGAATTTCCATTCAAGTTCCATATGATTCCTGGGAAGACACACAATACAGTCGGCTTTTTGCCTTAACGCTCTTCTCATTCCAGAGGGTAGCAGATGCCCTGTACGGATACAACTAAAACAGGTGACAGTCATTGGAGCCTTGCAGGCTAATCTGATTATGGGGTTACTTTCTGGTTTCTTTTCTATTCACCCATCAGGTAACTCCAGAGGATTGCCAAGAAGTTGTCCGGGCTTGTCAGTCCAATAATGTCATTCTCTCTGTGTGTCATGTCCTCCAATACCATCCTGTTGCCATCAAGATAAAGGTACTGTACCAAGCTAACATTATCTAACCTCATCTATTCACCCGGTCTCTGCATTAATAATAATAATAATAATAATAATAATTAATAATAATAATGCTAGTATTTATATACCGCCTTTCTTTGGCCATTAGATTGCTCCTCTGGCTTTAATTCAAGGCGGTTTACATATAATAGGCAGGCTTTATTTCTCTAAACCTGCAAGGGGTTTTTACAAATTACAAAGAAGTTCTATCTTTCAAGAACTACAACATCATACAGATGGAACTTTCATGGTTTAGTCCTTCTTTCTGGCCGCACGATTGCCTTCCTGCTGGCTGGTAAACGGCTTCTCTGCTCCCACCAAAGAAACAGCTGGCCCAGCACAACTCCTCTCTCACAGGCAGCTGGAGACAGCTCTTATCAGTTGCACTTCTCAAGGTCTGCCGCTCACAGAGACTTCCGGTGTTGTCGAACTGGCGACCTTCAGATCTTATCTTTGGGCAAACAGAGGCTTTAACCCTCTCGACTAAACCTCCATGAAAGATCTCTGGATGCCCCCTCTCTCTGCCTAAAACAATGCAATCAAAAAGATCTGCAGATGTTTGTTTTCCTTTTCCTCCTTGTAGTGTTTCTGTGTCTCCTTTTGAGAAAGGACAAGGAGTGCCATATAAGGTAGTATAAGTTCTGACCAATGGGGAAAAAAATAGGTTCTGCAATGGAGCTCAGCCTTGTCTGCAGTAACTGGCAGCATTTGCCTGTCACAGAGTCAGGCCCTTAGGCAGCAATGGGATCTACAAATGAACAAGGGGAACGCTGGGCGGGACTTACGCGGGGCTTCCGCGTGATTGGCTGCCCGTCCGTAGTGTTCCACAGCTGTCCTGGCCTTGGGGGGGAGCTGCCCCTGGTTAGCGCCCCCCCCCGCTGCTCGCCCAGGCACCCGGCGCGACCCTCACCTGTCCCCCGCGGCGAGCAGGAGCCCCCCCCGAGGCCAGGGCAGCCGCGGAACGCTACGGACGGACTGCCACTCAAGCGGATGTCCCGCCTACATCCCCCCCAGCGTTCCCTTTGTTCATTTGTAGATCCCATCGCTGCCCTTAGGCCATTGAGCTCAGCACTGCCAACTCGGACTGGCAGTGTCTCTCCAGATAAGGGGAGTGTCCCAGCCTTGCCTGAAGATGCAGCCAGGTATTGAACCTGAGACCTTCTGCAGGAAAAGCAGGGTCTCTACCACCAAGCTATGGCCATTTCCTAAGTAGGCACAATCCTTGTAATTTGTTTTCCTTCTGGTCTTTGGTTCTCCTTCTAGGGGAGGAGGGTTTGGCTGGCAGGTGTGTTTGTGTTCAAATATAACCCTAGCTCTTCTTCTGTTCTTCAAAGGAGCTGCTGGATGCTGGGCTTATTGGGGAAATCTGTCACATTCAGCACTTGGAGCCTGTAAGCCATTGTAATAAAACTTTACTATACCTTGTAAATTTGCCCTTTGGTCTCCAGAGGCTGGAAGGAGCATCATTTCAGCTGTCTATGGCTGTTTCAATCTGTCACTGTCTTCGGTCACTTAGGTGGGATTCTGGCACTTTGCACACTCCTTCGTGCGAGGAAACTGGAGGAATGAAGCTGAAAGTTCTTTTTCCTTGCTGGCGAAATCCTGCCATGACATCGACCTCATTCATTTTTGGATGGGCAGGAGGAGGTACGGCAGGCATCTCTCTGGATTACAGAATGAGTCCAGAATGCATTAACCCACAATTATTTTGCCACAAACTCCACCAAATGTGCAAAAAATGGATTGCAGGGCTTCTGATCAGTGCTTCTGGTCTTCCACTGTGTGGCGGGTGATATTGGGCTCCACTGGCCTGGGTGAGCAGATGGCCCTGGCCTGATCCCACGGGAAGCTGAGATGGTTGGGTTGGCAGTGCAACTGTGGGCAAAATGGGGTTGTGTAGCTGCCTGGCATTTCCACAGTGGCACAGTTTGGGGGCCGGGGTGCAGAGCCAAGCCCCAACTGTGAGGCAAGACGCCCGCTCTTGTGCACAACACCCGTTCCTAGTGTCAGCAGTGGGATTTGCAAAAATTGATACATACGCACTGATGGGTGGGAATCCCTGCTTTACAGTGAGCTCAGAACGTCTCTCTCCTTGCAGGTGCTTGAAAGTGTCGTCTTTTGGCAGCCTCTCCCATTTCACAAGAGACCACAAGGTTTGGAGAGAAAAAAAATCCCAGTTGTTCATCCCAGCATAACGTCCTTCCAGTGGTTGCTTGCTTTTATTTCCTTGGTGTGCCTTGTTCAGATTGTGATCCCCCTTGGAACACGGGGGCCTTGTCTCATAGCCTTTGTCATGTCGTTGTCGGAAAAAGCGACAGTCACTTGAGAGATGGGATCCGGGCTCTGCAAGAGAGCATATGGTCACTTTTCGGAAGCCTTGAGGCTACCTTGGCTTTGTGGGCAGATGTAGAAGCAGCTGCCCAGCCAAAACAAACTGCATTCCTCACTGAGTACACAAGGCAGAGGAAGGTGGCTGAATTCTGCACCGTTTTGCTAGAAGCGGCAGATGGGAAGTCCTGCTTTGGAAATCTTCCCAGATGACCAAAGCCATCCTGCATGTTGTGATCCAAACTTGGGTTGTATTTCCCAGGAAAGTGTGTGTGTGTGTGTGTGTGTGTGTGTGTGTGTGACAGACAGACAGACAGACAGACAGACAGTGAGCACCAAAAAAGTATCAGCAATGATCTTTGCCAATGTTATTTTCCAGCCCAAAGGAGCAGCCAGCCGCTGTTTAGACTGTGTGGTTGAGGAAAGCTGCCCCTATTCAGCTAAGAAGATTTACCTGGAGCGGGGAAAACAGGTGGGTTAAGCAGCAGAGTTACCTTGTAGCAGTTAGCTTGGGCCTGCCAGGATTTTCCTTAAGGCCTTGGAGAGAGCAGCACTCTCTTGTGGGGGCAGCATTCTCGTGCAAAGGAAGTGCTTTCCACATACAATGTAGGGCTTTTCCCTTTATCGGGGGGGGGGGGGGCTCACAGAGTGGGCTGTGGCAGCAGAGGCTGTGCAACCTCCTCCCACCGCGGAGGTAGGAACCAGCCCCCCCCCCTGTCCTCGCCAGCACTTACAGCAGCTCCAACATCCAAGTAGGACTTTGGGAACCACATTTCTAGTGCTTTCTCAGCAAGACTTTATTTCTGCCACTGAGAGCTCTGGCCGTGGCAGGCTCATTCCTCAGGTCAGCTTAGGCGGTTGTTTCAGGTCCACCTACCTGCCCACTATGCCCTGGATGTGATACTCTAGCCTTCCACACTTCTGGAACTAGGACACTAGTCTACACGGATCTTTGGCCCGCGTGAGCAGGGATCATTTTAGTATTTTCCCATTGGCGCATCGATGCCATCTTAGTAGAACATTGCTCTATTCATCTTAGGGCAACTTCAGCTGGCCTGTGTCAGTGGTTTGCAGCAATGGTAAATGCGACATTGAATCGCTGACCGAAGCCTTGCGCCATGGCCCATACGGAAGATGCGTGTACGAGTGTGACAACGATGTTGTGACTAACCAGGTATGTAGCTGTGTGCTCATTTTGCTTCCTCCTCTGCAGCCTTCTCTTAACTAACAAACATCATTGAGCTGCAACAAACCTGTTATTTTTTCCCCTCCCTGCACCTTTCTAATTCACTTCTGCATTTTTGGTAAATATTTTCTCTGGGCATTTTCTCCCCTGCCAAGTTCCACTGCCAAACTGCTCTTGCCACTCTTTCTCTTAGGGCGCAATCCTAACCTGGAGCACAGTGCCAGCACAGTTAGGCCAGCAAAGTTTGGTCGGCACAGGGGACACCATAAAGAATGTTCGGACTACTCTCGGAGTCAGAGAGGCCAGCACACAGATGTGCGCCATCCTTCCTGACTCCGAGAGTGGTCCAAACATGATTCACTGTGGCCTTTGTGTCAGGCAAACGTTGCTGGCCTAACTCCAGATTAGCATTGCGCCCTAAAGATTTCTTCAAAGCATCTCTTTAAAATGCAAATATGCTTAATCGACATGTTAAAATGCAGGTTATCAGTTGGCTAAGTCAGTGATTTTCAACCACTGTCCCAGGGCACATTGATGTGCTGTGAGGTGTATTGTGGGAATTTGAGGGAGAGTTATATATTAGTATGCCCTATGTGGGTTGAAGGACGTGGTGGCACTGTGGGTTAAACCGCTGCTGCTGAGTTTTCCGACCGGAAGGTTGGGGGTTCAAGACCACGCAATGGAGTGAGCGCCTGTCGCTTGTCCCAGCTCCTGCCAACCTAGCAGTTTGAAAGCACCTAAAAATGCAAGTAGATAAATAGGTACTACTTCAGTGGGAAGGAAACGGCGTTCCTTGCGCCTTGGTGTATAGTCATGCTGGCCACATGACCACGGAAGCTTGCCCTCGGACAAACGCCAGCTCTGCAGGCTTTGAAACGGAGATGAGCACCGCCCCCTACAGTCGGTCATGACTAGACCATTCGGTCCTGGGGAAACCTTTACCTATGTAGGATATGTGAGCCCTTCCGCCACCCTGAGGCGACCATTTCAGTTGGCCTCATGGATGGGCCGGCCTGGCCCTCTTTCAGCTATGTCTATTCAACTCTCTTTTCAGGTGGTGAACATGGAATTTGAAGGCGGAGCAACTGCGGCTTTCACAATGATCGCTTTTACAAAGAAACTGGGCGAGAGAAAGACCACTATTTATGGAACAAAAGTAAATCAACAGGATGGTGCCTACCCTTCGTTCTTAACAATAAAGCCATTCAACTCTGTGCCACAGAAAACTGAATTTTACCATCCGTTATATATTGGTACCATTGCCCAATATGAAGAAGCCTTAGGTGATCAGACAAGTGATACGGCACAATGATATGGCACAGTGATAAGCCTGTTAAAAGCCCACTGTCTTCTGGAGAGCTTAGTAAGCCTGTTTAGGATTGTAGCCAAAGGAGAGACCTTGGAGCATCCCATATTAACAACCTGAGTCTCCCCAGAGGCATTTCCTGAGTGTTGAAAGAGGCTCCAGATTATGCTCTGATGCTACAGTACAGGCATTATCCTTCTTTTACAAAACTAACAGGGCTTTGTTCCTGTTGGCTTCACCCTGTGGGTGCAGACCTAACCTGGAGTTAGGCCAGCAAAGCTTGGCTGCCACAAGGGAAACTGTAAAGTATGTTTGGACCACTCTTGGAGTCAGAGAGGCCAGCACACAGACATGGACCATCCTCCCTGACTCCGAGAGTGGTCCAGACGCGCTTTACAGTGGTCCTTGTGCCAGCCAAACTCTGCCGGCCTAATCGTGTCGGCCTAACTCCAGGTTAGGATTGCGCTGTAAATTTCATACCTGCAGATCATTTAATGTAAAACTTCTGCCTGAATTTGCAGGGAGAACTTTCCTGTGAGGGTGCAGGACCGATAGAGGTTTATGATTTCCTCCAAAAGAAGAAAACAGAATTTCCCCCCAACAAGTTCACTTTCCCATCCTGCTTAAGCGCCCACAGTGGTGCTGACTACTACCTAATGGAGAGCTTCGTTTCAGCAGTAGCAGTGAGTTCCTTTTTCTTTTCTAAAACAGTGTTATTCAAACTGTGAGTCAGGGAGCCACTTGGTGGGCCGCAACCTGATGTCAGGTGGGTCACGGCTAGCTGGAAGCAGTCATCTTGGAAATGGCAGACCTTGCTCTTTCTGTATTCCTTTTGTGTTAACAGCCCACTCTGCTTTCCCTTGACAGGGCTTTTCTTCCCTGATAAGCCTGACTTCCTTTGTTGGTGGTTTTTTTTTTTTTTTTTTTTAAACAGGAGAATAATCCATCCCTTATTCTAACTGGACCTGAAGAAACACTGAGGTCACACCTCCTTGTGTTTGAAGCGGAGCGATCCAGAAGAGAAAACCGAGTGGTGTGTTTAGACACATGAAGGCGGCGCAGTCTTGCTTGCAGGTTGCACTGCTTGCTCAGCAGAGAGACAACCCCCTCCATCAGCCTTCCGGTGATGACCTTTCTGATTTCAGTGCCTTTGCAAGAGCATCTTCTTCCAGAGAGGAGCTGGCTGAGCCACTCACAGGACTGAGAAAAGCTTGTATTTTCAGGGGACGTGCTGTACACGCTCAGTTTTGCAGGCACGTGCTTTGCTACGATAACAGCAATCTCCATTATTTTGCATGAATGGGGGGGGGGAAACCCAATTATTAAAGAAAATTTGCCACGGAATGATATCCATTCTATCCTGGGCACAGTAATTAGGGAGAGGCTTTGGCTTTGCACTCGAGACCATTTCTGCATGCAAAAGATCCTACGTACAATCCCTGGAATCTCCCAGGTAGGACTGCAAGTGTCTCTTCTGAAAAAGCCCCAGTTTGTCACTGCAGGTTATACTGAGCTAGACAGGCTAAGAGGGGCTGTTGTTCAGTGGAAGGGATGGGCATGGCATGCATTTGATCCCTGATGGCATCACCAGGTAGGCCGGGGAAAGTGCCTTCTGGCATTCTTAAGAACTACGGCCAGTCAGTGCTTAGCAATACTGGGCAAGAGGGGACAAGGGTCTGACTCGGAGCGCAATCTAACCTGGAGTCATGCTGGCAGTTAGGCCCGCAAAATTTGGGCAGCACAAGGGACACCCTAATGTATGTTTGGACCACTCTCCAAAGAGTGGTCCAGCACACAGACATGCACCATCCTCCCTGACTCCAAGAGTGGTCCAAACGCGCTTTACAGTGGCCCTTGTGCCGGCCAAACTTTGCTGGCCTAACTGTGCCAGCATAACTCCAGGTTAGGATTGCGCCCTAAATGTTGTTCATAAATGACCTGGAGACGGGGATAAGCAGCGAGGTGGCCAAGTTTGCGGATGACACAAAACTTCCGGGTGGTGAAAACCAGAAGGGACTGAAAAGCTCCAGAAGGATCTCTCCAAATTGGAGGAATGGGCAGCAAAATGGCAGCTGTGTTTCAACGTAGACAAGTGTAAAGTGATGCACATTGGGGCAAAAAACCAAAACTTCACCTATAGGCTAATGGGTTCTGAGCTGTGTGTGACAGCTCAGGAGAGAGATCTTGGGGTGCTGGTGGACAACTCAGTGAAGGTGTCAACCCAATGTGCAGCAGCAATTAAGAAGGCCAATTCCATGCTTGGGGTAATTAAAAAAGAATAAAACACCCAATACGATCATGCCATTGCACAAATTGATTGTAAGGCCACATCTGGAATACTGTGTACAGTTCTGATCGCCACATCTCAAAAAAGACATAGTGGAGCTGGAAAAGGTGCAGAAGAGAGCGACGAAAATGATTATGGGGCTGGGGCACCTCTCTTATGAGGAAAGACTGCAGTGTCTGGGGCTCTTCAGCCTAGAAAAAAGGCACCTGAGAGGGGACATGACTGAGACATACAAAATTATGCACGGAAGGGATAGAGTCGATAGAGGGATGTTCTTTTCCCTCTCTCAAAACACCAGAATCAGGGGACAGCTACTTAAACTGAGTGTTGGGAGAGTTAAAACAGATAAAAGGAAATACTTTGGCACCCAGTAGGTAGTTAATCTGTGGAACTCTTTGCCACAGGAGGTGGTGATGGCATCTGGTCTAGATGTCTTTAAGAGGGGATTGGATCATGGGCTATAGGCCATGATGGATTGTGCAACCTCCTTACATTAGTAGTAGGCTACTTCAGAGTGCCGGGTGCAAAGGAGTGGCAACAGGATGCAAGCATCTTGTTGTCTCGTGCCTCCCTGGGGCACCTGGTGGGCCGTAGTGAGATGCAGAAAGCTGGCCTAGATGGGCCTTTGGCCTGATCCAGCGGGGCTCTTCTTATGTTGCCAAGTGTCCAGCAACCTACTTTGTACAGAGGCGGTCCTACTGTACTCTCTCAATGAAAGAAGGCTTGGCAAAAAACAACAACCAACAGCCAGTGACTGAGAATGGGGGGGGGGGGCAAATGATACAGAACAGCACAAAGACAGGAATCCCTTTTAATACGCCCAGAGAATTCAAGCTGCACAGCAGACGCTGTTCTCCAGGCAGGCCTACATCACCCATTTTGCTGGCAGTTCAAGTCTCTCCGAGTCTTCCAGCCAGTCTTGTCCATTTTTGCTTTCACTCTTTTGCAACGGCATTTTCTTCTGCAGGAGCTGCTGCTGCTGCTTCTGCCGCCGCCGCCTCCAAAGCCTTTTTTTTCTTCGCACGTTCAGCATTTACAATAGTCATGGGATGCAGGGGGAAGAATCCAGAAAGCCCTGGAGGGGAAAACAAGGTGTCAGGACCCACCGGAAGTGATGTCATAGCCAAAAGTGACATCAAGCAGGAAGTGTCGCCATTGTGACATAATAAAATGACAGTCCTGGAATGCAAAGCCGCATTCTTGGACTGCAGCAACTGCACAACCGCGAAACATCCGTGACAAAATATTAGGAAAATATTAGGTTTAGGACAAAATATTATGTAAAAGCACTGAACTAAAATAAAATTTTTAAAAAGCCCTCACTTGAAAATTCCAACCATTTAACACAAAAGGATTACAGCAAGAATAAGGTCTGCCGTTTCACAGATTGCTGCTCCCAGCTTTCTGTAATCCACCTGACATCAGGGCGAAGCCCACCAAGCAGGTCCCAACCCACAGTTTGAGAAACACTGGTGTTGTGGTTAAGATACTGAGCTGCAATCAAGTACTTAAATGTTGCCTCTACACTAAACTCAAGTGTGTGGACTTAGGGCAGCTGTTCTCTTTCACCCTCAGATGCAACACAGGGATACCAGTATCTTACAGGTTTGGTTTAAGAGGTAGATTATTAACATTGGGAGTGCTCTAAACATGCAAAGCACTATCTAAATGCTATATATGCACGTATATAACACTATAAAGGCCAGACTACATAAAACACTGTACAAATAAAAATAATTTCATCAAGTTGGGATTACCGAGAAGTTTCTCGACAGGCTTGCTAAGTTGTGCGCCGTTAGCGATCCAGTACTTGATCCGCTCAAAGTTCAAGCCGACGATCTTTTCCTCGTGGTCGTTTGGAAGAGGATCGTAGCAGCCAACCTGCTCAAGGTACTTGCCGTCCCGGGCTCGCTTGTTGTGTGCGGCCACAATCCGGTAGTAAGGCCGATTGGTGCAGCCGCCCAGAGCCATGCGGATGATGATGTGTGCCTTGTGGTACTGCTTCAGGAGGAGGTGCCCTAAGAGACATCAAATGTCATGTGAAGAGCCAGGCTCTGTTTAGTCAGAATTCACCTAATGCCTCCTACTCTGTAAGGGGAAAACTTGCTTGTTGAGCCAAGCGTCCTCCTTATGCTCAATGTCAATTAAAAAAACACTGAAGGTGTGCCTTGACAACTTTAGCACCTCATCATTACACCGTGAAATGAAAAGGACTGGAAATTGCTGTTCTAATGGAACAATATGAGCCCCTATGGTTTTGTACAGTTTGGTTTAAAAAAAAACACCTAAACTCAGGACTATTACAGGGTTACAAAAATCAGGGGAAATGCCTGGAATGCTCTAAAATGCAATGTAAAAGAATTCATCCACTCACCAAGCTGAACCATGGTGTCTTCGTGCTGGGGAAAGGAAACACAGAGAGAGGACGTCAGACTCCCAATATTATTACTGTCATTTTTTAACCCACAGCTGTCAGGCAAGAAATCAACACCCTAAAATTCCTGGAAACTAAGGAATGGAATGAGAATGGACTAGGGCAGCCACTTTAATGAAGCAAAGAAGGTCTAGAGCTGACCGGTGCCTGGAAACCCAAACCCCACCACAACAATAGGGAAAAAAATGCTGCAACCCTTAAAAGCACAGGAGCCTTGCCTAAAGAAGAAGATGCAAGCCCAGCTTAACCTAGGCTGATGACAACTGCTGCCACTTTTTCGGAGCAACAGAAAATCAATTCAATAGACACAGATTATTGAGTGATGGAGCTGCACCTGTTGAACCTCCGACAGCTCGGAGGCGCTGCAGGGCTAAATGCACCAATAGCCCGGCTCAATGTGTTCAACAGGTGAAGCTTGACTCAATGGTGCAAGCGCAGCTGCTCCTGTTGCACCTCTGCTGGGCTGGCTGGACCAACGGCCTGACTGCAGGGGCTCACAGCCTGCGCTCTCCCACCGGCCCAAGAACTTCTCCTTGCAAACCCTCCACCAGACCCCAGCTCCATGCATGCTTACCAGGCAGCCGGAACTCCCGGGCATGCGCAGAGCAAAGGGAACGCTCCGTCCTCGCGCAGAATAAAAAAAGCACCAATCAGAGCGCGAGAGCGCCGCGCTCCGCCTTCTTTTTTGGGGATCCCCATCTGCGCGTGCGCCTTCTCCAGCAGGCCGATGGGAAATGTAGTCGTCGGGGGGCGTTGGTTTCCCGTTGCTATGTTACCGCAGCGACCGGGACTGGCTGGGATGCTGCGCTGTACCTGGCTGGCCTGGGCGCGGGCAGGGCCGGAGGAAGGAGACACGGAAGCCGCAGCTGGGGCTGGTGAGGGGTCAGCGGGGTGGCTAGTGGGAGAGAAGGAAGGCAGAGCATCCCCCAAACGTAGGCCCCGCCCTTAGCCCCGCCCATACACAAACGCCCCGCCCAGTTTCTTTAATTTAGGAACCCCCCCTTAAAGTCACGTGTTTGAGTGTCACGTCGTTGTTACTTTCCATGGCTGCAGCACCTGGCTAGTCCTCATTGAGGAGGTGAATTTTTTAAAACGTCTGTTTCTTGTATACAATTTTATGGAAACAAAAAAATACATATGAACATAATCCAACCAAATGATGGCATTCATACATTGAGACCAGAAAGAAAAGATCAAAATTTCAGTGTTATCTACATCCAGGGTTTTAACTAAGGAGGTGCAACTGTTTCTCAGTTTCAGGTAGGGAGTTTTCACAGGACATCACTCTTCTGCTATTTATATATCTAGACATGCGCATATAACACAGTTATATGCAACACACATATGTATAATATATGTTTATATTGTGCATTTATTATTTATTTATTATTTTATTTATTCTGGAGATTTCTGTCCCACCTTTCTGCAGGCAACAAGTCTATTTATAATAGTATATTACATATGTTTGTGTGTGTATATAATACGCACAAGCTGCCATGAGCTCCTAGGTTATAAATGTTCTAAATGCATTTACTACAGTAGTGGGATCTAAATGATTTAGGAACAGGAACTCACTTTTGATTGGCACTTGTCGGGAACCCAGAACCAGCCACGGAGCCCGTTAGGATCCGAAACGCCCATTCTGATCCGTTCCCCCGAATGACATCACTGCCTTCGCCCCCCTAGGAATCCGGAGTTGCTCCCTTTAACCCTCTGAGTGCCGGCCAACCAAGAAGAAAAGCTCTTTGCAGAAGAATTGGGAGGGGGAGGAGGGAAAGTGAAGTTGGCGGAGTCAGCCCTAATTTTAACTAGTGGAACTGAGTTCCCCCGTGTTCCCCGTCAATCCCACCACTGATTTACTGTATTTATACAGGTATGCCCCAGTATCTACTGGGGTTCCAGATCTCCCCAATACCACCCTGTGGATACTGGGGAGGCCTTTTTAAAGATAGGGGAACATCAGTGGTTATGCTGCAACAAGGTTTTAAAAAAAGATATTTAACGTTCCCTCATCTTTTTAATACGCATCCCAGTATCCATGGTATCTGCGGATAACTGAAACTGTGGATACCAAATCAGTGGATACCGAGGCATGCCTGTATATATAATATTGTACTGCAATGGTTCTGAAACTTTTTAGTACTGGGGCGCACTTCTTAGAATGCAATCTGTCCGGGAACCACTAGAAGTGATGTCATGGCCAGAAGTGCTGTCATTGTGATGCCAGAGCCTGCTGCTTTCCTGAGAAAGTGGACACTGGGGCATGCCTGTAGTTCTCATTGGTTAGATAGTGTTACTCTTGTTTTTGCACGGACCTCACTTGATTGACAGCAGCCTAATGCACAATGCACGTTTTTGTCTTTCATCGTTTTCATATTGCTTTGGGAAGGGGAGTGTCTCTTTGTAATTGTCTGCTTTTCTCCTCTTTTATCAGACTGGGGGAAAAAAGCAAATTTGGCTCAATTGAGTTTGCGTTCCAGAGGAAATCCCTGCGAGGTTTCACTCCAGCCAGGCTCTTGGATTTTCCCTTACGCCGCCGGCTTTGGAGCTGCCGAGTGATCACAGCCATGGAGCAACAGAACAGCCTGATGAGAAAAGGCTTCGAGGAGCTGAAGGAGATGGAGGGCCACAAACACCGGAAGACGTCGCTGTGGAATCCTCCAAGCACCACCAGAGGAAGCCCCAGCAGAGCCTCTCAAGCCGTCAACAAGTTCTACGAACAGCAGGTAAGCCTTGGGTTGCCAAAGGGGAAAAGGGAGAAATAAACTTGGTACTGGGGTGCAGGAAAGGGGTGGAGCCCTGTGGGGAAAGGGCGGGACCAAGCAGGGCTGGCTTGAAACCAATTGGGTCAATTGCTCCCCGCACCTAAGGGGGCACTAGGGTAATCAACTGTGGTCAAATGCAGGTGGGTTTCCCTTCCCACGGATTGCGTATCCGAGGTTTCAAATATCCACATATTGGCTGAGCGAGGATCTGAGGCTATATAGACACGTCACGATGAATTCCTCTCCTTTCCCAGGCAGAGAGACGATCAGCTGATGCCTTGGCCCTGGGCTTCGTGCCCGAGCTGACTGAGCTGCAGAAGTGCTTCCTGACACGCCCTGGGTGCCCAAAGTACAGCAACAGAGCGACGTCAACGACTCAGATTGGTAACGCGGCTGGTGGGCAGGCAGCAGGATGCCGTGGCAAGGATGTCCGGGTTCAAATCTATGCTGAGCCTTGGTGCAGTCTTAGAGCGCAATCCTAAACTGGAGTTAGGTCGGCATAAGCTAAGCCAGCAAAGTTTGGCCAGCGCAAGGGCCACCATAAAGCACGTGTGGACCACTCTCGGAGTCAGGGAGGATGGTGCACATCTGTGTGCTGGCCTCTCTGACTCCAAGAGTGGTCCAAACATACTTTACGGTGTGCTGGCCAAATTTTGCTGGCTTATTTTATGCCGGCCTAACTCAGTTTATGCTCTTAGGGAAATCAGGAAAAGAGGAAAGGTGTGTGACACACTACTGGCCAAAACGGTGAAAATCTTGGCATTTTCAAACAATGCTGTCATGTTAGATATGATTCGATGCGGAATTTAATGCAGAATGCAATGGAACAAATACCACTTAAATAGCTGTACTCTGTCAGAGCTGTACTCTGTTATAGCCAAATAACCAGAAAAGGAAAACACAACAGCCTTATGTAACAAAAAGGGGATTTCTTTAACTCAAAGCTGACCAGTGACACTGATTGTTCTGAGAGCCAATGAGGTGTAATTAAGATACGGCAGGGAACCAATTAGGTGTTGGAATGAGTCCACTCTCATTTCTATATATCGGAACTAATTCTTCAGTTACACGAGTCGTCACCAAGTCGACCACTGTTTTTTGTTGGTTACTGATTTGGGATTGTTCTGTATTGAAATGAATAAATAAGGCTAGTGCTGTCACTGCATTTAGGCTGTGCGTACGATCTTGTAATTTATTCTGTATGGTCTGGTAGGGGAGGAGGTCTACCGTGGTGGGGTGTGACGCAGTGAGCTCTCGCGCCAGGTGATGCAAACCCTAGTGACCCCGTGCATCTGACTGCTTGCTTTTGCTTTTCCCGCCCGCAGAACCGTCTTCTGCCAAAATGGCTAAACTTCCCAGTAACATCAGCACCATTAGTCTGTCCTCCCAGGTACCGATGGATGATTTGAATGCGCTAATACAGGCTCCGGAAGGCATGGATTCGCAAAGCTCCCTCAAGTGTAAGCGCCTAGTCTCCAAATTCACTTTGTGTGTGGTGGTGGTGGTGGTGGTGGTGTTTGTGCCAAGGGGTTACGGACAAAAGAAGGTATGCTGTCATCTTCATGTGTTTTCCTTTCTCTTTGCCATTGTGCACCCTGGTGATGGACTGATCTGTGCTGCTGTGACACAGTCTGTGCTGCTTCTCATGCATGAATCAGGTTTTCTGCCCTTGCTTTGAGGCTGGATGCCAGCGGTGGGTGTCAAACATAAGGCCCGCAGGCCAGATGTGGCCCCTGGCAGCTCTTTATCTGGCCCCTTTGATAATTGGGCTGTCCCACCTCTGCTTCTGCCAACGCATCGTTTTGCAGAGCACCTCTCGGTTGCTGAGCTGCAAAGCGATGCCTCGGCCAAAAGGGCAGCCCGTGTGATAATTGGGCCCTCCCATAAAGGACGGTCAAGATTTGCGCGCTTTCCCTTCTGTCGTTCGCAGCCAACGACTTGCTATGTGAGAACCGAGTGGTTGTTTCTGGCCAACGCCTGCTTAACGACGTCACTTCCTGCGTAAAGATGTCACTTCCAGCCCTCAGCCAGGGCCATGAATGCATTTCAGCCCACGCTGTGAAACGGGTTTGGCAACCCCTGGCAGAGTACAGAGCAGTCTGTGTTCAGCAGTGGGAGGACCATCTGCATGTGCCGGATGTGGGACACAGACAATGGAGGAGGGATGTGGGGGGGAAGGCTGGTAGCCAGGCTCCCCCCACCATTGCCTAGTGGGCACCCCCAGCCTGCTTTCATGGATGTTGGCTCCTGGGGCCATATCTGGGAGCAGAACCAATTGGTCTGGGCAGGGGTAGGCAACACAGGGCTTTTTGAGCTACCGGCGGCTCTCGGAGTGGTTACTGGTAGCTTGCAGGCTGCTCCCTTGCTCTGGCGATTTAAATATGGCGGGGGGGGGAGAAATCAGGAGCGTAAGATCTGCTGCTGAGTGTGTTTTGCTTCTTGGAAGGACCCCCTGCCCTGCTGCCTTGTTTGGGCAATTTTTTTTTCCTACTTTAAATAGGACAGGAGCACAGCAGCTCTTTGCCAGCTAGTCATTTTGTTAAGCAGCTCACATACATCTGATGGTTGCCTATACTACCCCTAGCCTGGGGGGAGGTAACTGGCAGGATGACCCAGGAGCAGCATATGTTAGTTGGCTGCCGCTAGGTGGGAAAAGAACAACCATGACTTCTCCTTGGCCCACCCAGCTCTTGAACACGGGTTGGAGGGTTGTGGTTTTTTTCTGACTCTGGACGAGTGGAAGGCTTTTCCTTTGTTCCGTTGAAGCCCTGGGAGTTCAGGCAAGCCCCCTCAGCACGCAAAACTTCAGCTGCTCGTTCGAGGTCCACTGAAGGTTCAAGAACCCCCATCAACCACTAATTGGCGGACTACTTTTTTTTCCCTCCCCGGCGCTCCCAGATTTCCCGGCCTCGATCAGTCAAAGTGTGCCCGGATTCTTGCAGAGCTACAGCGAAGACATGTGGGCCCCTGGTGGTCCGAGAAGCCGCGCGGGGAGCAAGATACCCTGGTATATCACTGTGCTTCGGGAGAAGGTAAGGCTTGGGGTGCTAGTGAAAGGGAAGAGAGGGTTGGGGTGGGCAGTAATGAGTGCGTTACGTATCATTTCTCACTTTAAGCATCACTTTGTTTCTTTATAAATGTCAAATTTCTCTTTTGTTCTGAACATGGGGGCCAACTTGCGGGGGTCCTCCAGGGCTTTCGGCGTACACTGAAAGAGCCCCCATGTCAACGCCAGCCCTCCCGGCAGCCAGCACCCATGCGTACCGGGCTTGGGAGATGGCGGGGGTGTGGCCACCTAAGGGGGCGTGGCCACGCCAACGTCGGGGGCGTGGCCACGTCCACATGGGGGGGCACAGCCTCGTCAACGTCGGGGGCGTGGCCATGGGCACCCACGATTTCAAAGGTAAGTTGGCGCCACTGGTTCTGAATCATATCATGCTGATGACAAAAGATCCAAGTAAAACATATTCATTCCTTTAAATTTCATTCATTCGTGTGTAAAACTGAATTTTTTCAGCCCGCAACAATCTGTAATTTGTAACAAATAAATAACAAATAATGTAACAAATAAATTGTACTATACTGAGAAGTACGTAAACCCCGGTCACTCTCTTCTCCTCCACTCCTTTTCAAATCCACTGGGTGTGGGAGGAGAAAACGGAGAGTAGATGGGGAGGTGCTCCAGCCTTCCACTCTCCTCCTCCTCCTCCCTCTTCCTCTTCAGACCTGGAAGGTGTGCAAGGAGGCAGTGGAGGAGAAGAGAACATAAGAACATAAGAA
>JAJKFI010000061.1:4248324-4285054 GCA_029204185.1 Lerista edwardsae | reverse complement strand
CTATTACATTGCTCTTACGGCCTGGTAGTTTAACCCACAGTGACTCCCCGGCGAGTCCTGCCCACCTTCAGTTTCTACTCTGCTGGATTCTATCCCTTCTTTGATATAGATGGCCACCCCTCCGCCAACACGCCCTTCCCTGTCCCTCCTATAGAGTTTATAGCCTGGAATTACAGTATCCCACTGATTCTCTGCATTCCACCAGGTTTCCGTTATACCTACTATATCAACGTTTTCCCTAGCCACCAAACATTCCAGTTCCCCCATCTTTGCTCGGACACTTCGGGCATTCGCATAATAACACCTATATATGGGGTTCTCTAAGGAGGGACTGTTTTTTGATCCCTTTCCCCCTCCTCTCTTTGTACTGGACAAACTATCACTTACACTCAGGTTTGGAGTTCTAATTCCTACTCCTCCATTGCTCTTTGGTACTCCTCCACCCTCCTCTTCCCGTAGGGATGAGGAGTTCCGAACCGGACGCCACTCGGCTCCTGTCGGCTTTCCCCCAGGGATCAGTTTAAAAGCTGCTCTGCCACCTTCTTAATATTAAGTGCCAGCAGCCTGGTTCCATTTTGGTTCAAGTGAAGCCCGTCCCTCTTGTACAGGCCTGGCTTGTCCCAGAATGTTCCCCAGTGCCTAACGAATCTAAACCCTTCCTCCCGACACCACCGTCTCATCCACGCATTGAGACTCCTGAGCTCCGCCTGCCTAGCTGGCCCTGCACGTGGAACTGGTAGCACTTCTGAGAACGCCACCTTGGGGGTCCTGGCCTTCAGCGTCCTGCCTAGCAACCTAAATTTGGCTTCCAGGACCTCCCGGCTACATTTCCCCACATCGTTGGTGCCAACATGCACCACGACCGCTACCTCCTCCCCAGCACTCCCTACCAGCCTATCTAGACGAGAGGTGATGTCCGCAACCTTCGCACCAGGCAGGCAAGTCACCGTGCGGTCCTCACATCCGTCACAGACCCCTCTCTCTATATTCCTAACTATAGAATCGCCCACAACAAGGAGACCACGACCCCCCTCCCGCCGAGGAGCATCCTTAGTGCGACTGGATGCGGGCTCATCACCGGAAGAAGGGGCCCCCGCTGGGGGATCGATTCCCTCTGTTCCAAGCTGACGTCCTCCAGCCCTGAGACTCCTTTCCCCAGCAGCTGAGGAGCTGCCTGGCTGAGAATGGGACGAAGCCTGCAAGTCCCCGGAAGTCTCACCATGAACCCTCACTACCTGTCTATGCTTCTCCAGGTTGGCAACCAAGGCCTCTAGGGAGCAGACACGTTCCCTGAGTGCCTGGAGCTCCTTGCACCGAGGACACACCCATGACTTATGCCCCAGAGGCATATAGTCATACATGTGGCACTCTGTACAAAACACTGGATAGCCCCCACCCAACTGCTGGCTGTCTGGCTCCATCTCTGTATTTATTAAGGGATGAACTGCCCTGCTTCTCAGAGAAAGGGCAGGGTCTGGGGCCCTGGCTTCCTCGCCCTGCTGCTTCACTCGCACAGATGCGTAACGCGCTTTTACCTGGCACTTGGTCGCGAACGAGGCACTTCGTCGCAGGACAGCACTCGCTGCTCGTGTCCACTCGCTTGGAACTGCTCTGCTATATACAGGAGGTTCTGCCTTCCCTGCTAGAAAGCTCCTCCTCCTTCTCTGCTAGAAGCCCTTCCTTTCTGCCTGTCTGAAAAGGGGGTAGCCTCACCTGGACAATAGAGGTTGATTGCTGTCTAGGCAACCAGATAACACAATTGCCCTCAGAAGGTAATCCAATCAACCTCCTACAGTAGCTCAATTACCCTCTGAAAGGGTTAAATTACCCTCTGAAATTACCCTCTATATTACCCTCTGAAAGGGTTAAATTACCCTCTAAATTACCCTCTGAAAGAGTCACTCCCTGAGTACCTTAGTTCCCACCCTACTTAGAATTACTGTATGTCCTAGTAATATATGCCTGACCTTTGTGGCACACTGTATTTTAGACCCCAAATAGTTTAAAACACTAAAACTTTAGTTTAATTTAGTGTAAGTAGTTTAAAATTAGTTGAGTGGTTTAATCTAGCTTAGTTTAGTGTTTAGTTTAAACACTAGGACTAAACACCAAAGTGTTCCAAACTCTAAGCCTGCTAACCCCTCCTGTGGTGAGTCTTCACCTCTGTCTTATTTCAGTTTCAGTTTCTACTCTTCCCTATTTGTTTTATTTGTTTACTCACAAGTAGACTCTGGTCTTGCTCAGAGTAGACCTGTGTAGGCGTGAGCTGTAATTCTCTACAGAAACAGCTCCTTTCAGCTGAACTTTACTCAATTTAACCTTTAAATTTAACCTTTCCTTAAACTACACTCAACCTTAAACCTAAACTTAGAGAAGATTTACAAGTGAGATGAACACTTACCTTATCTTTCCAAGGATCCCCTTCCTCGCACAGATGCGTAACGCGCTTTTACCTGGCACTTGGTCGCGGACGAGGCACTTCGTCGCAGGACAGCACTCGCTGCTCGTGTCCACTTGCTTGGAACTGCGAATGGGCAGGGTGATGGGCAGAATGGGCAGGGTGATGCTCTAGCCTTCTCCTGTTTTCTTCTCTGCTTCCACACCTCCTTTTTCAGTGCAGACCAGTGCAGGAGGAGGAGTGACAGATGCACTCAAGTGGGTGGGGGGTTGTGACATTTGGCAACTCAAGCTGCCAAGGAAAGGGGGCAACATTTAGTGCCTCTCATGTGCTACAAGGTCTTGGACAAGCACCAGAACTGCCAGAGCCCCTTCCGGAGTTTTCTGCTGCAAATAATTTTGGGTGGATGTGTGTTTTCCCCACTCCCTTTTAACATCCAGCTCCAGTGTAGAAAGTATCCCAGGGCGCAATCCTAACCTGGAGTTAGGCTGGCACAGTTAGGCCAGCAAAGTTTGACCAGCACAAGGGCCACCATAAAGCACGTTTGGACCACTCTCGGAGTCAGGGAGGATGGCGCACGTCTGTGTGCTGGCCTCCCTGACTCAGAGAGTGGTCCAAACATACATTATGGTGTCCCTTGTGCCGGCCAAACTTTGCTGGCCTAACTGTGCCGGCAATGATTTTGCTATCATAAGTCGGACTGGCGGAAGCCCCATACGCTGCCACTGTCTGCCACGTGTACTGTCCGCCCCATGTTCCGCCATGCGCGTTTCTGCTGACGCCAGCCCCTTCCTCATCTCTGCTCTGTGCCCATCCATCTCTTCCCAGGATGTGCTCCTGCAGAAGCTGGGGGGAGAGGTCTCCCGCCTCGCCAGGTGCGAAACGGAGTGTGCCCGCAAGGACGACGTGATCTCGATCCTCCGGGAGGAGGTGCAAGGCATGCAGGAGCAGCTGGACGATCTCAAACGGGGGCCCGGAAGCATCCCAAAGCAGGAGGGGAGCCCGGAGACGCAGGAGACCCCCGAGACGGAGCAGAGCCCCGTGCTGGAGGAGAGCCCTGTGAAGGAGGTTGGGGAGATGGTGTGGGTCTGTCCTACGAGCCGGGGTGGCCGAGCACCTTGGAGGTCTAATTGGGGAAGGGAGGGCTGGTATCCCTGAACACAAGGTTTGGGGGCGGAGAACAGAGGCCAAAGGACAGCACATCAATCAATCAATCAATCAATCAATCGTATTTATATACCGCTTTTCAAAGTTCACAAAGCGGTTTACAGGCAAATAGTAATAATGAAGTTATAATAAACCCCACGCATGGAGGCTACGTAGCATTGACTCTAGGGTGGCTGCTAGCAAATTTGTGGCTTCAGGACCTCAATGGGACACTGCAAGGGTTGGGCGTCACCACCATAGGTGGTAGTCTAGCTGCGTCGTAGCTGCAGGTTGCGGAACACCCTCCGCGTCCTCCAGGCCGAGTCAGGCCCTCGGTCCACTTCCCTCTGCACCGCAGCACCGACTGCCAGCATCTCTCCAGGGATTCAGCCCGAGGGTCTGGAGAGGCTGCCGGGGTTTGGAACGGAGACCTTCTGCACCCGCCTCGGGTGGTCTTCCACTGAGCCATGGGCCCTTCCCTTGGATCTGACCACTGGCCCAGTATTGTCTGCTCCGGGTGGTGGCGGCAGCAGCTTTTCCGAGGTCTTCTGTGGGGTGCCCTGCGTGAGGCGTGCCGGCCCCTTCCCCCAGTGCTTCCCCCATGGCTGTGGCCCTAGTCGTGGAACCGCCCCTGCTCGGCAGGGGCTGGCGAGGGACGCCTCGGTGCAGGCTGGTTGCTAAGAAGGCGGTGCTGGGAACGGGGCCCGGAGCCCCACGCCCAGCCGCAGCCTCGACTTGGGAAGTTGGCAGCAGGCGCATCTCTTCTTTTTTCAGGAGCCGCCCCCGGAGCCCCCAGCGGAGCCCAAACCGGCCAGCGTGAGGCTGCCCCCGAGAGGCGTCTCGCTGCCAGCCTTCTTCCCGCAGAAGACGATCCCCAAGGAGCTCCGGGAGGAGATGGAGCGCCTGAAGGCGGAGCTCACCCGCTCGGACAAAGTGCTGGACACCAAGATGGTGCAGCTGAGCCACACGCTGATGAAGGACCAGGAGGAGCTGGAGGAGCTGGAGAAGGAGGTGAGCCCAGGCCAAATGCCGCGCCTCTCCTCGTCACATCCCGCTCCTCGTTTCGGTCCCTCCTTGCGAACTGCAAGTTCCGGAGAATTCCTTGACCAGGGACCACCTGGACTGCAAGGGAGAGGAACTGGGATTGTGTGTGTCTCTCTGCAGCGGCTGCAGGCCTGGCCCGCTCTCCACTGGGGCCGGGACCACAGACCACCCCCACCACCCCCACCCCATGACAGCTGCCCCCTACCTGTTGCAGAGCCTCACACGATGCCCTGCTGGCCCTTAAGCAATCATTTTGGAAAACCGGAAGCATTGCCTAACGGCTCTCCAAAAGAGTTCTGTCGCCTCCACAGGCCAGTCAGGTGTCGCTCACTGTGGCGTGCGTGTGGTAGTGGAGACGGGAGCAGAGGGCACCTCCCCCAGGCTCCACTGGTGCAGGGCCCGCAGATTTGCCCCACCCCTAAAAAAGGCAGGACCACTGCTGCTCTTCAAGGGTCAAGCTGAGCCCCCTTGGTACCCGAGGCATCACTTGAAATGCCCCCCAGTGGCATGCCAGGAGCAATCCTTCAACCCACTCCTAGGGTTTGAAAGAGGGGATGAAGCAGAAGAGATGGTACGGAGGACTAGTGTGGTGAGCTAGAGCACCCACCGCCTCTGACGCTCTAGCCCGCCACTCTCTTGTCCACATTTCCTGTTCTGCTGAGTTCCCCCTTTTCCTTTTTAAATCCAAGGATGGGAAGAGAAGTGGCAAAGGCTGGCAGCAGGTGCCCCTCTCTTCCCTCCAGTTTGCCACCTGGATGCCACCCGGTTTGCCACATGAATGAGGCCTTCTTCTCCAACTTACTCACTGGGAGGTTTCTTTTCCTTTCCTTTTCCTCTTTTCCTTTCCCTCGCACTCCTCCGGAGACCAAGCTTGCTGGCATGGCCTGCTTTCCAATCCCCGGGCAAGGCTTCTTGACCGAGAACCCATCGCTTCTAGGTCAAGTGCTGGGGTCTCTGCCTTGCCCCAGGCCTTTGTGTGCCAACGGTCCTGGTTGCTTTGTCATTGCAGTACAGGGAAATGCAGCAGAAAAGTATGCTGAGGATCGGGGAAGAGGAAGAGATGCTCCCCGAGGAGAGCTCCAAAGAGCTTATTATTGGGGGCACGGAGGTGGAAGAAGAGCAGTCCAGGGATAAGTCGATCCACGGCATGCTCTTCGAGTTCCAGAGGATAAACCAAGACCTATACGAGGAGTTGGAGAAGGTGAAAGAAGATTATGACATTGCCACAGGTACAGTACTGAAGGGAAGAAGGAAGAGGAGGCACCCAGGCCAGGGAGGGCTTATGACCCCAGCTCCTGTGGCTACCAGCCGTGGGGTTTATTATTCCATTGGTTTAATCGTTTTATTACTGAGAGCACAATCCTAACCTGGCGTTAGGCCGGCACAGTTAGGCCAACAAAGTTTGACCGGCACGAGGGACACCGTCAAGTCTGTTTGGACCACTCTCGAAGTCAGAGAGGCCGACACACAGCCGTGCGCCATCCTCCCCGACTCTGAGAGTGGTCCAAACGTGCTTTACGACGCCAGCTAAACTTTGGTGCCAGCCAAACTTTGCTGGCCCAACTGTGCCAGCCGAACTCCAGGTTAGGATTGCACTCTGAGTTGTACGTTTTCCAAGTTTTGTGAGCCGCTTTGTGGGCCTTTGTACAAGTTGCAAAGTGGCATATATATACTTGAATAAATAAGTAAATAGTCTATTGCCCCCATAGGTCTGGCTCCCAGAGACACAAGGGGAAGGGCCTTTTCTGTGGTGGCACCTCAAACATGAAAGGCCCTGGCTTTTAGAAGGCAGGGCAGCTCCCTTTTCTGCGTGTATTCAACAGCAGCATAAGACCCATTCTCCCTTGTGGGTTTGTTTGTTTTTTGTTTGCCACCTCTTAGTTCTAACTAAAATGTGATTTTCTGTTATTGTTGAATCATTGATTGTTACTGGTTCACTTTTTTTCTTTTTTTAGCAATTTGTTGGGAATGGAAAAGCAGGACAAAAACAAGTAAATAAAATAAATACATTAATTTTAACAAATAAATTTAAATCAATGAAACCTACATTTTACAAAAAAAGCGACAACCTGCAGATCAAAGAAAAAAAGATCTTCACGTTTTTAGATGGGGCAAAGAACTTCTGCAGTCCACGGTGGCCGCCCCAACATCTTCCCGCTTGCTTTTTCCTAGGGGCCATTTCTTCCTTGCAAAGGCAGCTGTCATTCGAGGAGTCCCAGCTGCGGAATGCCCACTCGGAGCAGAATTTATTGCGGAAGGAGCTGAGAGAGCGGGGAAATCAGCTGGAAGCCATGTCTACCAAGGTACCTGCTGCATCTTGCCATCGTTCTGGATATTGCACGAAACCTTGGCTTGTGAATAGCGCCGTCTTGAACAGCTTAGAGCCTGAGGAATGAATGAACTGCCTCATTATCCAGTCTTTCTTCCAGTGGCCAAATTCATGGGATTCCCAGATAGCTTTCAGTGGGGAGACCAAAGAGGATCCAGATTTGCTTATTGATTTTTTTTTAAATAATCATTTCTATCTCATCTTTCTCTGGCTTGTAAAGCAACCTGGCTTACAATAAAACAAATTTAGGACCAGATCCAGAAGGCCCGTATCGCAGGCGCCAACTGTCCTTTGCCAACTGTTGCCTCCTCTCTCAGTTTAGCAACCTGCGCGAGGAGAGGAAACACGAAGAGATGATGGGCGCCATCGAGAGAGAGAATCACAAACTTCGGCAGGTGAGTCGAGCCCCTGGCAGGGCCCGGGGGGTTCCCATGACCTCCCTGCTGCTCCTCCTCCTTGTGAGTATTTGCTTTCTAGAAGCCCTGAGGTTCCACCCACTGCCTGCCCCAAGCTGTGCGCATGTGTGCACACACACTCCCAGGTGGTAGCATTTCAAGTGAGAGGAGCAGGGGGGAGCGCCCTTCAAACAGAAGTCCACAAGGTTGAGCAGGGGGTGAGGAAAGGTGGTGAGAACCCCAACGAGCTTTCACTGGTCAGCTTGCTCTGATGTAGTCAGAGAAGGAATGAGATCTTAAATGTCTCCCAGCCCAGACTTTGCCTCACCTGCCTACAGAAGGACATTGCCAACCTAGCAGTTCGAAAGCACCCAAATGCAAGTAGATAATAGGGACCACTTCAGTGGAAAGGTAACGGCGTTCCGTGCGCTATGGCATATAGTCATGCTGGCCACATGATCACGGAAGCTTGTCCTAGAAGAAACATCGGCTCTTCAGCTTTGAAACGGAGATGAGCAGCAACCCCTACAGTCGGTCACGACTAGACCATTCGGTCGTGGGGAAACCTTGACCTTTACCTACAGAAGGAAACATTTGGAGGCGCTGTCCTCTGGCCTGGAGTCTTGCATCCTTCCTCTCCCATTGCCAGTGCTGATGTGTAAGCTCAGGGGAGTGTGAGAGGCTGGATCCTGGAGGGGCTGTGATTCTGCAGGGAGCCGTTCCAGAGCCTTCAGTGTTGGGGTCATTGACTTCAGGGTCTGGAATCTTCTGGCTGGTAGAACCAGAAGATGCAGCCTTGGCTTGAGGCCTGGCATGAGTACTAGTATAGAGCTGGTCCTTCCATCCACTGCAATGACGTCCTCCTCCTTTTGGTTGGACTCTGAGCTACTGCTCCGGACAGTAGCCCAAGAGCCAAGATGGGTGACAGACCACATTGGGCCCAGAGCAGAAAATTTTGGCCACAATCTAGAACAGGAGAGTCAAACTCGTTTCGTACAGTGGGCCAAATAGCATTTGTGGCATCTACTGAGGCCTGGAAGTGACATCATTAAGCAGGAAATGATGTAATTAAGCGGATGATGGCTAGAAATAAACATGCTGTTGTCACGTAGAAACTCATTAGCTGCAAATAGAAAATATGCAAATCTTGATAATATTTTCAAGATATGGGAGAACCCAATTTTCACTTCTGGCTATGACGTCACTTCCAGGTTAATGACATCACTTCTGGCACAAGTGCCATTCTAAAAAGCAGGTCCCAGTCTACAAAGCTTGAGAACCCAACCCCCGGCCCTGGTTGTTATTTGCATAGGCAGAGACTGAAGCTAGTGGGCGGGGTTAGCGATGACGTAAATATACCCAAAACAATGCTGATTCCAAGCATTTCAAATGGGTTTTCGCATGATGTTTCGGATAACAACGTGTGATCGTGGAGAAACATCATTGGTAACCTAATTATGATTCAATATGCAATTCCAAGGTTTAATTCCGCAGAATTATATTACTGAACACACCGGACGAAATGCCGCTTGCTGCCTATGTAAACTCGGATTGCACTGCTTTGACAGACTTATTTTTTGAAATCTACACAACCAAAAATAAAGTGTGAACGGGAAGGAAAGAAAAAAAGGGGAGGGTGGGCAAAAATCGGATAAATATGTAGGAAAATTACATTAAAATCTCTCAATGTATAACACAAGTAGTTGTCAATAGGAGAGTAGTTCTTTTTCACTTCTAGGCTATTAAGAGTATTTTTTTAAACTTCTACACTCACCCCCCCCCCATAAAACAAATTCTGTTAATGTTCGGAATTTCAAAAATATTACAGTAGGAAATGGAAGGCGGGGAAAAAATGTGTAAACGGGAAGGGGGAAAATATTATTTTTATTTTTATTTTATTTCTTCATATCTACTTCAGTTTGTGAAGGGCTGCATACTTTATGAAGTAATATTTTTCCGTAGCAACGAATCACAATGATTTTAAGTACCTGTGCAAAGTGATCCCATTTTTCGTACAGCGATTCGTGCACCCATATGCAGAACACACAGGCATGCTTAAAGACGTTGAGATTAATTTTTACACACGGGCAGAGAGATTTTTATTCGTGACGCCGCCGCGGCAATCCTCCTTCGTGACAATGATCTGAGATTATACCCATGGCTTCAAGTCTGTGACGTCATGGCTTATCCAGTGTATCTAACATCCTTGTGAGAACCACTGATCTAGAATGTCTCTGTGCTGTCGGACCATCAGTCATCCCAGCTCACCATCCTCCACGTTGTTTCTTTCTCACCCCGTCTCTCCTTCTCTGCCCTCCCCAGGATGTCGCCGACCTGGAGATCAAACTCTCTGAGAAGAGTCAGTTGATCGAGGACTTGCAGACGCAAGTGAACCGGCTCGAGGCTGAGCTGGTGCTCAACCAGCACCACATTGGGAAGCAGTTGACCCAGCAGAATGACCTGCAGAGGCAGCTGGACACCTTGCAGCGGGCCGAGCAGCTGACCAGAGTCACGTTGGAGGTCATCGGCGCCAGGGTAATCCTTGGGGCCCGTTCCATGACACCCCCTCCCGTGCCCATCCGTCTGTTGGTGTGGAGAGCCTAGCTGTGGCACATCAATTCAGCTGCAGAATTCAACTCCGCGGACCAAGCAGATTGGAATGCTGGTTTTTGTAATGCATCCCCATCTCATGGGGTCTGGGATTTATTTTACTGACCAGTCCAGAGGAGGGTTGTCCACAGTACTCTTGACCTTGGGTCCCAGATTTTGGGTATTGTCTGTTCACTTCTTTGGACCTACGTGCAGGTGTAGCATAAATATTGTGCTTCCCAAGCAGTGGTACTGGTAGCCCTGGTGCGATTTCACAGTGGTGCTGGGCCCAACTGTCACAGAGATTGCGTGACACCACTTGGCTTTTCAGGCCTCGAACCTGAGCAAATCATGCCAGGCCAGGGATCACAAGTTGTAACCGCTCTTGCCGACTGACACGCTCAGCATTCCATTTCACCCGCTCTCCGCAGCACATCAGAGACTCCGTTCTGTCACCGAGGGTCATGACAACTTGTCAGCGACTTCTGGTCTCCCCTCCAGGCACAAACTGGGCTGCTCCTGCTTAGCTTCAGGCTTCGGCAGGCAGCTCTATCTCTGGACCACACCTGCACATACGTTTTAATGTATATGTTTGTATGATGGTGAACCACTTTGAACATAGGAAAAGTAAGGTGGAATATTGAACAGTGTGCCTGGCTGGATTCTGTGTTTGGGGGTAAAAACAACCCCAAACTGTAAATTCATCAACTATGAATTTGCAACCAGTTCTATCTCCCCAAGTCACCATCTTGCAACAAGATTGGCCTCCTCAAAGTGCCATTTTACACCTGCAATAGCCATGAGATGGCTTTGAAATAGCTTTTAAGGATCTTACACGAAGAAAAAAAGTAGTTTCTTGAAACCTCAAACCCGTCCACTTCGGTACTAAAGCATCCTCCGTTTTCTTTTTCTTTTCTTTTTTGGATTGAAAGTTTGAACGATTTCGAAGTAAAATCATCCAGGCAACCTACAGCTCTCCCGGCACCAAATCGCCTCAGGCAGAAATCGGAGACGATGAAGTATTGGAAGCTTTGCAGGTAAAGTGATTCGGGGTCTAATCCTGTTGAGCCCAGCTCCGGCCGTACGCTTGTACCGCCGGCGCTGGGTGCTGTAAAAGTGCCGTCAGGTACTCCAGCACTGGCGCTAAGTCCGTTTGGCCGGTGCTGAGGCCAGCGCAAGTCGACGCTGGGCCTCAGCACCTGGAAGACTCATCACTGGAGCAGCCATTGGTAAGTGTTACCTCCGGCCAGCGGTGAGGCTTCGCGGGTTGGGGGAGGGGAGGAGGATGGTGGAACTGGGTGGGGGCAGGTGTCACGAGGAGAGGGTTGGGTCTAGAGACGGTGGCAGAGACGTCCACTGAAACCTGAACTCATTTCCAAGCCACAGAGACCAACACAGGTCTCCTCGGTTATGCACTCACCAAAGAGCGGGCGCAGATCCAAGTGGACCCATCGAACCCGCCGTTGCTCGACACGGGGTAAGGCAACCGCTGTAGCCTGACCCCGAGGAGACTTCAGGCTGCTTCCATAAGAACATAAGAAGAGCTCCATTGCTGGATCAGGCCAAAGGCCCATCTAGTCCAGCTTCCTGCATCTCACAGCGGCCCACCAGATGCCTCAGGGAGCACACGAGACAAGATGTCTGCCTGCTGTTGCCACTCCCTTGTATCTGGCATTGTGAGATAAAATTCTGAGGTAAAATTCTGAGGTAAATAAAACAGAATTTGCTATCCTAAGAAGAGCCCCGCTGGGTCAGGCCAAAGGCCCATCTAGTCCAGCTTCCTGCATCTTGCAGCGGCCCACCAGATGCCTCAGGGAGCCCCAGAGACCACAAGATGCCTGCCTGCTGTTGCCACTCCCTTGTTTCTGGCAGAGGTAAATTTCTGAGGTAAAATTCTGAGGTAAATATGAGGTAAATAAAACAGAATTTGCTATCCTAAGAACATAAGAAGAGCCCCACTGGATCAGGCCAAAGGCCCATCTAGTCCAGCTTCCTGCATCTCACAGTGGCCCCCCAGATGCCTCAGGGAATACACAAGACACGTGCATTCCCTGGCCGCACAGGATGTAGTAGCGGCCATGCCAGCGCTGTTGTTCCTCCAGGCACTGGGGAAGCTTAGGATCGGGCTGCCCACATTGGTTGGAAGCCAGCGAGAGGGTTTGGAGGTGGGTGGGTGAGGAGAGCGGGGCACGGTGTGGCATGGCCGCCCCCGCATCTCACCTGAAGCTCTCCTGTGGATCTGTCTTCCAGAAAATTATAACGGACCGTGTGGAGTACCACCAGCTGCTGAGACAAAAGGGGGTGAAGGTGCCACCTCTGAACAGCTCCGAGCCCATAATTTTACCCACCCATAAGAAAAAGAGTTCAAGCAAACAGGGGCTTGGGACTCCTTGAAACACAGGTGCACAACATGCGTGTTGACTGTCACTCAGGGAGAGCCACGGAAAGGAAAAAAAGCAAGAAAACCTCTCCATTCCCAACTCCCAGCTCCGATAAAGCTCCGATTAAACGATGTTCTTTCCTCGACTTTCTCTCGTATCCCCATAGTGATCCTTGTCAGGACTCCCAGAGAAAATACAGCCCTCCAATAGGCGCTCAGAAGCTATAATAACTAAAGGGGGGGAGGCAGTCGTGTTCTTATATCATAATCCTTTATTGCAGTGGTTCTCAAACCTTTTAGCATTGGGATCCACTTTTTCGAATGACCATCTTGTCTGCGACCCACAGGAAGTGATGTCATGGCTGGAACTGCCGTCACTGTGACGCCAGAGCCTGCTGCTTTCCTGAGAATGCAGCAAAAAGTTAGGTGATTTCTCAGCCGTTTTCCAATAGTTTCCCAAGCGTGAATCAGACAGAAAAAAGAGCCTATTTACAACTTTGACACAGGCAAAACAACCACACAGACCTCCCCATTTCCAGCATCCCATCTTTTCAATATGGCTGCTGTAGCCGTACCCACTCGGTGAAATTGGCTCACGACCCACAGTTTGGGAACCACTGCTTTACTGGCACAAAACACATCATACAATGGAAGAACTAAAGTACTTCCCAAAGTGCACAATACCCATATCAATGTGACACGTTAGGATTTTTCTTTACGTATCTCCACCACATAATGTATAGAGGTTGCTCCCTTCTTGGTTATATCTACAGCAGGATGTAGATATGTAGCGAATGTTAACAAGGTCAGAGCAACCCTTTCTTATTTATTAAAATGGCATCTAAGTACCTAGACTGCAATTCAGTATAGATCGGGCAATGTAGGCAAATATGCGAAATTGTCTCCAGACCACAAATTTTACGGGAGCAATCTCTCTTTTTATATGGTATCTTTTGGAATCTTCCAGATATGCAGATGGCATAGCATTGAATCTGGCCAAGAAAAATGCTCTGTTATTTTCTGTGGACTTTGTAGACTACAGATACAAGCCATCTGACCATATTTAATAGGAGTCATCCGGCTCAGAGGGGATCAGATCTTATTTGCCGCACTGTAAAGAGTTTGTAATTCAATACCTAAGGTCCTACATTTTATTCTTTGATATGCGTCCGCTTGGGAAATAGATCCAACAATACCTAATAGATACCTAATGGATCAAATGATAATCCAATAGAGCTAGCTTATTTTTCAATATAGTCTAGCTCAGTGGTTCCCAAACTGTGGGTTGAGACACACTGGTTGGTCACAACCTGATTTTTGGTGGATCGCCAAAGGTGATGGAAAGACAACTTGAATAGCCTCAAGCTCTATTCAAAAATCAGATACTGTAGCTGCTAATTATCTGCAAAGAGCTCCGCCCTTGCAGTTTGCAAGATAGCTGCTAACTACCCTACAAAGAGCTGAGCTCCTGCAGTTTGCAAGCCTGCGTAAATATTATTTACATATAATTATTATTACATATAAATAAATAAAATATTTTTTTTCTTTATAGAGCTCCACTTTTTAACATCTGATATACCTACTTAGGTCCTGATAGAGCGTTGTTTTAAAAAAGTGGATCCTAGTGATAAAAGGTTTGGGAATCACTGGCCTAGGTCATTGAAAATTTCAGATTCTAAAAGTAGCTGACGACAAAAATCAGGATCGTAATGGATTCCATTCAATATTTGATGGACATCAGCCAAGCCCTTGTTTCAACTAGGGATTGGCCCATTTCCAGACAGAGGGCTGTGTAGGGCATGCAATTGGCCTTCCTAAACTTTTGCTGAGGAATTTAGATTGTATGCATTCCGTGGAATAAACCCAAGCTCTTATCCAGAGTCTGATGCCATACAATAGTTAAGGAACGACCTTAACATTGAAAACCTCTAAAGCAGCAGGTACATATTGATTTTCCTTGTTAAACAAACCAACCAACCCAGGGTAATTAACCTTAGCCAGAATTATTTGTAGCTTTATGATGGAACATCCAAGCATTATTGTAGTAGAAATGTATGCCAAGATGCTTAGTTTTCATCTGTTCTACCATTTATTTTTCAATTGTATGGTCTCCATGATTTAGAGAAGACAAAAATTTTGGATTTTTTTCCACCATTTAATTGGTGCCTATTATTTGCCAGGTACTCATGGCATCTGATCAACAGCGCTTCAGGCCCTGGCGTGTACAGGAAACTAGCACTGCATCATCGGCATAGAGCACCAGGGGTACATGAAAAGAACCGAGCTCGGGACAAAGCCTGTCCACTCCACCTAAATAAGGAACCAAATCATTCAGGAAGAGATTGAATAAAGTGGGTGCAAGTATGCCACCCTGTTTGACTCCCATGCTGGTGGGAAGACGTGGTGTTAATTTCCCTGCAGGAGGAAGTCACGACGGGAGAGGGGAAAGCCCCTTCAGTATTCTACCAACAATGCGAAAAATGAAGTGCTGATGATACAGATGGCCTCAAACATACGCAGAAAAGAACCATCATGCCGTTCGGTGGCAGTTAGACGTACCGCATAGCGACATATATGCAGCTCTCCCTGTACTAAAAGGGAAATGGGCAGTGGTGTCATTCAAATGATTTAGGAACAGGAACTCACTTTTGATTGGCACTTGTCGGGAACCCGGAACCAGCCATGGAGCCCGTTAGGATCTGTTCTGGTCCATTCTCCCTGAATGACATCACTACCTTTAACCCTCTGAGTGCCAGCCAACCAAGAAGAAAAGCTCTTTGCAGAGGAATTAGGAGGGGGGGAGGGAGAGTGAAGTGGGCGGAGTCAGCCCTAATTTTAACTAGTGGAACTGAGTTCCCCCGCGTTCCCCCTGCATGACATCACTGGAAACGGGGTCAGCTGTAACGCCTGGAGCTGCTAACTCCTTTTCCTCTTGGTTTTCTCCGCTAATTCTAACAGGCCCGTGGAGCCAGGTGCTCGAAGGGTGCTGTAGCTCCTCCAGGCCACTTCTGTTGCCAATGCATGTGAGCGGTCCATGCTGGCAAGCCAGAATGTGCACCGTTTCTGTTCATGCACAACTGGAGGCGTAACTAGGGTTTGTGTCACCCGGCGCGAGAGCTCATTGCATGACCCCCCACGATGGACCTCCTCCCATTCCAGACCATACAGGAAAAAATTACAGTATCATACGCACAACCTAAATGCAATGGCGTCACTAGAGCTGGCGCCACCCCCATTTAACTTTACGCATTTATTTTAATATGTATCAATACAGCTCATGCAACAAATCAATAACCACCAACAACAAAAAATGCCCATTGGTCAGATTTGAGCTATGGAAATCCACTTTTTGTTCTCTAAGGCGGTTGAGATTTCTTTTTTAAGGTTCATTGGCCATAATGTTTGATAGAATGCAGATAATTCAGCACTGTTTGTTCCATTACAGTCCACATGAAATTACCAGTCACACAATATATAACAGGGTGGTATAGTTCATAAACACAAATTTTTGAAAAAAAGAGGGTTTCCAAAATTTTGGCCATTAATGGTCTCAGTCTCTCTCTCTCTCTCTCTCTCTCTCTCTCTCTCTCTCACTCACTCACTCACTCACTCACACACACACACACACCCTGTAGGGTGTCACCCCGTGTAGTCTGCACCTCCCCCTAGTGACACCACTGTGCACAACAGAGGCTGCAGAGGAGGGAGGCTGTGTCCTGAGCTCACAATCAGGGAAAGGGACAGGCTCCCGGTTTCCTGCCCTCCCAGCGATCTCTCTGCCACAATCCCAACTTGCTCTCAGCAAGGTGGAAGAGGGCCGGAGATCTCCTCTAGTGGCTGGACTGGAGAAGGCAGCCGATCAATGGGCGGGGGGGGGGCTCAACAGTTTGCCCATCTCTTCAAGGGCACTGCTCTGTGCTTCTCAGGAGGCTTTGTGATGAAGGAGGAGACACACAAGGAAGAGAGACACTTAAAAAAAAATACAAGATAGAATTGGCTACAAGTGGAGATCCCTCCCCCTCCCCCCAAAAACAACAACAACAACAACAACAACACACCTGTTGGTATGGACTCCATGGCCGGCACCACAGCTTGGCTATTTCCAAATATTGGTTCTTCACAAAGGATAACTGCCTGGATGTGGTGGGCTTCTCAATGGAATCTGGCTCTCTCTTTTTCAACCGCTGTGCCATGGCACATTGCTGTGCCACGGACAGTCCGCAAGTGGGCCGCAGAACTTTGGGGGAGGATCATATATTACTAGGGGCCATTGGGAGGATGTGAGCCCTCAACCAGTAGTGTGTGGTGCGCCTTATCAATTGTAAAAAAAAACCAAACTGATGATGGTGTTTCCTAAAACTTTTAGCACCTTGTCAGTTTATTGTGAGATGAGAAAGGTTGAAAATCTCTGCTCTACACAGACATATGCTACAAGCATATAACCCAGGGGTGGCCAAACATGCACAACTTAACAGCCACATAAGATAAATGTTTTTGAGAGCCACATGAGAGATGTTTGGGTTGTCACCAGTGGTGTCATCTACTCACCAGCAGACGGTACGCTGGGCGGGACTTAGCATGATCGACAGCCTGTCCACTCCCGCTTTCTTCGCGCTCGCCGCACGGCTTTCCCTCGCCTCGGAGGGGGCGCCTGTTCACCAGGGGGGTTGGGTGGGGGGCGCGCCGGGTGCCTGGGCGAGCAGGTGCCCCCTCTGAGGCAAGGGAAAGCCGCGCGGCGAGCACGAAGAAAGCGGAAGTGAGTGGACGGGCTGTCGATCACGCTAAGTCCCGCCCAGCGTACCGTCTACTGGTGAGTAGATGACACCACTGGTTGTCACAATATCTAAGAAGCATTTGAATTCTTAAGGATGCAATCCTAACCTGGAGTGAGGCACGAGGGACACTGTAAAGTCTGTTTGGACCACTCTCGGAATCAGAGAGGCCAGCACACAGATGTGCACCATCTTTCCTGACTCCGAGAGTGGTCCAAACGTGCTTTTTGGTGGCCCTTGTGATGGCCAAACTTTGCTGGCCTAAGTCCAGGTTGCACCCTAAATGTACATTACAACCCATGTTTTTGTGAGCCACACCTTACACATTGAAGCGTCTCATGTGGTTTGTGAGCCACAGTTTGGCCACCCCAATATATCCATTTGCTGATAAAGAATTTGCTCTGATAAAGAATCCTGGCAATGGTTGTGCTAAGAACCATCTAAGTGCCACCTGCTTCCAGGGAACCCCACAAGCCTGACATCACTGCTGTTGCTTCCTGGTCCATATTTATTTCAAGGTGTCCTGCTCCTGAACATGGAGGTTCTTTGTAGCCATCTATGGATCTCCCCACTTCAATGTGTCCACACTGGAATTTTGAGGCATGTTCTGGGGGGCAGGTTCGGCTCAAGAGTCGACTTGTCGGGATCCCCTTTTGCCCCACATGAAGAGAGAGGGCACTGTTGACTTGTCGTTGCACGTTGCAAGGAAAACTATGATGGGCCTGCAGGATTTCAGGCCAACCGTGGCTGAAGATCTTCTCATTGAGGAACCCCCATAAGCTTCCAAAGAAGCTTGGGTTTCCCTGGAAACTGCTCAGAACCTTGGACGGTGCACTCCGGCCCATGCTTCATAGTCCTCTGACACTTGGAATTGGAACCTTCGGCTCGAGTTAACGGACCAGGATCCTGCCCATCCCTGGGTGCTGGGCCGGGCACCCAGTTTCCAGGCCTCAGAGATGACAATGACTTCCCTGCTTTGGCCAGCAGAGTGGGAGACGGCAAGCCCCCGGAGACCCTCCTAATCCCTCCCTTCGCCGGGAGATGTGCGGCTGATGCAAAAGAGGCATTGGACGGAAGATGCGGACGGGCTGCCTGCTCTTCCTTCTCCTGTACTTCGTTGCCGCAGAATTCCTCCGCATCATCCGCGGTGAGTTCTTGAAGCTGGGGGCGGAGGAGGGAGGTTGAACCATGAGCCCCCTTTTTCCCCCTATCATAAAAACGTAAGAAATGTATGCCTGGATCAGGCCCATCTGGTCCAGGATCTCGTTTCCCATAGTGATCCACCGACTTACTCCGGGAAGTCCACACGTGAGCCAGAATGGGCTTCAGAGTCATCCTTCATCCAGATCTGGAGGTTGTGCTTGCCCATCATGGCTGGTCCAATGAAATTCACTGGCAGGAGATTTAGGAGGGCCAAAAGGGAGGGCTTCTTCACGTCGTTAAGTCTGTGGAATTGGTTGCCACAGCACATCGTTGGTCTGTGGAATTCACTGCCACAAGATGTCGGGATGGCCATTAGTCAATGGCTGCAAATCATGATGGCTACATGCTGCCTCTAGGCGGCACGATGTGCTCTGCCAAGGAGACGTCCTCCTTTTCATCCTTGCTAAATTATGCCAATCTACTGTATTTACTTGGGTGACCCACCCGGTTCTAGTGTGAGAGAGGGACGCCTTATGAAAGCTCAATGACTCTCTGGCTGCTCCCTCTGCTGCTGCTCTTTCCTGGACTGGAAAAGGAGAGGAAATGTGGAGGAGAAGAGAACAGTGGGCTAGAGTGTCGGATCTCTCCTCTGCTCCACATTTTCTCTTCTGCTCTATTTCCCCCTTTTGAAATCCAAGCAGGGGGAGGAATAGTGGGTATAGGAGATATGCTACCAGATAATGGTGGAAACATTTGACCCTGCACAGTGCTGTGTAAGGGGAGAGGGGCCACGGCATCTGTGCACTGGCTCGTGTTTAGGGGTCTTGGGCCAGCTCTGATCATGCCTGGGGCAGCCATCTCTGACAACATGGAAATAGCACGCATGTCCCATTAGCTGAGCTCCTGAATCTAGTGCTGAACATTCATTTACTTGGCCACCGAAGCCACAACCTCTGTTCGAAGGTGGAGTGTTCACAGACGATCAACGGGGCTGGCACACTGTCTTCTTTGTCTTTCCTAGATCCGTACAACCTGGAGTGCGCTTCGAGGAATATCATATGTCACCCAAAAGCCATCTGTCAAATGGATGCTCTGACATCCGATTTCTACTGCCGCTGCCTGCCAGGTTACACTGGAGATGGAATCAACTATTGCCAAGGCAAGTGGATTCCGGAATGCCTCTTTTTCCAAGCACAGGGAGGGCAGCCTTTTCCTGGAAGGTTTGGAAGAAGGAGCTGGACACTGAGAGCAGGTGCCTCCAGGAGACCTGGGCTCCGACCCAGGTGTAGACCAGCATCCATGACCAGCCCACCTTGGGGCAGTGGGAGTCCGTCATTGCCCAGTAAGCCAGAGCCCATAGAAATGCTTACCAGCTGATTGTGGGGTGCCACTGCCTACATTGGCTATAAATTTATACGCCACAAAGCACGTGCACACAAGTAGCCAAAAGGGGGCTTTAAAAAAACGTGTTTTTAGCGTTGCTTGTGGAAAAACACCATGATGCTTGGGAAGACCCTGGTTCAAATCCTGACTCAGGGCAGAGTCCTATCCAACTTTCCAGCACTGGCATACAGTCGCCGTGCCAATGGGGGATGCTCTGCATTCTGCAGTGGAGCTATAGTCACAGAGGCCTCCTCAAGGTAAGGGAATGCTTGCTCCCTTACCCTAGAGCTGGAAATGGGTTAGGATTGCATCCTCAGTCTTGCGCGAACCTTCTGGTGTCAACCTCAGCATGCCACCCATGAAACGGGAAAACGAAGCACTTGCTCTCCATTTGCAAGGTTTTAAAAATGACCTGGTCTTACCTGTTGCCTGCAGAACCTGATTTCCGCATCACCGTTTCCAACCTAACCACGTGTGATGGCTTGGGAGAGCAGGCCTGTCTTCTTAAGACTGTGCCCGGAAGCATGGTCACCTTCACGGTCTCTGTCTCCACCTCTGCCGGGTTCCGATCATACGCGGTGAGATGGTACAAATTCTACACCGGCCAAGCGCCGCAGTTCCGCAGGTGCGTAGGCAGCCTGGCCTGATTCTGTAAGGCAACTTCCTTTGGACAAATGTGCCACCCCCCAAAAAATGTAAGAGGGCATGCATCTGTAGGTGGGGGGGCGGGCAGTCCAGCAGGGCTAGGTTTGCAGAAGGTAGACTCAGGACATGCCGTTAGATACCAGAGATCTAGTCGAGTGTCAAGGGCTTCTGACACTCAGAGCACAATCCTAAGCTGGAGTTAGGTTGGCACAGTTAGGCCGGCAAAGTTTGGCTGGCACAAGGGACACCATAAAGCATGTTTGGACCACTCTCAGAGTCAGGGAGGATGGCGCACATCAGTGTGCTGGTACTTTACAGTGTCCCTTGTACTGGCCAAACTTTGCCGGCCTAACTGTGCCGGCCTGACTCCACCTAACTGCGCTCTCAATGGTTTAACAAGAGTGTTGGGGACCTGATCATGAATGAGGGAACCTGATGTGCTCGTCTGAATAACTGTTGGTGCCTGGACCAGTGGGGTCAGTCCCCTAGTAAAGGGGGTGTGGAAAGCAGGAGAGACAATGGCACCCGGGCAGCAGAGGGAAGCTGGCTGCCTGAACCAAGTCACTGGCCTGCAGTGGTTCTCGGAATCAGGGGGGATGGTGCACGTCTGTGCTGGCCTCTCTGACTCTGAGAGTGGTCCAAACGTACTTTAGGGTAGCCCTTGTGCTGGCCAAATTTTGCTGGCCTAACTGTGCCAGCCTAACTCCGGGTTAGGATTGTGCAGGCACCTCTCCCAAGACATGAATATGGGTTTCGTTGCCTGCACAGAATGTGCCAGCTTTATACAGGGAAGCGGCACTGAGCAGGAAGGCAAAGAAGGCCAATGACTGAGCTTTCAGGGTGCAGCCAACTAGTGGGCAGCCAGAGACAGGAGGAGGACAAGGTGAAAGATGCATGACCCCTCCCCTTTCCATGGCTGAGGCTGGGGCGGGGGGCAAGACACTGGGTGATGGACCAGGAAGTGGCATAGCTAGAGCATCTGGCACCCAGGGCAACATACATCCCGCCCCCCCGGCCTCTGACAGGCAGCTCCAGTGTACCTTTTCAGGGGCCTTCCAGAGGCCTGGCTGTTCCATGTGCTGGTGAGGTGGGGTGATCCGGCACCCTCTCCAGGTTTGGTACCCAAGGCAATGGATCCCCCCCAACGCCCCTACGCTATGCCGCTGGGATCAGGCCCCGTGTCCCAAACAGCAAGTAAAATGGCAAGTTAGAAATCACCCCTCTGCCGCCTCCAGTCCTGCGCTCGTCATGTCACCTGGCCTTAGTATTCCTGGCCTGTAAAATGGGTGCACACTGACCGGTTGCCTTGGTGTTTTGTGGCAGCTACCGGGAAAGGTTGGCCTCTGTGGAGAACGTGACCCAAAAAGTGGTGTTGAGCCACCACGGCATGTCGCTGACGCTGAGTTCGGTCAACGAGGACGACTTCTTTCCGAACCTTTTCTGGGCGGAGGTGAAGTCGATCGAACTGCCAGACCTAACGGACACAGTCGAGGCCTATGACCTGACGGCCTTTCAGATGTTAAATCCTTCCAGCCTGAGATATTTTTTTTTGCTGGACATTGTGCCAATAGGTAAGAAACTTTGGGTCGACTTGCCTTGCAGGTTTACCTGCGGAATCTGAGCACAGGCACGGCCTCCGCAGGGTTCGGTTACGACCGTTTGAGGGAAGTCGGAGATGGAGACGGCCCCATCCGAGCTTTGTTCTGTCCTTAATTGTCTGGTTGTTCACAATGATGGGGCAGCACTAGGATGGGATTTTGGAGCCGTAATTTCAATCACTGACCCACACCTCTTACGCATTGGAACACTAGCGGTAGCAAGTCCGTCCCTTTTTGCAGTTTCTGTATTAAGTCAAGAATTCAGCAGGCCAGTTTCAAGTTCAGTGCTAGTGAGCAGGGGTGACCCAGCACCAGTGATGTCATGCAGGGGGTACACGGGGGTACGTGAGTACCGGTTTCTAGGTACTCAGCTGGCCCCGCCCATTCGCCCGCCCACTCGTCGACTCCGCCCTCTGCAACGTTTGAATTTCCTGCATGTTTGAGTTGCCTGCATGTTCTCAGAGCCAGGCAGGCAGGCAGGCAGGCAGCAAGTGGAGCCTTGCCTTGCCTTGCCACTGAAAAATGAGCTGCTCTGGGGTTTTGGGACTGTTGGGTCACTTTAACATGATGCCAGGCCTCCTTAACATGTTCTGGGGGTGCTGTGGAATACTGTTGCAACTGTTGGGTCAGTTTAAAATTGTCTGAGGCCTCAAAAAGGGCTTTTTTGATGTCACTTCCTGCCACGACCTCACTTCCGGCTTACGACGTCACTTCCGGTGGGCAGGTCCCGACATGTGCCAATCAAAAGTGAGTACCTGTTCCTAAATCATTTAGATGACACCACTGCCCAGCACCCTCTCTAGGTTTGGCACCCAGAGCAATGGATCCCCTCTGACCCCCCCTTAGCTATGCCACTGGGACTAGGCCCCCATGTCCCAAGCAGTAAGCAAAACAGCAAGTTAAAATCCATCCCTCTGCCAGTCTTGTGCTCATCATGTCTCCCAGCCTTGTATTCCTTGCCAGTAAAATGGGTGCACTGATGGGTTGTTTTTGTTGTAGCTATCAAAAATGGCTTATGGATTTGGGATTTTTCTCCACATGGATTTGGATTTTGGAGATGGATCTTGGATTTTTCTTCACTGAGTTGGAAGTGGGGGGGGAAGGGGGAGAGTGGGCCTGTGGGCAGACCAACCCAAAGAGAGGGCTAGAGCGTGGATCTGGAGCAATTCTCCAGTGCCAGCACTTGGTCCATGGGGGCACCGCTGGTGGTGTCTGACCTTCCAGCCTTGGCATCAATGGCAGCGCTGGGCAAGACCAGTGGAAGGCCACCATGACTGCATTCTGGGCTATCACTGTTGCATTTTCCTGTCTTGAACATGTCTGCGCACTGTTCTGAATGGGGGGGGGAGAGAAATGCCCTGTAACTCAACCGGTGCTTTAACTGTGGCCTGCCTGTTTTCTAGAGGTTGGAGAATTCTTGGAAGGAGACACGGTTGCCGTCAACCTGCCCTTTTACTTGGGGCTTTCGCCCTCCAGTTACGTCCGGTGGATCAAGGAGCGCCGGCCGATGACGCTGCTGGATAGCAAAGCCGTGGGGCTGTCCAACGGCACGGAAGGCATTCAGATCAAAATAGCAATGTACGCTTGCCGTCGCGGGAGAGGTGTGGTTTCCTCCTCTGCCCACTGCTTTAATCACACTTCTGCCTGTCCTTCTGCTGGAGGAAAAGGAAAGAGAGGCAGGGAGGAAGACATTCAGCCTTCTACTCTCCCTATGTGTAGAAGCCCATCACCGTGCATGTGAACCTGTGGCTGGTTGGATCCTGCAGGAGTCAGGCTCCAAGCAGGCAGGTCCTGGGAAAGGGAGAGAGGAAGGAGCTCAGTTCAGAGGCAAGCCGCATGGCTTAGGTTAACCCCCAATAGCATCTCCTGGGACTGCTTTCCCAAAACCCCAGGAGTGAACCTACCAGTTAGCGTAGACCCTACTGGGACAGCTGGATCCATGGTTTTACCAGGTCATATCATAACTCCTGCTCTGAGTAGCCACTAACATGAGTGCAGGGGCTGGGAGAGCCCTCCCCCCTGAGTAGGGACCTGAGACCCCTGAAGAACCAGCCCCTCTCGAACCAGTAACCATACCCTCCCCAGTGTTTGCAGCTAGTGCTGGTGATAGGGAAAGCAGCATGTGACCAAGGGAAAGTGGAAAGTTCCAGGACAGAAGACTTTCCTTTTAAGGTCTCCGCTTTCCAGGCCACACTGTCTACACACTATATAGGCAGTGGAAGTATTAAGGGCCTTAGTTGACACTTGGCTTTTGTCAGGGCAATGTCTCCCATGGAGCTGTCCAGGGTACTGTAACTTTGACCTGTCTTGCCATTCATAACTGTCCAGTCTTGCTTTCGTGGTCTCCACTTGTGGCCCACGTATGATGAGAAGGCACCATCATTGTGTTCATATATGTCTAGTGTGCTTTGTACAGAGTGAGCGTTGGTCCAGCAACCACAGTAACTGCAGCCTATCTCTGAGATGGCATCTGTTCACATCAGCCTGAGATCCCTTTACCCAGGACCGAACTGGGGGCCTTTGGCATGCAACACCATACACTCTTATTTCTGTGCTACAGTCCCTAAGGTGATGTCACCTGCGGCAGGTCAAGAGTCCAGACTCAAAATACCAGCTGGATGCAAATGGAGTCATCCAGGCAGACAGCAGGCAGTGGACAAGGTCAGGCACTTAGCCACACAAGCTCCTTTCAGGAGAGAGAAGCTGGTCAGTGTCTCACAAGGGAACATAGGCACCTCTGTGCTGTAATGTGAGCACCATTCTCCCCATATTGCAGGGGAAAAACTGAGGCTGAGAGGGCATGGCTTGCCTTCAGGCCACCTAGAGTAGGGAAGTCTTGATTGACAGCTCAGTTTCTCAGCTGCTCTGTGACAAGCCTGCTTGGGGCATTCATCCCCTTTTCCTTTTCCATCTTCCAGGGACTCCGACTTTGGTTACGTCCGAGCGCTTGTCTTCGATTTCAACCCTGGCATCCCAGGCAGGGTGCTGGTCGCCCAGCGGCTCTTCTACATAGCAAAGGGTACCACATTGCTTTATCTTTTGCAGCCAATGTGTTTAAAGCCTTAGTTTCCATTTGGCCTTTGTCAGGGCAACGTCTCCCACGGAGCTGACCAGGGTACTGTAACTCCAACCTGTCTCCCAGTCACCGTCTGGTCAGGTTGGGCGTGGGTGTGACATGGGCAGAATAATTGGGCTGGGCAAAATTCATCTCCTTTTGGGCATTCACGCAATGCTAGGACTGTCACATTTTAGTTTGGATTGATTGGCTTGTAGAACAATTGAGTGCTTTAAAAAGTGCCCACAATGAATCTAGCAGCAGATCTGGATTTTTTTTTTAAAAAAATGATTTGAATGCCATGCTTGATGCAACGCAAACTGTAAATGTTTGAATGTTTTTTTTTTGTATTTTTCTGTTTCCCCCCCCCCTTCCTCCCAGATATCACCAAAACCTGCATCGGAGGTCGGGAGGAAAAGAACTGCCATTGCAACCCCGGATTTGAGGGAAATGGTGTACACTGTATTGGTAAATAATTGTGAGCTTTGCTTCTTGCAGCCTTTTCCATATTTGTTGCAAAATACAGCATCAGTGAATACTTTCTGATTAGCTAATACCCCTGTGTCCAACCATTTGCTTCTGTGGTGCCCAGTTTGTATCCTTTTGTTTGGGGGCCAAGGTATTGGAAGCGGGGGCTCTGGTCATCAGCCCCACCACTTTTCTCTTGTCCCAGTGATGCAGCTTGTCAGAGGAATAGAAGGAGTTCCTGGCCTGCTTGCTGCTGCTCTTTAGCACCACCACTGGCCAGGGGGTGGTATTGCAACTGCCAAATTGGGTGATGCAGGAGCAACCAATAGGGGTTTGCTTAGTCCTGCACAGTTGCTCCAAGTCACTTTGTGCTGATCTGCTGCGGATTATGTTTTAGCGCCCCTAGAAATACATTATGTGTATTGTTGCCATTTCTTTGCTGGGAAGATAGCTTCTTCTTCCGCAACTTAAGAAGGTACCTTTTCTGTTTACTCATTCCCCCTTCCAGGGGAAGGAATTCCCCCTTCCAGTGCCGGGAAGCTTGTGCTCAATGGACCCAGGGCACAATCCTAACCAACTTCCCAGCACTGATTTAGCTGTGCCAGTAGGGTATATGCTGCATCTTGCAGTGGAGTATTCGTCTCGGAGGCCTCCTCAAGGTAAGAGAATATTTGTTCCCTCACCTCGGAGCTGCATTGCCCTTACTCCGGGGCTGGAGAGTTGGTTAGGGTTGTGCTCCCAGTTGCCTCCGCTGGGAGAGAAAATACATTTGCAATAGGGAGAGAGCAATCACTCACTGCTGTGTCCTAGTCCAAATCAGAATGACTTTAAGGGTGCAATCCTAACCTGGAGTTAGGCCGGCACAGTTAGGTCAGCACAAGGGCTATCGTAAAGCTCATTTGGACCACAATCAGAGTCAGGGAGGATGGCGCACGTCTGTATGCTGGCCTCTCTGACTCCGAGAGTGGTCCAAACGCACGTCACGGGGTCCCTTGTACTGGCCAAACTTTGCTGGCCTAACTGTGCTGGCCTAACTCCAGGTTAGGATTGCACCCTAAGCCTACCCTTCATGGTCCCAATTCGGATCACACACACACACACACACACACACAGAGAGAGAGAGAGAGAGAGAGAGAGAGAGAGAGAGAGAGAGAGAGTTTGCATCCTATTTCCATAACAAAAAAGCAAACTTCTCAGGGCTATTGATGTGATCAGTCCTGTCTAGCTTGGCCCTGTAGCTTGGCTCTCCTGCTAGCCAGTGCATTGAACGCGGTAGGATTTTGTTCTGAGTAAGCCAGCATAGCATTTCCCTGTTGCTTATCCTTCTTTTCTTTTGTTGTGAAGACATCAACGAATGCCTGCAAGGGATGCCCATGAGCTGCCTGCCCGAGGCGGAGTGCGTCAACAGTTACGGATCCTATTTTTGCCGCTGTCCAGGTGGTTTGGAAGGAGATGGCCTGACCAACTGCATAGGTAGATGGTTCGTGCGATGTCAACCTCTCCTAAACAGGCACTTGTTTTAGAGCGCTGGGTGCATTCGTGAAAAGTGCGTTTGGGAGACATGTCATTTACAGAGGTGCTTATTTTTGTTCAAAACACGTAAGAGCACAAAACACCACATTTTAGTGTTAAAGGTATTTTCCAAAAATTAAAATAGATTACATTTCCAAATCGAAATAATACTGTGTCCGCATCTGCTGACAATGTGGGCACAATCCTAACCTGGAGTTAGGCCGGCACAGTTAGGCCAGAATAGTTTGGCCAGCACAAGGTCCACTGAAAAGCACATTTGGACCACTCTCAGAGTCAGGGAGGATGGCGCATGTCTCTCTGACTCCGAGAGTGGCCCAAACATACTTTACGGTGTCCCTTGTGCCGGCCAAACTTTGCTGGCCTAACTGTGCCAGCCTAACCCCAGGTTAAGATGGCACCCTGTACCACCTATCACTCGAGCATGTGCGTGGCAAGTGTGTGGCATGTGCATTGTAACAGATGCATTTGAATGTATTGGACATGCCGCATTAACAGACAGCTCTCACCCCACTCCACCCCGGTTGGTCTGTTAAATTGAGAGATTTGTGCCTTTGGAAGTGAAACTTTGGTTCTTTTCACCCTTGTTCAGACATTGACGAATGCACCAGGAACAGCCACAGCTGTGCCCAGGACGCCACTTGCTTGAACACTGTGGGCTCCTTCGTCTGTGTGTGTCAGAGTGGGTTTGTCGGTGATGGCGTCCACTGCAAAGGTAGTTGCACACAACAGCTTCACGGAGGCACAGGCAGTTCACCCCTTTGCATCACACTCACGGTCTGTCTAACCCATTTGCTACCATGGGTATTTTTGCGCAAAAGTCTTTTGCCTTTTGAAACATGTACAGCCACCGCCCTTCTCAGGGCAATTATGTTTTTGGAACCATGTCAAAGTATTCCCATATACCTGAACTGAAATTGGTGATTTTGGCTACCAATGGTACTGGATGTTTAATGTGTACTGTGTAAATCTGGTCCGCTATCCATAGTACTGTGTATCAATTTCTATGGAAGTGTTGAAAAAAAAGCTGCCTTTACCTGCTGAAAATCTTTAAAAAATTCATTTTTCAGTGAGCACACAGCTTGCTTACTTCAGGAATTTCCAGAAGGGGGCCCTAGAGTACCAATCATGGAGTAAGAAGTGCATTCTTGCAAAAGTGAATATTTGGCATAGCTTTGACTGCTGTAATCTGACTAATTAGCTCTTTTTGCAGGGTTCTGCTATCTGTTTTGCACTCCAGCTAATCAGCTGGAGACAAGAAGTCTCCTGGACTTTCCTTGACCCCTCTCTGCTTATAAACATGTTGGGGAAAAAACCTATTTTTTCAGAGTTGGCTTCTGCAGCTTGCAGCTTCCCATATACTGATACAAGGCAAACCTTTCACCTTTAGAGGTTCCCTCCCACCCTAGCCCTAGAACAAGCTGTGGAGAAAAAAAATTATCTTTCTCATTGATTTGTCTGCTCTAGCAGCTACAGGCAAGAAATAACCTTTTATTTCAAGAAATAACCCTTTAGTTGCTGGAAGGAATGATTCCTATGTGAAGCAAAATCCCATCTCTCACCTCACTATGAAAATGACCATTGGACTGTGCCCAGGTGCTGATTTGGAGGAATATTATTTGAATCTTATTCTGTGTTCTTGCACTATTGACAAGACTGATTGTACCACACTGTACAACATATAATTTATTACTAGTATGTTCCTGTTCTTCTGTCACTGAGTGGGTCATTTTAGCTTTTCTGTAGCCTGAGGAACTGAGAGGCCTCCATGCTGCAGTGAAGCAACTAAGTGCCCAATCCTATTCAATTTTTCAGTGCTAAGGCAGCCACAATGAAACCCCAAGGTAAGAGAATATTTGTACCTTTACCTTGAGGAGACCTCTGTGACTGTCCTCACACTGCAGGATGCAGCACATGCCTCATTGGTACAGCTGGATCACCACTGGAAAGTTGGATAGGATGTGTTTTCTCTATGTTTTCACCTAACTTGTCCCCCAAAGTAAAAAGATAAAGAAACCCTACAAAGTTTGAATAGTTTGAATGGAATAGCCTATAGTTTGAATGGAAGTACGCGCGTGTCCTACCATTAGTGATTTTGGCTACCAATTATTAAAAAAATTATTACAGATGCTAATTGTACCTGAAAGCTTTAAAGTTGACTCAGTGAGAAAGGTTAGCCCCTGCCCTAACACAGGAAGCCAAAATGGCAACTTTCATTTCAGATTTGTGGGGCCCCAGTCAGATTCAGAAACAGCACCCCATAAAAAAAAAAACGAAATTCTGCCCCTGTTTCTTACATGATGACATGGGTGGACAGTCAAAACAACTGTACCTCTAAAAAGGTCTATCCTTACACTGTATACAGTGCAAGTTTCAGGTAATTTGGTGGAGCCACTTTTTAAAAATCTCTAAAACATTAATTGGAATTAATTGGTAGTAAAAATAACAGATGGTAGTAAATGAGCTAACCCAGCAGCTCCTTTCCAGCCAATCAGATTGCTCCAGGAGGTCCACAGGCAGGGTGCAAAGGCGATAGCCCTTCTCTGTTGTTTGCCCTGCAATGGGGTGTTCAGAGGTAGACTGTCTCTAAAAGTGGAGGCTCCTTATAGCGTGATTTGGGTGATAACCTGTCCAGGTGATGATGGTGGAATCAGGCTCAGACTATTGTCCTCCTCACCTGTCTTCATTTTACAATTCCCAGTCATATTGCCCATTGTACTAAGCAATATGACATCCGGTAATTACAAAATAGCTTTGGATGGGAGCGGGAAGCTACTGATGCTGCTTCTCCACAATAAGCATCTGTGCTGTCCCTGGCTTACTAGACAGTGGTGGGGAGCAGCTTCAGAGGTCGGCCAGGCATGCTTGTGGGCCCTTGCCTGGATATGGGCCCCTGGAACATGCTCTCTCAAGTCCCACTTGTGCAGACATCCCTGAAAGCCATTCAGGTTAAGGCAGGGGTTCTTAACCAGGGGTAACCATGTCCCTTGGGGGTATGGGAACCAACGCTGGGGGGTTAGGGGACTCCATCTCAACTTAGGGGGGTTAGGGGACGTGGTGGCGCAGTGGGTTAAACCGCTGCTGCTGAACGTGCTGACCGGAAGGTTGGGAGTTCAAGACCACGCGACAGAGTGAGCTCCCATCGCTTGTCCCAGCTCCTGCCAACCTAGCAGTTCAAAAGCATGTAAAAAATGCAAGTAGATAAATAGGGACCACTTCAGTGGGAAGTTAACGGTATTCCATGTGCTACGGCGTACAGTCATGCCAGCCACATGACCATGGAAGCTTGTCCTCGGACAAAACGCTGGCTCTACAGGGTTAGAAACGGAGATGAGCACCGCCCGCTGCAGTCGGTCACGACTAGACCATTCGGTCGTGGGGAACACTTTACCTTTATATTAGATTATTAAGTATCCCCATTATCAAATACAGATTGAGACATTCCATCCCTATCTATCCATAAGTAATGTACAGCCAAGCTATTGACATTTTTTGAAGTCAAACTGGTACCCAAGCGATGATTATTTTGACAGTCTGCTGAAGGACATATTGGGAAACATTGGGCAATCCTTTGGAGTGGTGGTGGTGGTCTGGAATCAGAAAAAGATTAAGAGCACAATCCTAACCTGGAATTAGGCCGGCACAGTTAGGGTAGCAAAGTTTGGCCGGCATCAAGGCCGACATAAAGCACGCTTGGATCACTCTAGGAATCAGGAAAGATGGCGCACATCTGTGTGCTGGCCTCTCTGACTCCAAGAGTGGTCCAAACATCCTTTACAGTGTCCCTTGTGCTGGCCAAACTTTGCCGGCCTAACTGTGCCGGTCTAACTTCAGATTAGGATTGCACCCCAAGAACCTCTGGGTTTTAAGGCATGGCTCAAGTTGCAGAGAAACGGCCTGTTGTAGCCCCATAAAGGTCTTCATTGTGATCACGTGAAAAATGACTCCAGCCTTAATATACAGGCAGTCCTGCGCCTGTGGAATAAACCTGTTATGGCCCCCCTGCTTATTCCAAAATACGACTCCCCAAACCTGCCAGCTCCTGTTAGGGCAGATGCGCCAGCCCCTCCGTCCTCTCCTTGGTGCTTCCACAACTCCGCAGCCTCCATTCTGAGATGGGGTGACCATGACGGACCGCCCGTTTCCCAGCTTCCCTCTCCCTTTGCTCCTGCTGCAGCCAAGAGCATCTGGTCCCCGTGGTCTCCGTGGTCCCTCTGCTCCGTCACCTGCGGCTTCCAGAACCAGATGCGGATCCGCCAGTGCACTCATCCGGAGAGCGGCATGCGGTGCGCGGGGCCCTCCGCCGACCTGAAGCTTTGCCCTCATCTCCCACGTTGCCCAAGTAAGCTGGCCACAGGTGGTAACAAGGGGCCTCCCTGCTCTGAAAAAACGTGCCTGCCTACGCCAGTGGTCTTCGGCCAATTTTCCGTGCCAAGACCCCAACGTATGCAACGAGGGACCCCCCCCCCGCCAACCTACCCGCCTCCATTGCCGCCTGCTTCCACCTGCCCCGTTTCCCTCAACCTCTTTGGTCTTCACAACAACCCTGCGAGGCAGCAGCTTGAACAGGGCTGGCCTTAGGAGCTGCAGGGCAAGACAGGGAGGCTGTACAGGGTTAACTCAGGACAGTTATCAAGGCAGCACCGTTATTGGATAGGATCCAAACCAGTGTTGGGATTTAAATAAATTAACAACCGGTTCTATGTCATAGCCAGAGCCAAACAAAAAAACAAAAAAAAACCAAAGCCAGCCCAGGTAAGCGAGTGGGCGGGGCCCGGCCATTTAACAACCGGTTCTATAGAACCTGGGTGAACCCCCTGAATCCCACCACTGATCCAAACCCCCTCTGACTTTGAAAGTTTGCTCTCTCTCTCTCTCTCTCTCTCTCTCTCTCTCTCTCTCTCTCTCTCTCTCTCTCACACACACACACACACACACACACGCACACACACACAAAGAGGAACAAACTAAACTGAAAGTCAGGTTAACCACCCATCAGTTCCCCTTCCGACAGCCCCACGGCACTCACCTCTTCCCCCCCCCTTCTCTAGCTGACGGCAGCTGGTCCGAGTGGTCTCCCTGGTCGGTCTGCCCGAACGAGTGCTCCGGGGTCAGGAAACGGATCCGGGAGTGCGACAGCCCCGCCCCGTCCACCAGCGGCCTGCCTTGCCAGGGGGAGAAGGAAGAGATCTCCATGTGCAGCGTGGAAAACTGCCCAGGTACAGAGTGAGTGACTAGCTTTGCACCACGCTGGCTTCTCACCCTGGGAAAAGGTTTGTGGCCGTCGCCTTGATTTTCACCCATGCCGAGGGCATAAGGATTTTCGAAGGCTTGGTCGCGTTCCCTCTCCCCAAGGGAGCTCTGGGCACGCCAGCCGTGTACTTCCTTCCAGGTACGTTGTATGTCACCTTGGAGAGTTGTGTGTTCTGTACTGGACAGAAAGGCAGGATATGCATCTTTTAAGGAATGGCATTTTTAAAATACCTGGTTGGATCAGCTCACCCAGGGCTGGCCCAAGCCCTCCTGACAACTGGCATGCCAAATGCTGCCCTCCTTACCCAATGATGTGCCAGCCTCTGCTTCTCCCACTCTCCCATGCTCTCACTCAGCCCTCCCTTCCCTTCCTCTTCCTCCTCCTCCTCCTTTTCCAATCCAGGGAGTAGAAGGTGAAGTAGTGAAGGCAGGGAGGCAGACAGAGATGATTGCCCAGTCCACCAATCTGCTGCCTGAGGCAACAGCCTCAGCTGGCCTCGTGGATGGGCCGGACCTAAGCCCATGTGGTCCAGCATTCTGTCTCCAAGGATAGGCAAGTAGATGCTGAGCCCCCTGCATGTTTCCAGACTGGCCCACTCCCCGGTGCTGCTCTCATCCTGTGGTCAGTCTACAGTGATGGTTGGATGTTCTGTTTTTATATAAACTGTCCTGAGCTTAGAGTTGGCGTGGAATGGTGGATTATCAAAAAGGGTTTATAGCAAACCAGTAAAACAAAGCTATCGGCTCTGCAGCACAATGTGGCATAGGAATGGTGCTGAACGCTGCCTTCTCTTTGCCTCAGTGGACGGGATGTGGTCTCCCTGGGCATCGTGGACCCCCTGCCCCATCTCCTGCGGACAGGGGGTCATTCGCCGCTCCCGACGGTGCAACAACCCTGCTCCAGCGCATGGCGGAAAGGAGTGCAGAGGCCACGGCTACGAGGAAGGCTCCTGTGGATTTCCGGTGAGGGGTGGCCAGGGGCCAGGGGTCGGCAGCCTACAGCCCGCGGGCCAAATCTGGCCTGCCAGCTGGTCATCTGGTCTGTGTGACGCTCCGCTTGGGAGGCAAAGCTCCCCACCCAAGTCACTGCTGTGCGCCGGCCGGGAAACGCGGAGCTGCCTGCACCGCTACAAGGGCAACCTGATCACAAGTGCTCACACTCCTCTGCCTTGCCTCTCCATTGTTTCACACCTAGATTATTTTCTGCCAATACCTGTCCAAACCGTCCGACTCTGTGATGCCAGGAAGACTGATCCAGTGAGTGATCGAACGTTCGGCGCCGCCGACACAGCGGGGGACCAGCGTCTGCCGCCAGCCGCGCCTCTCTCATTCGTCAGCCAAGCGGCAGGCTGACGTGCGCAACCACCTGCTGGAACGTTGGGGTTGTCACTTAGCGCTGTCTAGAAATCCGGGGCCCCCTCGTTGGCCAGAGCACGGACTGCAAGAATCTCAGGGGCTCCCAGGCGTCAAAGATGTTGGGGACGGACTTCTCTGTGGCAGCCCCGAGGAAACTTTGCATCGAGGCAGACTTGCGAGTGGGAGATTGGGTGTCTTCACCGGAACCGGGCGTCCCACGAAGGGGTTAGGTCACGTGAGACAGTATTTGCGGTTCACGGACCGAGCGCCTCCTTGACGTTCCCAAATCAACATGCTGCGTGCCGGGTGACGTTTGAGGAAACCACAGCAAAGCAAATGATGGCAAAAAATCTGCAGGCCAGTCGCCCGTCCCGTACCCTGGGGCAACAATGAGGAGCGATTGGCCAATAATGAACGTGATTAAAGTTTCTTTGGCATTTCCACCAGATCAAGGACGGTTGTGGCAAAATACAGACTCTTCTGAGTTGTGTCAGGTCTGTGGATCTGTTTCTGCGTCCAGGAGGGACTTGGTCCTAGAGCAGGCTAGTTTCTGCATGCCGTTAGCACTTCCCTGCTCACCAGCCTGACAGTAAAGCTAAAGGGGACTTCGAGTCCAATTCTGAGCGCCGTCGTGCTGACCATATGCGTGTGCCGCTGGCTCTGGGTGTCACGAATGTGCCATAAAGCTGGGCCTGTGCTGCATGGGGGGGATGCCTCAGAGCCGCTGCGCTGCCACTCAGTGGTACATTGGGGGGCAGGGTGGGTGGGGAGGGGATGGAACTGGACAGAAGAGGGGATGATCGGACCCAGAGGGAGCAGAGACAGCAGTAATCTCTGCTGCTGCATCCCATCTTCCTTCCCAGGCTGCTCAGCCTATCACGGGCCTTCTCGACTCTGTGCCCAGTCGATAGCAGGCACAGAGCTGAGAAGACCATTGCCACCAGCGAGCACTCCCTTACTCTAAGGAGACCTCTGGCATTCTCCCTGTGCCCAGAGGATCCAGCTTTAGCCATTTTGGTGCTACTGGACCATGGGCACTAGGAACCATAGGGTTGGGCTGCCCGTGTGCCCCCAATGTGCCCCAGTGCCCCAATCCGCCAATGTGCTATGTGGGTCCCAGTGCAGAAACATGTGGGATCCTGGGGCCCGAGAGATCCTGACACCAGCACATGTTTTGCACAGATATTGTGGCTTTCTAACGGAAGAGTTACACAGATCAAAAGTCCTTTGTGCGGTGTTCTCCGAGATGTATTCTCCCTTTGTGGGGGGCGGGAGGGGGGAAGCTGAATTTAGCTACCATAATACTGGGAAGGAGACAGTTACAACAGTGTATTGCCTACCATAATGGAACAGAAAGGCAGGAGGGGGGTGTCCTTTGCATCGCGGAGCAACATTTGAAATACATTTATTGAGTTACAAAAAAAAAAAAAGCTATAAAAATAACACATTTTTGCAAAGGTATCATTACAATAAAACAAAACAAGATCTCACAAGTAAATACATGGTTGGACTCCACTGGTGCTCGTGCGCCTGTGTTAGCAAGCCAGTCCTGAAACATGGGCTACTGTCAGAATGACCAGGTCAATGCCAAAAAGGAGATTGCCTTGGGGGACAATTGTGGGTTCTTGGCTGGATACTGGCCATTTCTAGAACAAACCGAATCGGTGGCGAGTTATTTCATCCCAGAAAGGCATTTTTTTTCAGACAATGCGGCAGCAGGCCCTCCCCCCCCCTCTAACCCCCTCCCCCTCCCCCCAAAAACCTGCAATCCTAAACAGCCCTGGCCAAGTCTTTTTTCTTTCTTTCAAAGTGTACATCTAGGATTACAGATAGCTGGAAGGGAGCATGAACCAGCCTGCATCAATCTGAATTTGAGGTCCACACAGGGGCACGTTCAGGAACGCTTGTTCCAACAGGAAACGCTTGAAACCAACAGACAGGGAAGTAGTCTCCAGTGGAGTATTTGCAGTGCCTTGCGGTGGTTTAGCTACTAATCTACTGAGCTGTGGATCGAGCCCACTCCCTATTCCTGTCCACCAAAAATTGTGCCACTTGTGGATCGGTTCCATGGGCTGGCCACTGACCCAGTCCCAGTTATGGATTCTAAGGGTGAATCTTGGAAGCATGGATGCGTCAAAGATATGCCTAATGGTAGGATGAAGAGACCACAAATGAAGGCCAGCGCATAGGAGAAAATGGCTGCCGTCACGACAAAATTCCAGGACGGGATTGGTGGCTTCTGGGCATGCCCAGTTGAAGCCACTCTGGAAACACCGTTATTTCCCACCAACACCTCAAGACTCGCCCACGGATGACGGTTATGTCTAGATTTTTTTTTAGGTAGACCTTGATGTGTCCAAAAGCCAACATCTCCCAGTCACGTACACATACAGTACATACATATATACACACAGGAATATATAGTAATACTGTTGGGGGGAAAGGATTTTCATTACCACTGAGAAAGGACATGTTTTAAAAGAAAGACGTAAAGTGCTTTTAACTTACTACTACTTTACAAGCATGTGTTAATTCGATCTCATCTGCTGCCCCAGATATGCCAACACCTATAGTGCTGGTATGAGCTTGTTGTGGTTTGCAACTGACATCAGTCCGGTTGTTTCCTAGGTTGTTAATGAGTAGCGGTGTCTGGTGTAAAAAGTCATAGGAGTGGTTGGGCTTAGGGCCGGCCCAGGATCCTCCAGTGCCAAATACCACCATACCCTCCCCTGAGTCAGCAGGTACAAAAGATTTTCAATACTCCTCTCCCTCCTCAGTGCTCACTGCATTTGAAAATAGGTGAAGGGGAAGTGTAGAGGAGAAGAGAGTGGTAGACTAGAGTGTCTCCTAGGAGACTCTCTTGCCCATTACTCTCTTCTCCTCCACACTTCCTCTTCTGCTCCACTTCTCTGTCCCTTTTCAAATTCAGCAGGCTGGGGGGAGGCAGTGGGCCATGAAGGTAGTGCCTGGCATCTCTTCCAATCGACTGTTCTGAAATCTAGGCAATGCTACTTGGTTATGGGGCTAACAGATGAGACACAATTGCCATCAAACTATATTATAACTGAGATTTGGAAACTTAAAAAAAAAAACCAGTTGTTTTTTATCCAGCATGAAGCACTCAAATTTATAAAAAGAGTGTGTGTGTGTGTGTGTGTGTGTGTGTGTGTGTGTGTGTGTGTGTGTGTGTGTGTGAGAGAGAGAGAGAGAGAGAGAGAGAGAGAGAGAGAGAGAGAGAGAGAGAGA
>JAJKFI010000061.1:4231504-4248314 GCA_029204185.1 Lerista edwardsae | reverse complement strand
AGAGAGAGAGAGAGAGAGAGAGAGAGAGAGAGAGAGAGAGAGAGAGATTTGGGGGTAATGATGAAATCCTTGTTCCCTCTTGGGAAGGGAGAGATCTTGTCCATCTCTTGACTCTTTACAATAGCTTACATGGAAAACAAACCTACAACCACATGGCTAGTATAGACTCTATACACAACTACAGGGGGAGAACTGCGTCTCCACCCCAACATTTCGTCTAGAATAATCGGAGAGTCATTTGGAATCGTCAGGAGCTGTACGTTCTACAAAGAACTGCAGCAAAGCAACACTTTTTTTGGCAGTCCAGTAGGAAAAGAAAGTCATGGTTTGGTACCAGTGGAGACCCCCCAAGGAGGGAGAATCCCGAAGGATCCATCCCCTTGGCCACCTTCGGAGATGAGGAAGATGGAGAGCATCCAGGCCATTCTCAGCAACAGCGGCACAACCAGCCCTTTGCCTTGCTGTGCCCGACAGTGCAGGTGTGTGGCACTCAGCTGCCAAAATGTACTGTCAGCCAATGCTTGTTCGGCTCTTGATCGTGGTCAGTAAAGCTCAACTGCCTCTCTTTTCTCATGAGTACCCTGGCATGGAAATAATAGACCCGCTTTCCCCAGAAAGATACACAGTGATGGACTGTGCGAAAGTTCCGAAGCACAGATTCGGACATTTCCGCCACCTGACCTCTGTGGAACCCTCTCTGTGCCTAGCCGGGGCTTGTTCCGCCCAGCAGGTGGCGCCAAATCCCTTTCGGGTTCTGTCACTTCCTGTCGTCCTTTGGCTGCTCCTGGGAGGTGCTCAGTTGATTTCGCCCTCTGTGAACTCCTCCTTGATGGACTGTTTGCGGGCCTTGCAGTCCGGGAGGTCGAAGCCAAAGTCCGCCCACTCATCGGCGCCGCTGCGGTTCGGAATGGTGATGGTGTGGCGCACGCGGAAGTGGACGGCTTCCATGACGCGCTGCCGCTGCACCTCCCCGGAGGTGCCAATGGAGATGGCGGAGGCGTTGCTGCTGGAGCGGATCAGCTGCTGGGGCCCGTAGTCGTGGCCCTGCTTCAGTTCCTGGAGGCCCCTCCAGATGGCCATCCGGTACTGCTCGGGGATCTTCAGTGCTCCAAGATCCTGCCAAGAGCGCAGAGAGAAGTGCTGTGAAGAACTAGACGGGCGACAACTGGCTTCTTCCTATTTTGAACGCCCAGCGTGGAATGAGATGGACAGTGGGAGTGGATCCACTATCCGAGATCCATTCAGGGCCCTCTGAAGGCATTCTGAGGCTTTCCGGAGGCCAAAAATAGTCATTGCTGATTTTGTGCTGAAAACCGGACCGTTTTCATCCTCCGGAAGGCCTCTGAAGGCCTTCTAATGCTCAGGGAGGCTGTGTTCGGCTTCTCCAGTTCTCAGAAGACCCTACGGGGGCCAACTTCCTCCTCCACCGTAAAAAAAACGAGGGCCCCCCAGAGCAGAGTGGTGATGGGGGGCGCGAGGGTGGGAGGGGTGAGTTTACCACTCCTCCCCACCTGTTGCCTTGGGGCATTTGCCCCACCACCACCCTAGGTATGCCATAGCCCCTCTCCCCGACACACACCATAGGATGGAGTGTGCACCTTTTGGTGTAGCTGCATTGATGCTGGTGGCGGGGAATAATGTTTTCAGAGGGGGGAGGGCTAGGGCAATACTGGACGTTCCCCCCTGAATTACATCGCCAAGGATTCTTTGGCGGGGAAGCTTTGACAGTGAAACTGGCATGGAATGAGACTGGCTTGTTGTGCGGACAGTTCCTCGGGACAGTGCCCCTAGGCCCTTTTTTTCTGTGCACTTTTCAGCACATTTGGCTTCGATGCAGGTTGGAGACAATTTGCCAAAGAAACGGACCTGGGCGCTACAGCTCACAGAAACATTGCAATGTCATGTGCGGTCGATGTCCACAGCAAAGCTCACAGCCAGCTATCAGTGCACAGGTGTTAATAGAGTTACAGAGGTAAGTGCAGCACTCTTGTTTCAGGGAGGTTACGATGCCACCCCAGGGGCACCGCTCTGCAAACATGAGAGGCTTTGAACATGCGGTCAGAATCACAACAAAACACTCAACTTTCTGGGGTTAGTGGGTGCCGAGTTCGGATTCTAGTCTCAGGCGGCACAACTGGCCAGGATTAAAGGATTGTGTGCTTTTTTTCCGTTTAGTTCTGGAAGGTAAGAGTGGAAAATGACAACTCTAGCAAAAGTTGGAGAAACCAGATGCAATCCAGACTGGGACTCCACTGTGTGCAAAACATGGCTCTGAGGACTCTGGGGGATGGAGCCTGAGGGGTAGAGTCTAGTGAGGGCAGGAGAAGCACTTGGTGGCCAAGGAGGGGAATCTGCCCCTGATGGGGGCCTTGCTCAGACATGGAATGCTGCAAAAATTCACAAAGGTGGCTGGAAGCTCTGGAGCAAACCTTAGTGCTAGCCCGCCCACCGCCAAGTGACTTCTGATGAGTGCTGGGGGCATCATCATCATCATCACACACACACACACACACACACACACACACACACACACACACACACTGAGAGCAGTTGACCTCTGACACATTCTGCAATCAAAGCCCTGGCCACCTGGTTTATTTGAGCACATGGCTTGCACTGAAAGAGACAGGAAATTGCGTCCACCAATCTTGCCCCCTCCCTGTGTGGAAGCCACAAGTCACGCAGCATGACTTGGGAAAGAGCCTTGCGCAGCAAAGCTTCCATGTGCATCATCTCACCCACGAGTCACACCACACATCTGTGTTTTAAGAGCATGTGCTGGAGAGGAAAAAAAAAAAGAACCCTGCTGAGCAACAGGGTCTCCCCAGAAAGTATTTACCTCTAGGGTCAAGTTCTGCAGGTGGTAAAGACTCTGTAACCCTTGTGAAGTGAAATAGTCAATGCAGTTTGAGCACCCCAATCCTGTTAAAAAACTAAAGAAGGGAAAGAAAAATTAGAAAGGAGGGTGGCATTAAAGTCCTACAGTACATCAGCTGCAGCAATCGATCAGAAATCACTCAGGGTGCAATCCTAACCAACTTTCCAGCACTGGTATAAGGGCAATGTGGCAAACAGTCCCTTACCTGGAGGAGGCTTCCATGACTACTAGTCCACTGTAGGACGCAGCACATGCGCCATTGGCACAGCTGTGTCAGTGCTGGAAAACTGGTTCGGACTGCACCCTCAGAAAGAAAGCTCAGTTTGTTCACTGGGACTGAATCGAAAGGTCTTGATGGAAAAATTGCATCCCAGATTTGCAGGATGAGGACCGGAAATGAGAGCTCCTCTCCTGGAGGAAAGAGCAGTTCTGCAGGGAGCAAAGAGGAAATCCTCCCTCCTTCTCACACTCAGTCCCATTTGCTGCTATACAATGTGCAAAAATCGAGCCCCAAACTGGCTTAATGTCACATCAAGAAACAAACAAAGAGCAGCTGGCAGGACTCGAGTTGGTGCTAATTAATTCCCAATGCGCTTTGATTGGGGACGATCATTCTCAAAGGAACGGGCTATCCAAAACCAAGACTAGAACTTTTACGAGCATATAAAATGTCACAGTACAAGACACAGTGATAGGAATGCCTGAATTCTGCTGTTTGGAGCTTCTCATTTTGGCCTGTGGAAGTGTGGAGGAGAAGAGAATACTGGGCCAGAACATCTCTGACACTCTAGACTACTTGCTCTCTTCTCCTCCTCACTTTATTTTCCATTTATTTATGATGCATATACACCATCAATATGCGTGTTGTTGTTGTTTTGTTTTGTTTTTTTGTCTCTCTCCAACAGAGCAGCAATTTCTGAATTTGGACCTAGCGGCCAGTTGATTCTAGAGACAGGTCTTGGGGGGGTTAGTGTGAGGTTAAAAACAGAAAAATGAAATCATTGCTAAATTGCCGAGATCTCCCTACCTGACGAGGTTTGGGTCTGGGTTGTAGGGTGGAGGGGGAGTGCAATGAGACCCCGAGACCATAGATTGTGAGGAGTGCCCGCCGTTCATTTCTCCGTTGGTCTGCATGTTGTGGCTGTTCAGCATGCCTGGCCCTGGGTGCAAGAAACAGCAGCGGTAAGCCCATCTGGTGAAAGTGCAGACATTCTACAATAGCATCGCGGAAGCTGAGCAGAATGTGGTTTCTGCATTTGAGAGTGTGCACACTGGGGTGGGGGTGAGGGTGGGGGTGGGGGTGGGATCTGGCTTACTGCGAATCTCCATTATCACTTTTGAAGATTCAGGTTACTAGTCCTGATGAGGCAAAGGCGGGCTTGAAAGTATGCGGGCAATGGTTGCTCAGTTCTCAGAAGGTGACGGGACTGAGAATGCAATCCTAACCTGGAGTTAGTTCCGGCACAGCTAGGCCAGCAAAGTTTGGCCGGCACAGGGGACACCGTAAAGTTTGTTTGGACCACTCTCGGAGTCAGAGAGGCCAGCACAGAGACGTGCGCCATCCTCCCTGACTCTGAGAGTGGTCCAAACGCGCTTTACGGTGTCCCTTGTGCCGGCCAAACTTTGCCGGCCTAACTGTGCCAGCCTAACTCCAGGTTAGGATTGCACTCTGGGAGCCCCCTGTAAGTTGCAATGACCTTGTTTATTTTGCACACCCACCCACACACACACACACACAGGCTCAAACACACACACAGAATGGCATAGCGCAGCCCTGTGCCACTCCGGAGCACACCTGAATTGCCTGGAAGTAATTGCGGTGATGCGTTGACGTCCCAGCAATTCCTTCCAGTTGTGTGCTGCCTTGGAGCTCTCCTGCCCGCTTTCTCAGAAGTGGGTGACTTTGCTTCGAGGCACTGTGCTGACACTGGGCTGCAGCCTCCCAGGCCGTGTGGCTGTCCCCAAGGGGCAATGGTCTCCCTGCTGCCTGGTACCATGTGGCACCATTGAGACGTCTCAGCTACACGTCTGCGCACACACACGCAAACCAATATATGCACGCACGCACACGCACACACACACACACACACACACACTTTTTATTGCAAGCTTTTCTATCTTTTGCTCATCACAGTACAAACAGAGAAACAAAGAAAAAACCCTTTGGGGCAGATTTTACCCCCTCCTCCCGTGCTATAAAACTATCATTATAACTTACAAGGGACGTCTCCCTTTTTGCTCCAAGGCGGCTTAGGTGAAGCCGAGCAATGAATGGCCTTCAGGTGCCATCACCACATCCTGTGGCAAGGAGTTCCGCAGATGAGTCGGCTATATTGTTCGCACAGAAGCTGCTCAACCTCAAGTGTTTCTCACGCACGGGGTGCCTTACCCATGGGCCCGAGATTGGGGCCGGCGCCTGAACTGTGCTGCGGAGGCTGCCCCACCAGCTGGTTCACTGACGGCAGCTTGTTGAGGCCTCCCGCATGGAGCTTGTTCATCGGCGACAGAACAGGGCCGTACGAAGAGGGAGGCTGGAGGTGGGTCCTGGGTGAGAAGAGAGCTTGTGAGGGGAGAAGCTGGATGTGGGGCGGGCGGGAAAGCGGTGGAACGCGGCGTGACGCAACGGGCGGACTGCCGCTCAAAGGTAAGTCCCGCCCAGCGTACCGGCTGAGTGACGCCACCGCTTGTAGCCTGAGACGGCCCTTCCGCCATCCATGTGCCCCATTTATAGCCCAAGCCCAACCTGCACTGGAGTAGCCCATCCAGTGCAGCCGGGCTGCGCCCTAAGCGTGTTGGGAGGCAGAAGCCACTCAGCATGGGGCAAGGGGGTGTTTTCCCCTTGGCCCGGGGTAAGCCCCAGCCAGCAACTATGGGGCTGCTCAGATCTGCGCCAGCAAAGATAGCAGGCGCAGGTCCACGTGGCCAGGAGCAGCCCGAATCGGGGCCGCCCAGCCAGGGGTTGGGGGGTTGGAAGCGGCCCAGCAGCCGTGTCCCGTATGCCAGAGCTGCTCGCTCACCCACCCCTCTTGCCCCCCGGGAAGGGAAGGCAGAGCCCACGTCGCGGGCTTGGGCTGGCCAGCTGAAGCTCGCTGCCCTGCACGCAGTGGCGTTGTGAGCCTGCAAGCCTGTGGGGCCGGGGGGCCTCGTGACCCTGAACTCACTGGCGCTGCAGGAGCTGCTGCTGCTGCTGGCGATACGAGTCCACCAGCTGCTGGGGCACCAGCTCGACCAGCTCCAGGCTCTCCTTGATCTTCATGAGGATCTCGAAGTTTTCCCGGCCGCGAATCTGCACGGGAGGAGAGAAAGAGGCCCGGTGAGCCCGTCTTGGGTCGCGTGTTGCCTTTGGGCCGGAGCAGGGCAGGGTCTGGGGTCACACGCAATGAGGCTTCCAAACATTGGCCTGTGCACTTGTGCGCCGGGCACCAATGCGGCCTTTCCAAATCGCACACACTGGACTGGGGTACTACTTACTGGCACGTAGTAAGTCTCCTCTTCCCCGTGTCTCCGCTTCTTGATACCAGAGCCGAGTGCTGGAATCCCTTGTGGACTCTGCTTGAAAGCTGAGAGGGAAGGGAAAAACAGGAGACACTATGGAAACCGGTCTTGATTTGAGCGACGTGCCATCCATGGGTCAGAGCTCTGGGGCTTCCCTAGACTTCACACATGAGCCAGCGGGGCTCCCTGAGACTCCGAACAGGACAGCAAAGGGGGCTGGAGACGTTTTGAGAGCCGCTGGCCTAGACAGTAACAAATGCCCCTAGGCAAATGTCTCAGCTTGCCTCCTGCAGAGGCTGAGACTTCTTCACGGCTACGTTTCTTTTAAAAAGTTTCAACGGCAGGATCTGCATGCTCCTGCTACAGATGAGGTTGCCTGGCTTTGCTCCTGCCCTCAGCTACTCCTGTGGCCCCTACCCTGGAGTGCGGCCCCTCGGCCCAAGCAACTCTGCGATGACTCACTCCTCTTGTTGGGGTTGCCATTTTTGGCTGCGCTTTCGTTCAGGGCTTGCTGCTCTCGGTAATGGTCCTCGTCCGCTTTTCGGTCTCGGCCGGGGCACGCGCAGATTCGGCCTTCAAACGATCTCCGTCCCAAGACCTGCCCGCTGGGAAGCCAAAGGGTGCAGATGAGTGCAGCTGCCTAAGGGTTCTCTAAGTCTGCTTTGAATGAGCCAGAATCAGCAGACGTTTAAGGACTGGAGAGAAGCAGTTGCAAGAACTAGAGGTGGGAAGAAAAAAGGGGTTGAGGTGTGTGTTTTTCTTGCCGATTTCGGTGTTTTCCAAAGGTGGAAGTGCAGAAAGTGGCGTTATGTGTTTTTATTCAAAACTTACATTATGATTATGCATCACAACTGCTTCTAAAGTGTACTAGGTAGGTGATATAGGTGGTATAGTTTCAGCAGGTGAACGCTTGCACACACACCCCGTTAAATCTATATATATAGAAAGAAGAGCGTATGTGTGTATGTATGTGTGTGTGTGTTCCGCATAGGCTCCGCAACAGCTGGAGCAACATGCACCAAACTCGGCATGCGCATGCCTTGCCGCCTGGCGACAAACACTGCGGGGGTCAGGCCCCCCTAGCACCCGCAGGGGTGGAGGTACGCAGGGGGCCCCACATGAAAATGGTCGAAAATGGCCGAAATCGGCGTCAAATCCGTAGTTTCCAGGGTTGCTGAGACGAGCGGCGATGCTCCCGATGCCATTGGAGTCTGGGTTCGGCCCCCCCTTGGCGTGGGGGGCGAGAAGGGGTGCGAAACAAAACGTCCACCATGCCCTCCTGGAACGCCTGGAGCGATTGCCACCAAACTCGGCACGCGCATGCCTTGCGGCCTGGCAACAAACACTGCGGGGGTCAGGCCCCCCTAGCGCCCCCAGGGGTGGAGGTGTGAAGGGGGTGCCATGTAAAAATACTTGAAAACGGCTGACATTAGTGTCGAATCCATAGTTTCCGGGGTGGCCTAGAAGCTTGGGATAATTTGTTACCCGGGCAACTCCGGGTAACAAAAGGCTAATAATAAATAAAAACCAAATGGTTCTAACATTTGTGTGTGTGCAGATTTCAGGTGTGTGTGTGTGTGTGTGTGTGTGTGTGCGTGCGTGCGTGCGTGCGTGCGTGCGTGCAGAAATGAGAAGGGCAGAAGGTGGAGCTACATGTTTTTATTCAAAACTTACATTAAAATTATACATCACAATTGCTTTTGAAGTGTACTAGGTAGGTGATACAGGCAGAAGGTGGTGTTATGTGTTTTTATTTCCAAATCTCCGTTGTCTCCCACCTCAGGAGTAACGCACACGTGTCTGTGCTTCTCCTCCTCCCCCTTCATGACACAGTGCCGGACCTGAACTGACGTGCCTCCGCCCCACCCTGTATCCCCTCCTTAGCAGCTCTGCTTGGCAGGTGTCCCCGCCGCGGACTTACTCTCGGGTCTCCAGGGTGATGATGATGAGGATGGGTCTCCGATTCATCCCGCCCACGCAGCTGCTGTTGCACATGAAGTTGTACAGGATGGTGGTGAACTCCGTGCCCACCTGATCAGGAGCAGAAAGAGGGGAGGGGGGAAAAACAACGGTGAGTTTCTAGGCCAGGTGTCACGGCAGGATGGAGCGGTAGGATGAAGCTGTTCATCACCACACTAAGTTTTGCAAGCAGCCGTTTACCCTTACCTCCTCTTCGGAACTATTCCCAGCAACTAGAGCAAAAGGGAGGCTACGTTGACTCCGAAGAGGAAGAGCGGCTACTTACAAAACATAGTGCTGTGAACCCCCTCTAGGTATGCCTCTGGTTGGAGGAACATTTTGGGCTAATGGCCACACAGGGGGCTGGTGGTGGATGGAAATGGTCTGCAGAGCCATCATGCCATCTTGTTGTTTTAAGTTTTTCTTGGTGCCATCGTTTTCGAGTGGGAGGAATTTGGGAAGGGAAATAAAGACTTTTCTTCTAGGTTTATGACCTGATCTTTGAGATCCACACCACTCTCAGACAGGGCGCACCCTCACTCATGCTCAGTCCTTTTGTGGTGATGTGTGCTTGTGTTTTCCTTTGGTGTGTGCAGACAAACTCCTGCTCCAGAGACCAACTGAGAGTGCTATGAAAGATCCTGACAGTAGGGGGAGCTCCAAGCCTTCCATCAGCAGCTTTTCTCCCCTCTTCCTGCTTTACCCAGAAATCTTTACATTACTGGAACATTTAAGTCAATAAAATGTGGCCGCTCTTAAAGTCAGGATTGAGGAGCTGCAAACAGACCTATTGCCAAGGCATAAAAGTGTGTGGTCACCTGCACAAGCTCTGCTTGTTTTTAAAAGGGAGGGAGCCTAAATCTACAAGCATTAGGACCTTCCTGAACTCTTCCTTCCCTAGTGTGCAGAGGCTCAGATTGGGGTGACGGCAGTTTGAATGCCATGAAGGGTTCAGGGTGGGGAAAAACCCACCATTTCCATGAAGCCTTGGTGTTGGCATGTTTCCCCTGCCCCAGTTTTCCAGACTAAACACACCCAATTACTTCCTTCAATCTTTCCTCATTTAACTTGTTTTCCAGACCCCTAAGCATCATAGTTCTTCTCCTGAACCTGTTTCAATTTGTCTCTCCCCCCCCAACATCATAAAAGATGGCCCTTCTCTGCTGTGCCCAGAGCTGGATACGGCACCCCAGACAAGGACCAACTAGCTTGGAGCAAATAAGGGTTTCCTTCTCATGACCTGGAAATGGCGGTTCTCTTAATGCCGTCAAAAATCACATTCGCCTTTTCTGCAGCAGTATCACGTTGCTGGCTCGCGATCGAGCAGACACAGCACACTGCAGAGAAAGCATCCTGCTGTGACCTTTACCTGGGGAGGCTCATAAGGAACCATGACGCTCTGCCTCCCGGTAACAGGGTCGTCCATGTACTGAGAGAGGTTGTTGCCTTCCACACGGATCAGGTGGCTTGCCGGGGCTGAGAGGCCTGTGGAGAAAGAAGCCCAACTTACTGCCAATAGTTGTGACTTAGGTCATCGCAAAAGATCGTGCAGCGGAAGACAGAAGTCAATGGCTGAAAGACCACACTCGATGAAAGCAGTGCTTCCCAAACTGCGGGTTGGGACCCACCTGTGCGTCACAAGCCGACTTTTAGTGGGTCACGAAACGTTTTTGCAACATTAAAAAAAAAGCTTTGCAAGAGCCCTTGCCTGGTTTGCAGAGGAAAATCATCCCCAGGAACGCTAAACTTTGGTATGGGGCCATTTTCATAGCCCCAAATTAAAACGTCACATTTTCCCATTTAATAATTGGCAAGCTGTAGATTGCATGCGAACCCAGTTTCAGGCTTCTGTCTGGCCTTGGAAGTCCTTAACTGCGCATCTTGCTCTCCAGTTCAGCCTTCTGTGTACCCTGAACTGACGGTAAAATTTCGGGGGGAAAGTCCTTGAACTCCAATTCTAGGAAGAGTCTAGCAGATGTCGACATACGTGGTATATATCAACAATCAATCAATAGTATTTATATACTGCTTTTCAACACAAAGTTCACAAAGTGGTTTACAGGCAAATTATATATATATATATATATATATATATATATATTTCAGGGCGCAATCCTAACCTGGAGTTTGGTCGGCACAGTTAGGCCAGCAAAGTTTGGCTGGCCAAAGGGACACCATAAAGTGTCTTGCCCCTGCTAACTGGGCAAGAGGCACTTTTCTAAGTGGTGTTTCTCTTATGTTTAGCAGGGGGAGAGTAATTGTCCCTCTTCACCCCTGCGCAGTCTTTCTAGTGGCTGTTGCTGGTGGTTTGCCTTTTTTTTTTTATAGATTATGAGCCCTTTGGGACAGGGAGCCATTTAATTTTATTATTATTATTTGCCTGTAAACCGCTTTGTGAACTTCGTGTTGAAAAGCGGTATATAAGTACCTGTTGATTGATTGATTGATAAAGTATGTTTGGACCACTCTCGGAGTCAGAGAGGCCAGTACACAGACATGCACCATCCTCCCTGAATCCACGAGTGGTCCAAACACACTTTATAGTGACCCTGGTGCAGGCCAAACTGTGCTGACCTAACTCCAGATTAGGATTGCGCTCTGAATCAGATTGTACTTCCTTCTGAATAGACAAGCATAGGATTGCATTGCAAATGTATTTTATTGGTGCTCAAGTGGGCCATGTTTTGGGTGCAAAGCGCACCCTCTCTCTCTCACACACTCACCTAGAGACACCCCCACTCAAGTCACAAGGGGGAAGGGTGCTGGTTGTGTGCACTGAGAAAGCAATAAATTCAAGATGGACTGGGGCAGAGTTATACTCCTGTGGGGCAAGGCTCTTACCGTCGTTGAAATCGCGCCCGAGCTCGTGGTTCGGACACCGCTTTACCACTTCTGTGACGTGCTCTGCTTTCTTGTAGACTGGCATGGCCCTGATGACAGTGCCCGGGGGAGGAGGTGTCGACACTTTGATCTGGATCGGACATGTCTTTGCGATCTGACAGTAGAGCTTCTTGAGCAGCGGAGAGTACTGGAAAGAAGAACACAGTTCGAGGCATCAGTGGGGGTTAGCGGACACCCTTCCCTCTTTTCAGGGCTAGCAATGGGAGGAAGGACAGTTTCCACCCTAAAAGCCCCAGAGGAAGGATTGAGACAACCAACTGCACCCTAACTGGCACTCATCTTTGCAAGCAGGGCCAGCCTTCGTCACATTGGGTCCCATGCCTTGGGGGCCCCGCACCGGTGCAGTGAGCAGATTGCCTGCTGCAGCAGCCAGGATCTCTATGGGCTGCAAGCCAGTGAGGCATAAGAACATGAGAAGAGCCCCATTGCTGGATCAGGCCAAGGGCCCATCTAGTCCAGCTTCCTGAATCTCACAGCAGCCCACCAGGTGCCCCAGGGAGGCATGAGACCACAAGATGCTTGGATTCTGTTGCCACTCCCTTGCACCCAGTACTCTGAAGTAGCCTACTACTAATGTAAGGAGGCTACAACCCATCATTGCCTATAGCCCACGATGGACTTTTCTTCCAGAAATCTGTCCAATCCCCTCTTAGAGGCATCTAGACCAGATGCCATCACCACCTCCTGTGGCAAAGAGTTCCACAGACTAACCACCCGCTGGGTAAAAAAGTACTTCCTTTTATCTGTTTTAACTCCCCCAACCCTCAGTTTTAGCGGATGCTCCTTGGTCCTGGTGTTTTGAGAGAGGCAAGTGGAGAGGCTGCTCATTGGGCGATTCCACCTAGTCTGCCTCCTGGAAGCAGTTGGCTGTGATGTCATCGTGTCACCCCCAACGATTTCCAGGTGCTGCACTTTGTGTGTGGCACCACAGGTGCTCTTCCGGTTGAGTGGGGGGTGCTGTGGGAACGCTCCACCTTGGGCCCTGCCACTCCTAGAGCTGGCCCCATTTGCAACTGGGAAGTGGCAGGAATCACGGGCTTTGCACGTTTGACTGGCCAACTACCACCCACTGCATCATCTTGTAACACACAAAAATGTGCCATCAACCTTTCCGTGGAGCCCACCAGTGGCACCACCAGTGTTCTGTCTGCAATCACTCTTGTTCCTGCGAGGCCTGGGAGTGGGAGGAATTATCCCCAACGTGCCGGAACAGGCACCCAGGGATCCCAAACATTCACCTGGAGGTAAAAGCGCTCCTCCGCGCACACGCTGGCTTTCTCGCACGGTGCAGCTGCAGAGACAAGTTGGCTGGGGTTGGAAGCCGACAAAAACAAGACTTCACTGCTGAAAAATCCCTGGAGTGCCCTCCTCAAAAACCGACTTGGAACAGGCAGCGGCAGTTGCAAGACGACGCAGAAATGGAGCAAGCCGTTGCACACCCCCTCCCTGATTTCCGGGCCCGGAAAGGCTCCCATTGCTAACTTTCTGCACGGCTGTGACAGTTAACCATGGAGAGGGACAGAACCTCTTTGAGAAATTCCACTAGACTTCAGAAAACAAATTGGGCATCCCTTGAATATTCATATATGTTTCTCCGAGAATCCAGACATTTGCTTTGAATTCCACTTTTTTAAAAAAATATCCGAGCCTTGCTCAAAGCACTGGAGCAGGGTCACTTGGCAACCCTGGCCGTTGATGGGTATGTTTAGATACTTGATAAAATGTAGGAGTTGGACGTGGTGGCGCAGCAGGTTAAACTACTGCTGCTGGGCTTTCCGACCAGAAGGTTAGCAGTTCGAGACCATGCGACGGAGTGAGCTCCCGTTGCTTGTCCCAGCTCCTGCCCACCTAGCAGTTCGAAAGCACGTAAAAATGCGAGTAAATAGGTACCACTTCGGTGGGAAGGTAATGGCGTTATGTGTGCCTTGGATTATAGACATGCTGGCCACATGACCACGGAAGCTTGTCCTCGGACAAAACGCTGGCTCTACAGGCTTAGAAACGGAGATGAGCACCGCCCCCTACAGTCGGTCACGACTAGACCATTCGGTCGTGGGGAAACCGTTACCATTAAAATGTAGGAGTTAGGAGTGGTATTAAGCTTTCCACTCTTCAGGTGTCATGGAAGACATTTTCTTATGTTCCTGTCATACTTATTGTCTCTAATCCTGTCCGTACATGCCACATCAACTTCAAGGCTCTAGTTCTTAGTGTTCAAGCAATCAATGACCCATGAAGAATGCACGCAAGAAGCACATATGCCCGCATTTCCTATGTGCAATGCACCAAGGTCTCTTTGTCACCGGCAGCTCAGACACGGCTCAGGATGTTTTGCTGCAGCCTTTTGCACCAATCCTGGTTGTTAATACCAGTTGCCAGAATCATCACTGTCAAAAGACCTGCATGTGCTACTGGGCTATGCGCCAATCTGCCAGAACCTTCCCATGTGCCACAAATTTGGGATGTTGCCTACGTGTGTGTGTGTGTGTGTTGCCCAATGGCAAGGACTACTGAGAGACTTGCTATCCACCTATGAGCCGGCAGCCTGGACCAACAGGATCATAGATTTGGCAGGGGCCTTGGAGACACGCTGTTCTCCAACATGCCTGGATAAGCCGGCAGCAAAATCTGTGCTCCGTAACATGGTCCACTAGAGCAGGTAGGGTTTGGGGTTCCTTTTCTTTGGGACTAAGAGATGGGAAAACCACTTCCTGTTTGACTTTCCATGACTGCTGCACGCGCCTGAAATGGCCCTCTGAGCATGCTTGCCTGTGTGAAGTGATGAATCTCTCTCTCTCTCTCTCTCTCTCTCTCTCTCTCTCTCTCTCTATCTATCTATCTATCTATCTATCTATCTATCAACCACCATCTGATGTTCCGAAGAAGAGCACTGGGTTGATGCAGACTGGGTTGATGCTCTGAGCTAGGTTCTCCAGTTGTCCCCTTGCTACACTCTTGCCTTGATTTTTTTCTCTCCTCCCCCATTCCAGAAGGGCTTGGCTAGCCCTTACATGGCACAGCATGTTCTGCTGCTGAAACATTCCACTGTCTCCCTCCCTCCCTCCCTCCCACCCCCCAAATGCAAACCATGTGCCAAAAAAGAACCAAAAAAAATCCCTTAAAAAGATCACCTTGTGGAACACTCCCAAGGTATGTTAAAACACCAAGGAGGTTCTTGTCCATACATGCTGTTATTCCCAGATAATATCCCAAGAAGCAGGAGGGGGAGAGACGAGAAGAGAAAAACTCTGGCTTGGCTCTGTCCATGTCTTCAGAGCTGCTGGCGGTCCACTTCTTGCCACATCTGGGATGTAGCAGTTCAGGTCGCAGAAGGCGGCTTGCAAATCTAGCCTTGCATGCAGAAGACTAGCAAAAAAAATGCAGACAGCAAGAGCTGGCGTAGTGTCGCAGCTAAGAGACTGAGGGCGCAATCCTAATCTGGAGTTAGGCCGGCACAGTTAGGCCAGCAAAGTTTGGCCGGCACAAGGGTCACTGTAAAATATGTTTGGACCCCTCTCCGAGTCAGAGAGGCCAGCACGCAGATGTACGCCATCCTCCCTGACTCCCAGAGTGCTCCAAAAGCACTTTACGGTGTCCCTTGTGCAGGCCTAACTGTGCCAGCCTAACTCCAAGTTAGGATTGCGCTCTCAATAATATTTCCTTAATCCCACATTTGCTCCAAGTAGCTCAGGCATTCGGGCATCTTCCTCCACCTTTTCCTATTTTTTCCTCACAACAACCTTGTGAGGGAGACTCAGCTTACCGCATGAGTTGCAAAACGCAGTGAAATTTGGTTTTATCAGTACTGATCTTCCAACGTACAACTTACTAACTGCATATCTGCATCATGATGACTCATATATTTTTTTAAAAAAACCTCTGGTAATAAATAAACATTACAACATATTCCCCCCCCCAGCTGCCTTCAACTAATGACTAATTATGGGCTACAAATATGAATACAAAGAAGGCTTGAGTTCTAATCCCCGTTGAACCGCAAAACTTTCCGTGTGATCTTGGCCCAGTTTACACCAGACGTCTGTGAACATCTACTCAGATCCATTTAAGAGTTCAGTGAGATTTTACTCCCAGGTAAGTCTTCACTGTGCAGTCCCTTTAGAGGGATTTGTTTCCGGTGAGGAAGGTAGGAAGGCAGCCCAAGTCTTACTGAACACAATGGACTTACTTCTGAGTAAAGTAAATAATGCCATTTTCAAACAGCTCTGTGTGTGCGTGCGTGCGCAGAGGTATATTTCAGTGTAATGGTCTTCAAACTTTTTTATGCCAAGACCCAAATAAATAAATAAAGTAAGAAAGTCAGTAAGAAAGGATGAAACTGGGGGCTCACCGTCAATCCCATCCCCTCCCAGAATCCTATCAGCTCACTCACTCATTATGCCACTGTGACTACATATCCTTATTAGAGAGAGCAGAAAAAGTCACCATAAAGCCTGACACCAGTGAAAGCTGTTTTAGCACAATTAATAAGAACCTGTGTTGGACTGGGTCAAATGTCCTGGTACCCCAGGGGTACACCAGATGCTTCCCATTTTGCCTTGTGGGGCTCTATTACAGTGGTCTTCGGCCTTTTTCATTCCTGTAAGTTGAAAACAACTGAGGCTTTGCGACCCCATTGGGGTCCCGACCCCAAGGTGGAAGAACGCTGTAAATGAATTCAATGGGACTTACTCCTAAGGCAGTGGATATAGGATTGGCCCAATCCTATCCAATATCACAGAGCCAGGGCAGCTGCAAAGCAGCCTTGAGGTAGGAACAAATGCTTCCCATGACCACCACAGGATTGGGCCCTTAATCTCCCTCAAAGGGTTCAAGTGAGAATAAATTGGGAAGGAGGGGTAGAGAGAGAAACAAACGGTTTGAATGGTGTTCTTTGGGTTTCAGGTGGGAAAATGCCAGCTCTGCCACAAACTTCAGAGTTATCCTTTTCCCTCTTCTTGGAATTCCCACATAACAACCAACCAGGACTTCTGGGGAGAAAGCGCCTTTTGCCTGCCAACTCCAGAGGTAAGGTCCTAACTGTTAACTTCTTATGATAAACCACTGTTGGGTGGGTGGGAGGAGGGAAACCAGAATATTTCAGCTATTCTGTTGTTGCCACAGTGCGTTCCAGGTAGCCACAGGTAACTGGGAGGAAAGGGTTCCTTGGAAGGAAGAGTTTTGCAGCCAAGTCCCTTTTAACTGGAATGCCAACAAAGACACCAGGCTTCTTGAGAAACAACGGCCCGGATGTCTGGCTTGACTTGAGCGTTTGGCTTCTGATGGTGGCCAACAGCGGCTGTTCGGGAAGCGAGAGAGAATGGAAGGCTTTTGCTCAGGTTGGCCTGAGCTCAAGAATATTTTATGAGCGACCCAGTCAAAAAAATTATTGCAGTGAGATTATGGATCTTGACATTGTCGTTTTGGGAATATTCTGAATTCACTTCAGCTGCCTGGATTTGTGTGTGTGTGTGTGTGGGGGGGGGGGGGAAATGGTGGGTTCATAGGATCATAGAGTTCAAAGGGACCTTGAATCTCTCTCTCTCTCTCTCTCTCTCTCTCTCTCTCTCTCTCTCTCTC
>JAJKFI010000061.1:4200314-4224487 GCA_029204185.1 Lerista edwardsae | reverse complement strand
TACTTACTTACTTACTTACTTACTTACTTACTTACTTACTTACTTACTTACTAAATGCATAAATATTTTTTTTGATTTTGTGATGGAGAGAGAATGGCTACAAAATCTTCTTTGCCCAGGTAGCAGAGAGGCCTTAGCTACACCACCGCAGCCAGTTCTGGTAGGGACACTAGTTGCCTCTGCTGTGGCTATGATAGGATCCTGGTCTGGTCCCCACCCCACAAGATATAAGCCTAGTCTAGCAGGGCTCAAGCCTCTGCCCAGACAGCTCTTGCCAGCAAACACATGACGACGCAGCCAGGCTGAGTTCAGTCATTGGCCCAATAAGTAGTCTAGTTTGCTTGCTCGGGTGGTGTGTCTTATATTAGTGGTCTTTTCCAGTTGTGCCACTTGTGGTCACTTTTAAATTGAAAGATGTGTTGCCCTGGGGCTGCCTGCCTGCACAGTGTGAGATCTTCCCCAGAGCTTGTTCCCCTCCCCAGGAGAGTCCCCCTCCTCTCCTTCTGCTACTGTGAAGCCCTCTAGCCTAGAGCTTCCCTTCCTTTGTCCCAACTGATCTTGCCTACATGGGCGTACCTTTGTGTGGAGATTCTTACCTTCAATAAGAATCCTTGGATGGCCCATTCCACTAGCGTAGCTAATGAAAGTGCAGCCTGGTGCAGAAGTCAAAATGATGCCCTGGAAGTGACATCATAACAGGAAATGACATCACCGTTGTATTTTCATTTTCTTGTTTTGGGGGCCATAACTTCTGACAGAATTAAGATATTACATTCTGATTTGTTTCATGGCCTGTAGCCTGCGATAGACTTTTCCTCCAGAAATCTGTCCAGTCCCCTTTTAAAGGCACCTAGGCCAGACGCCATCACCCCCTCCTGTGGCAAGGAGTTCCACAGATTAATTTCCCACTGGGTAAAAAAGTGTTTCCTTTTCTCTGTTCTCACTCTCCCAGAACTCAATTTTAGTGGATGCCCCCTGGCTCTGGTACTGTGAGAGAGAGGGGGGCGTTATTGTGAAAAGAACTTCCCTCTATTCACTCTATCCATCCCATGCATAATTTTGTATGTCTCATTCATGTCTCCCCTCAGGCACCTTTTTTCTAGACTGAAGAGCCCCAAAGGTTCTCAAAATGGCCTTCCACTCTCGCCCAACATCCTGCTTCCTCCAGCTCCAACAGCAGACTGGAGACCTCGGTTCAGAGGCCACCCACCCCAATTCTGATCTCTCTCTCTCTCTCTCTCTCTCATACAAACACATGCCCACATACACAAAGCTACCCTTGACCAATCTGCCTTGCTAACGTCAAGCCCTGACTGGCAGCATCTTCTCCAGAACCTCAGCCGGGGTAAGGTAACCCCGGGTGACCATGGGCCAGCAATCCCTGCTAATTGGGAAAAGAGGCACTTGTTTCAAATTGTGCCCCTCTTATATTTATCAGGGGGAGAGCAACTGTCCGTCTTCACCTCAGCACAGTGGCTTTTCTTGTGGCTGTTGTTGGTGTCTCGCCTGCAACTTTTTATACCGTGAGCCTTATTGGGACAGGAAGCTATTGCATTTTTGGATTTTGTCTGTAAACCACTTTGTGAACGATTTTGTTAAAAAGTGGTATATAAATACTGGCCCCACCCTTTTACGCACTGATTTTTTCAATACACTGATTTGATGCAACGTTGATCACCATTGCAGATAAGGCAGGATCCTGCTGACCTCTGGAGAAAGGGAAAAAACACATCCCTGTTCTCAGGGGCGTAGCTAAAAATTGCACCAGGCAACAAGCTTTAGGGGGGCAACAAACTGAGCTTGACACTAGTGGCCAAAAACTGTGAAAACCTTGGAATGTATGAATAATACCTTCCTGTTGTATATCATTGGAAAAGTAATTTAATGCAAAATGCAATTAAACAAATCATGTTGGAACAGCTGCATTCCATCAAAAGTTATGGCCAAAAAACCAAAAAAACAAAAATACAACTGTGACATCACTTCCTATTGTGGTCACTTCTGGGGCATCACTTTGCCTCTGCACTGGTCTGGCTGCCTGATACCTTGAGAAACAAGGTCAGGTGGTCACTAAGACTGCAATCCTGGACACACTTGATATGAACTATGAACAGAATGGGGCTTGCTTCTGAGTAGGCATGTATAGGGATGTGCTATAAATGAAAGATTTGTCTGACTCAGGGCGCAATCCTAACCAGGAGTTAGGCCGGCACAGTTAGGCCAGCAAGGTTTGGCTGGCACAAGGGACACCATAAAATATGTTTGGGCCCCTCTCAGAGTTTGAGAGGCCACCACACAGACGTGCGCCATCCTCCCTAACTCTGAGAATGGTCCAAACGTGCTTTACGGTGTCCCTTGTGCCGGCCAAGCTTTGCTGGCCTAACTGCTGGCCTAACTCCAGGTTAGGATTGCGCTCTCATTCATCTGTTCAGATGGGTCTTATCTCAGTGTAACACTGAGATGGCCCAACTTCCTGGCCATTCTTGCACAATCTGGTAAATCCCTTTGTGCAGTCTCTGGTGAGAATAGGAACTGATTCATCATACTCGACTAGGCCAGTGGTTCTTTCAGCGCAGGGATCCACTTTTTAGAATGACAATCTGTCAGGACCTACCAAAAGTGATGTCATAAACCTAGAAGTGATGTCATGGCCAGAAATGACATCATCAAGCAGGAAAATGTTGTTCCCCACGCCGAAAATGACAAAATCAAATCAAGTAAGTAAATTAAAATTTTTAAATAAGTTTAAAAATTTATTTAAAATAAAGAAGATTCTACCTAACCCTCTCAAGGGGTAGCTGATCTGTTTCTTTCAATTCCCTAAACATACCACAGGCTGCAGTTCTATTCACATTTACCCAGGAGTAAGCCCCATTGACTATCATTGTTAAAAGCATTTACCATAGTAGCCTCTTAAAAGTACAGACCTGAAACATTTCCCCAAATGCAATCGCTTGCAGTCATCAAATCAAATACAGTATATTCAAAATTAAATGCATGCTGAAATGAATGGGGACTCACCTGAGATCAGCTCGTGACCAACCTAGTGGGTCCTGACCTATAGTTTGAGAAACACTGTCCTAGACCGATTGTTACTCCTCTTGATTGACACTGACAGCAACTTTTCCAAGGTTTTCTGTTATTTTTAATCTACTTTATAAGAAGGAGTAATATTATCCTTGAGGGCATATTAGTAATATTGTCCTCCTCTGCTTTCTTATTGTGGTTTACCGCTGACTAAACTTCCAATGTGGAAGTTTGACGTGGTGGTGCTGCAGGTTAAACCACTGAGCAGGGGTTGTTGACCAGAAGGTTGGCAGTTCGAGACCATGCAACAGACTGAGCTCCCGTTGCTTGTCCCAGCTCCTGCCAACCTAGCAGTTCAAAAGCAACTAAAAATGCAAGTAGATAAATAGGGACCACTTTGGTGGGAAGGTAACGGCATTCTGTGTGCCTTGGCGTATAGTCATGCTGGCCATATGACCACGGAAGCTTTTCCTCGCACAAATGCCAGCTCTTGGGCTTAGAAACGGAGATGAGCACCGCCCCCTACAGTCGGTCACAACTAGATCATTCGGTCTTGGGGAAACCTTTACCTTTTTAAACTTCCAATGGATGGTTGAAGGCTTAGACTTGGTGGTGTTTGTGATGGTGATGGAACATTTGAATTTAATTATTTTCCTGGTAAAACTGATCTCGGGATTGGCAATTTCAAAGATGGCTCAAATAGAGCCACTTCATCCATGAGACCAACCAGACCCGGCCCATCTATGAGGCCAACTGAGGTGGTTGCAACAGGCAGCAGATTTGTGGGGAGCACTAATTACTGCCTGCTTACTAGCCTCTACTGCTCCTCTTCCTCCTTTCACTCCCTGGATGGAAAAGAAAGAGAGGGATGAAGAGGAAGAGGAAATGTGGAGGGGAAGAGCTGGAACTTGGGAGCAGAGGATAAGGAGCAGAGGATAAGGAGGCAACATTTAATACGCTGGTCCAACCCACAAGTGGCTCAATCTAACTGAGGGCAGAATCCCACCCAACATTCCAGCACTGACATAGCTGTGCCAATAGGACATGCTCTGCATTCTGCAGTGAAGCTGCAGTCACGGAGGCCTCCTCAAGGTCAGGGAATGTCTGTTCCCTTACCTCCGAGCTGCATTGCCCTTACCCCAGTCCTGGAAGGTTGGTTAGGATTGCATCCTGAATAACATAGAGCAGGGGTGTCCAGGGGCCAAATCTGGCCCGTCACAAGATCGTGTCTGGTCCACAGCAAGTTAACATATTTGACATTTTTACTCATTATATTTCATTTCTCAGTTTAAGCCCAGCATTGTTCCTTTGTAAATGTCACAGTTCTCTTTTGTTCTATCATGCTGGCTACAAGAAAGGTTCAAGTAAAACATATTCATTCATTTAAATTTCATTCATTGGTTTACAACACTGATTTTTTTTTCAGCCCATGAAATATACAATGTGGCTCTCATAATGAGAAATCTGGAGACCCCACAGAGCATTGCCAGCTCCAATTGCCTCCTTAAAAGTGAGATCTTTTACTCCAGATCAGCTGGAATCCTGATGCTTAATTGAAACTGGGTAATGTCTACGACAAAGAGTTCATCTGAGTGCATCTGGGACCAGAGGGATCCTGTGACTGTCATTTGGCTTTGGCTGGGATACACACAAATACTAGACTGATGATTCACAACTAGCAAAGGATGGGGGAGAGAAGGGGCTTTTTATACCAGGTTGCCAATTTTCAAACTGATCTCTGTAGCTAACCCCTCTAACAGTAGTTAGACGCACCTTGTGGAAGTTCCTCCTTGTTAAACAGGCTTTGGCTGCTGGCAACACGTTGCCTGTCTCAAAGGTACAAGAGCAGGCCAGGCTGGAGTTTTTGCATCAGTTGGCCCCTCTACATGATAAGGATTTTTGCATACAGAGGCATGTTCTATTCCCTGCAGAATCTTAATCTGTGTGAGTGGGGCAGTTGGGTGAGGAGTGCAGGGTCAGTTTTTGCCTTTCCAGTAATGCAAGAGGAGTAGTCTTTTTTCCCTTGCAGGGATGAATGAAAACTATGCACACATACAGGGGGAATCAAGGAGAGCCTTGGCGGACCATTGCATTGGAGGCCAGATCTCTTCCCAGTTCCTTGCGACCCCCATAATGCAGCCTCAAACGTGCTACTCAGTTACAAAGGGTGCAGCCTGTAAAAAGAGGCTCTGCTCCACCCTGTCCCTGCAGGGTATAGCTGTGTGTGTGTCTCGTTGTGTGTGTGGCAGTCGTTCATAGGGGGAGTGCACTCAGGGACACTGCAGGGGGGTGGCTCTGGCCTGCTCCCCTTCCCTTGCTGGAGTTCAGCAACTGGACTGAAGTCCTTTGGTAGGCACCAGCTTCCTCAGAGCAAAATAGGCCTTTGCCATCTCAGGTGCAGATTGAGGACACATAATGAGAGGACCACCTTGCCAAGCCTGTCTAGATCTAGTTAGACACTGCCTGGGAATCCCCCTGTTTATGCCTTGAGTTCTGTCAAATGGCAACATTTAATATGCTGGTCCAACCCACAAGTGGCTCAATGGAAGGAATTTGTTGTTGATCAGTTGCTAAGTCGTGTCCGACTCTTCGCGACCCCCTGGACCGCAGCACGCCAGGCCTCCCTGTCCTCCACTAGCTTCCGGAGTTCGCCCAATTTCATGTTCATCACTTCGGTGACACTGTCTAACCATCTCATCCTCTGCTGCCCCCTTCTCCTTTTGCCTTCCATCTTTCCCAGCATGAGGGTCTTTTCTAAGGACTCCTCTCTTCTCATGAGTTGGCCAAAGTATTGGAGGTTCAGCTTCAGGATTTGTCCTTCCAAGGAGCAATCAGGCTTGACTTCCTGTAGGATTGCCCGATTGGATCTCCTTGCAGCCCAGGGGACTCTCAAGAGTCTTCTCCAACACCATAATTCAAAAGCATCTAGATCGATGCAGTATAGACTTCCTTATACACATCCTTGTGTATTTCCCATTCACATACCCCCCCAAAAAAATTCTAAGAGTAAGCTCCTCTTTTCTCCATGCACCCCAACTGCAGGATGTCCTCCTTGCAGCCTCAGCTTTCTTCCGCCATCCATCTGTTAACAAGAATATCAGGATTGTGCTCTGAAGAACCTTGATGCCACTCCTTTCTGAGAGCTAATCTAGTCGGTGATTGAGAAAAAGCTGCCCAAGCCCCATGATGTTACAATCAGCTCTGCAATGGCAGAGGGGTAGAAAAGCAAGCTCCGCAGTCCTGTTTCTTAGTGTGAAGGAATGTTGGGGACTAAGACTGAAGATCTCTTGGATATTTTTGTAATCTGCCCTTTGAGACAGGAAGGTCTCTGGGTTTTATATAAAGAGAAATGCTTCCTCTTGCTCTTTTCACTGTTATCCATATGGTTTTCTACTGGCCACTTTGACATTCTTCAACAATGTCTGTATAGGTATACACCACAGAGCAGAGAACAGAACTCACAATCTGTACCTACACTGTATGTGGGAATGAGCACAAGAGTTTTTAGTGTTCACACTACATAAAGTTAAAAAAAAAAGTCTAGGACAAAAATGTCTGGATTTGGGAATAGTCCAGATTTTGGCTGTCCGGATAAGGGGTAATCTACTTATATCTTAAACCCCAGAACTCTAAAGTAGCCTAGCAGAAAGATCTCAAGAAGCTATGCAGGGAAAGACCAGATTCAGCTGTATCTGTCAGCTTCTGATCATGCCCTGGCTACGTTTTGAGCTGTCGGTTCAAAACAGCTGTAAAATGGGTAATCTGGCGGGTGCTTTGAAAGCAGGGATGGCAGAGGTGGATAATCTCATGTGAGTTAACACTTGCTTTGAGATCAGCTGAAAGTCAGTGCGTGTTTTGTTTTTAAAGCAAGCTTCTGAGTTCTACAGAACTCCTCAGCTGGTAGATGCTTCTGAAACTGTCCTGCAGCTCTCTGAGGCTGATTCAAGTCTACAGGAAAATGCCTACACTCGGTCTTTAGATTTTCCAGACAGCTGAAATTTGGGGCTTCCCCTCTCCCCCCCCCCCAACCTGTTGCTTATCAACTACCTGACAAAGGACTCTGTAGAACTCAAAAGCTTGCCAGTTGTTGTTACTTTTGGTCAGTCCTAAATAAAACACGACCTGAACTTGTGTGTTCTTTCTCCTGGACCAACGCGGCTGTCTTATGAATTTGCCAACGGTCGTGAGACAAACTTGCATATCCCAGAGTTACAATATCTGTGCCGGCCAGATATTCTGGACAAACGACAGGTCCAAACTGAGCATCCACTCTCAGTACAGGAAGAAGATCGGGGCCGTCACAGCCTTTCACATTTTGTGCCCTGCTGACAATGGGCCCACGTGCTGTACGGAAACCGCCAGAGACCCCCAAAGGGAAGAAGACACACAACTTACGGTCCAGGTGGCGGACTTGGCTGTGCTGGATTGCTGGAAGGTGACCTCAAAGTGGTGCGGCCCTGGGTAGTCGGTGTTGGAGGGGATGACAGGCGCTGGGGACATGGTGTCGAAGGTGGAGCTCGGCTGCGAGTAGGGCGAGAGCGTTGGGACATTGGAGGCGTGCTCGGAGCTGTAAGGGCTGGAAGAGGTAGCTCGGCTGTCAGTGCTCTGATCCATGCTGTTGTTCAGCAAATTAAACTGGGACTGGAGGAAGGGAAAGAGGGGGAGGAGGGAAAGGAGGGTGGAAGAGAGAGGAGGAAGGGAACAACATTAAACTGCCAGTTTAAAGATCTGGAAACCTGGTGCTGGCTGCTCAGCAGATCCTATCCCGGTGTCCGGTTACAAGCATCTTAAAGGGGCAGCCTTGCTTGAGAAACCAGAGGGGGGAAAAATACCTTTCTGGGGTTCTGTGGCTGGGCTGCCTTAAAAAAAAAAAAAGAGGTGTGTGAGATTTGCAAACAAGTTGCCACTTGCAAAAAGAAAAGGATACTCTGGAGAGGCTGACCTCGTGGAGACAAAGTGCAAAGACAACAGCCGGAGTTTGAATGCATTTATTAAAGACAAGGACTGCGTCTCTCCCACCCCAGGTCGGTGCCAGGCTTGTTTGTGCCCTAGGCAAGGCACCTCCTTCCCCCCCCCAAAAAAGTTGCAATTTTCAATTTTCAAAAAAAACAGATGAACATAATGAATGAGATTCCATAACACTGTTGTGGCATTTACCCTAAAATAAAAGAGGGGGGGGGTAAAAGAACACGGGTTAAAAGAAACTAATCTGTATGAAACTGAGCCCCTCTGAGGTCTGTGCCCTAGGCTTCCTAGTTGGCCTAATGATAGCACCGGCCCTGCCCCCAACCCCTCTGTCCCAACTACCTTTTGGAATTCTAAAGGTTTTGTGATTAGGTCACTGTGTGTGTGTGTGTGGGGGGGGGTTTCTGCCTGTTAAGAGGCAGGAAAAAACGCATTTGCATTGGTGACCAACCCTGAAGAGCAATCTTCTGTTCTTTGTTTGCTTTTTTAAAGTGGTGGAGAGAACTGGAAAACTTCATTCTTCCAAGCCTCCCTCCCCTCCCCCTCCCCAGGTTTGCTTTGCAGGAGAAAACTTTGCAGATAAGAACATAGGGCACTTTCTTGCACAGAGTCACACCTGTGATCCCTCCAAGCTGCGCACTGTCAGGCCCCAACTGGCAGCATCTCTCCAGGGTTTTAGAAAAGGGGCTTTCGCCAACGCTGTGTAAAGGAGCTGCCAGGAATGCAACCAGGATGTGCATGTTGGGGAGAGGGCTCTATCACTGAATAGCAGCAGTGGCATTCCTATGGGGGCGGGAAACGCTAAGTTTTGCAGGAGCCTGAGCTCTTGTGTAAAGCATTCCCTCACCCTCACCTTCAGGCTATTTGGGGCTCAGAGGCTTTATTCTCTGAGCCATGAGTGGCCCTGAAGGCAAGGGGAAGGAGCAACTTTACACAAGAGCTGACCTTGGGCAAACTACTCCTTGCCAGCCTCAGTCTTCCCCATCTGCAATATGGGCACAATGATTGCATGGCTGCAATCTCACTTAACAAGCTCACATAACACTTGAAAGTGTGTTAATACGTTGTTATTATTATTAGTAATAGTATCTATCTAGTAGTACTAAAAGATGTATCCTTCACCTTTCCTATGCCAAGGCAAATGCCCTAGGTAGCTTACGCATTCCATACTAAAATATACAATATGATACAATAAATAAAATAATTAACAACAATAAAAGGGCAACCATTTACAGCATCTGTTTTCAACCTTTTTGATCTTACAGCACACTGTCAAGATGCTAACATTGACAAAGGACGCCGTCATTTTTTGACAATTGGTAAGGCACATCATGCGGCCAGTAGGGGGCTCTCATCACATTCCCCCCCCCCAGCGGCCCTGCTAATAAATGACCCTCCCCAAACACCTGCAGCACATCTGTGGACTATTTGTGGCCACAGCACATGGGTTGAAAATTGCTGATTTGCACAAAAGCGTTATTACTGAGGCACAAAGGGCAGACATAAACCAAGGGGTGTAGCTCATGGAAGTGTAGCCTAGTGCAGAGGGCAAAATGATGCCCCAGAAGTGATGTCACAATAGGAAGTGGTGTCACAGTTGTATTTTATTTCAGTTTTTTTGGCTATAACTTTTGATAGAATGTATTACACTCCAGTTTTTTTCCATTGCATTCTGCATGAAATTCTGCATTGAATGATATATAATGACAGTTTTATTCCTACGAATCATGATTTTAACAAACCACTATTTTTACATAACAGTTAAATTTTCATTTTCTGGTTTTTTGGGGCCATAATGTTTGATAGAGTAAAGATATTACACACTGGTTTGTTTCATTGCATTCTGCATTAAAGTACCTTTCTAATGATATGTAACATGATGGTATTATTCATAATTACCCACATTTTCACAGTCTTGGCCACTAGTGTCAGGCTCAGCTTCTTGCCCCCTAAAGCTTGTTGCCCGGAGCAATTGCCCACCCACCCCCCGCACCACTGTAGCTATGCCCCTGCATAAACCCAATAACCAAATGCCAGATGAAACAAAAATGTTTTGCTATATTACTTATTGACTTAGTACTGCCATTTTTAAGAACAGAAGTGCCCTGCATGCAGAGAGATGCTGGACCATTGTGGATACAGGACTCCTTACCCCTAGCTAGACATATGATTGAGCAACCACAAAGATGATAGTGGCAGGAGTGATGTTGGGACAATTATGTGTAAGTGGAGGGGAGAACCTTTGATTTGTGCTTCGAATTGAGTGGGCAGGAGGTTTAGTCGAGCGGGTTAAAGCCTCCGTTTGCCCAAAGATAAGATCCGAAGGTCACCAGTTCGAGAACACTGGAAGCTTCCGTGAGCGGCAGACCTTGAGAATTGCGACTGATAAGAGCAGAGCTGACTCCAGCTGCCTGTGAGAGAGGAGTTGTGCTGGGCCAGCTGCTTCTTTGGTGGGAGCAGAGAAGCCATCTATCAGCCAGCAGGAAGGCAATCGTGCAGCCAGAAAGAAGGACTAGACCACAAAAGTTCCATCTGTATGTTGTTGTAGTTCTTGAAAGACAGAACTTCTTTGTACTTTGTAAAAACCGCTTACGGGTTTAGGGAAATAAAGCCTGCCTATGTAAACCACCTTGAATTAAAGCCAGAGGAGCAATCTAATGGCCAAAGAAAGGCGGTATATAAATACTTGCATTATTATTATTAACAAGTGTTGGGGTTCTGCCTGAGATCCTACTTTCAACTGAGTTAGTCACAAAGCCGCCTACTTGCAATGACTACTCACAGTAGCCCCTAATTATTTCCTTGAGGAGGCCAAAGGGATATGGAAATCTACCCTGGGAATCTGGCAGGCCAGGAAATGGGAAAAGAGAGGCTGCTACTCCCCATCTTGCTTATCGCCTGCAGAGATTTATCGTCCAGATAACATGATCCTTGAGCAGCCCTCAATGACATTAAAAGAAAAGTGTGGCTCAGGACACTCCAGGCTTGGCGGTAAATGCAATCAAGGCCAGGGAAGCAGGGCAGGAAGATGAGAATAGATTTCTACGTGTGTGTTTTGTTTTTGTTTTTAGCCCTAGAGGGAGAATAAAGGACAGATGGAGGAACTATCTGTGCAGATACAGTGCCTGCTAACCCTTCAGTCTGACATGCACACATATGCAGGGATACCCCGGTATCCACTGGGATTCCATTCCAGACCCTATCGTGGATACCTGAAACAATGGATACTGGGGACGCCTTTTTAAAGATAGGGGAACACCAGTGGTTTTGCTGCAACAAGGTTAGAAAAAAAGGAAATGCTGGGGTGAAAAGGGGCTAAAATAGAATTGTGGTGTCAAAATGGCAGGCAACCCACTACCAGGGTGCAGGCAGTCCACAGCAACCACATCCCCAATCAAAGGCTATCCGGCCTTTGCATTAAAACCTCCAATGTTGGGTTACCTTCTTTTACGGCGGACGACTCCACTGCATTGCCCCCCCCCACTTGTGCAGCATCCCCTATCCTTATCCATCCATCTTACTTGAAACTAAAGTGTCCCAAATGTGTGAGCCTCGGAGGAAAGTGGACTCCGAAGTCAATAATGCAGACTGCAAGGCAGTTGGGAGCCTGGGAGATACTTATTGGAATGATTTCAGGCATTGCCTTTCCACCAAGTGGTCCTTACAATCAATGGCAGGAATAAGGTTTTAAAACTGACAACAGGGGCTGGAGAATGATCTTGATCCCAGCAGTCCTCACAGCCAGGCTGGAACCGATTCACAACTTTACACACTCATTGTAGAATTGCTCGGCCTTTGCATTGCAATGGATCTTAAGAACATAAAAAGAGCCAAAAGCCCATCTAGTCCAGCTTCCTGTATCTCACAGTGGCTCACCAAATGCCTCAGGGAGCACACAAGACAACAAGATGCCTGCATCTCATTGCCACTCTCCTGCACCTGGCATCCTGAGGTAGCCGACTTCTAAAGTAAGGAGGTTGCACCACCCATCATGGCCTGTAGCCTGTGATGGACTCATCCTCCAGAAACCTGCGCAATTTAAAAGAAGGCACCTAGCCCAGATGCCATCCCCACCTCCTGTGGCCAGGAGTTCCACAGATTAACTTCATCTTGCTAAGAGCCCCCAGTTCTGGCAGGGAGAGGCCAGCTTCTTCCTGGATTCAAGGATGAGATTCTCCTTGCCACAGTGGTTCTTCCTGTAAAACAGGGGAGGCTGCTTGGCAATTGCCCAAACTCTGCAGGCTGTCCCAAAACGTTCCTGCAAATCCTTGCCTGAGGCACCAGCAGAGACCAGGAACTGATCTGCCTTATCTGAGGTTGGACCGTTCCTCCACATCTGGAGCTCAGGGCTCCACTGCCAGAGGCAACATGGGATTGAGGTAGGCAGAAAGGACCAGCTTGGGAGCTTCTGTCTGGGGCCGGTTGGAGCTGTCCATGGTCTGTTCGAGGCTGTGTGTGGCCCGGTCGTTCGCTCTCTCCCTCCAGCCGGCTTCCCAGCGGTCTGCTCCAGCTGTCGGCAGTTGGAGGCATGCCGCTAGCTGAGAAGTTCTGGTTTGCTGTCCACCGACTGTTGCTCAATAAAACCACAGGGAACTTGTCAAGTTCCCTAGGAGGTGAACACCATCTATGCTGGACAGAGCGTTCTCTGGCACACAGTTCAAATTTCTTTGCAAAACGGCTTTTGTACAGGTGATATAATTCAATATAAAAAGGTAAAGGTTTACCCACAACCAAATGGTCTAGTCGTGACCGACTGTAGGGAACGGTGCTCATCGCCGTTTCTAAGCTGTAGAGCCGGCGTTTGTCCAAGGACAAGCTTCCGTGGTCATGTGGCCAGCATGACTATATGCACGGAACGCCGTTCCCTTCCCACCGAAGTGGTCCCTATTTATCTACTTGCGTTTAGGTGCTTTCGAACTGCTAGTTTGGCAGGAGCTGGGACAAGCAACCGGAGCTCACTCCGTTGCGCAGTCTTGAACTCCCAACCTTCCGGTCAACAGGTTCAGCAACAGCGGTTTAACCTGCTGTGCCATCCCTAATTCAATATATGCTTCCCTTAAAAAGACAAAATTGCCTTGAGTGCCAGGGGCATGATCTTTCTACCTCCCACCCTAGGATTCTTTTAGGGAAGGAAATAAGGGTGCAATCCTAACATGGAGTTAGGCCAGCATCGTTAAAGTATGTTTGGACCACTCTTGGAATCAGAGAAGCTAAGCTAGCCCACAGATGTGTGCCGTCCTCCCTCACTCCAAGAGTGGTCCAAACGCACTTTACAGTGGCCCTTGTGCCAGCCAAATTTTGCTGGCCAATTGTGCCAGCCTAACTCCAGGTTAGGATTGTGCCCTAAATGAATTCTTGCCTGCCTTACAGGGAGAGAGAAAATTCTAGATTTCTCATTTCATGCCAAATATTTGTTGGGCATCACTGCTTTGCTGCCATGCATGAAGATCTCAGAAGAAGTAATGGAATGTAGGGGGGTTCCTATTCTCTTGTTGTACTAGAACTTGGGAGGGTGTTGAGCATTGAAGTGAATTGGCAAGGGATTCAGGACAGACAAAAGAAACATCTCTTTCACACAACACAGAATTTGTGGCATTGGCTGCCACAGTGTGCGCCGATGGCTGGGGGATGTGCCGATAATGGCATAATAAAAGGGTTTGAAAGAGGGTGAGATGACAAGTGCATTCATGATTGTTAGGGCACTGTCCTAACCAACATTCCAGCACTGACTTAGTTGTGCCAATGGGGCATGTGCTGCATCCTGAGGGGGAGTAGTATTCACGGAGGTCTCCTCAAGGTAAGGGAAGGTTTGTTCCCCTACCTCGGAGCTGCATTGCCCTTATCCCGGTGCTGGAAATTTGGTTATTAGGATTGTACTCTCAGTCACTACGGACACACAGGGGAGGCCCGGAACCTCCTTTGTGGGCTTTCCATAGTCATAGTAGGAAATGGGATTCTGGACCAGCAATACTTTTGATAATGATCCAGCAGGGATCTGTGCTCTGATCTCTCCTACTCTGTAAACTGATTTTATGCATTCCTTTATTAGGGGCACATTTTGAGCACAATCCTAACCTGGAGCTAGGCCAGCACAGTTAGGCCAGCTTCTGTTCCACTTCCTTCTCTCTGTCACCTCCCTTGTGCCGCTATCTAGAATCCAAGATTAAGGCTTCAGGGGTGTCGAATTTCACCCAGGGGGCCGAATAACATTCATGGTGCCTGCTGAGGGCAGGAGGTGACAGCATGAAGCAGGAAGTGACAACATGAAGCAGGAAATGATGTCACTAAGCAGAGGATGTCCAGAAATAAGCCCTTTGTTCTCAAGCAGGAGCTGATTAGCTGCAAGTGAGAGGAAATGGGCAAATCTTGATCGTGTTTTCCAGATATTGGAGGGTCGATTATCATGCAGGATGCTCTTTCAGCACCAAGGCGTCATGTCCCAACTCAGCAGCTGAGAGGTGATGGCGTTGTAGAAACAGCACTGCTGAAAGGGTGGCACGGGCAGTAATTTTACAGAGCTTCCACAGGCTGTATCCAGCCCACTGGCCTCATGTTTGACACCCAGATCTAGACTGTAAGCCTTGCGGGGCAGGGACTTGTGTCCTTGCTCTCTGGAAACAATCACGGAAAGAGATGGTGGCATGATTAGTATTGTATATCAATGTCTTTGTGGGCTGATAGTAAAACCACATGAAGTAAAGGTGTTCTTACTCGGTTCTTCAGTGCAGCACAGCACTGCCTTTCAGTAATAGTCCAGCGCACTTACCATATCAAATCAAAAGAATTCAAACGAAAGCCCTCTCAACTGGATTCGACAGTACTAGGTGTGCATATTGCCAGGATGAAACCCCGGGAAACTCCGAGTACCAGAAGTGGGCCATTTACAAGATGCCATTCTGAGAATAGGCCAAAATGCATTGAAAAGTCCTATACGTAAACTGCGCCAGTCCCAAGCTCGGACACAGTCCAACCACAGGTATGACTGCAGTTTTTCTCAGAGCTGGGTGTGCACATTGCAGGAAAGACAGTCCGGGAACTTTGGAGTACCCGGGGTGGGCCATTTCCACCAGGTCCCAGTCTGTAAATGGGCCAAAATGCATGCAAAATCCTAAAACCTCAGACTGGAACCTGGTGGAAATGGCCCACCCCGGGTACTCCAAAGTTCCCGGACTGTCTTTCCTGCAATGTGCACACCCAGCTCTGAGAAAAACTGCAGTCATACCTGTGGTTGGACTGTGTCCGAGCTTGGGACTGGCGCAGTTTACGTATAGGACTTTTCAATGCATTTTGGCCTATTCTCAGAATGGCATCTTGTACATGGCCCACTTCTGGTACTCGGAGTTTCCCGGGGTTTCATCCTGGCAATATGCACACCTAGTACTGTCGAATCCAGTTGAGAGGGCTTTCGTTTGAATTCTTTTGATTTGATATGGTAAGTGCACTGGTAAGGAACTGGACTATAAGCACACAAGCCTCCCCCGACCCCCCCCCAACTCACCCACATGCCATCAATCTTAACTTCTTAAAACTGCCCAGACTTTGGAATCGAGGGACGTGTCTTAACTTGGGATTTGTGAACCTCACCCACGGATAACTTTCTGATGTTGCTCTGTAATAGCGCACAACTTTTTTTTTTGCTAAAAAAAAATGTACCCACATGAACCATCCATGTCAAGCGAGACCTCCAGTGTGCGGCTCCCACAGCATCATCTGTGCTCAGCGTGAGTAACAGTTGGAATGTGGGACAAGATTTGACTCGCAGCAACGGAAAAAAAATGCCTCTTTTTCTCCCCGAAAAATATGCTGGTGGAAAAAACACCTTTTGTCCTTTTCGGATTCCTGTCCCGAGATGCTTTCACCCACCACAAAATAGATCTGGGGGTGTCTCCAAGAAGCAGATCCCCAGCAGCCAAATTAATAGTTTTGCATCTGATTTCTTACTGCTTGGTCAATGTTCTTTTTCTAAGGTTTACAGGCTTGTATAAACCCTTGTTTGCTTAGCTTGGTGGTGTGGCTTAGCTTGGTGGTGTGAGGGAAAACCTCCAGTCTCAGAGGCAGTCTACCCCTGAAGACCAGTTGCAAAGGAGCAATGGCAGGAGAGTTGACCATCTCCCGCTTGTGGGCTTCCCAAAACAGCTGATGGGACACTGTGGGAAACAGGGTGCAGGACAGGAATCACAGAGTTGGAAGGCACCTTGGAGATCATCTAGTCCAACCCCGAGCAAGCAACAACACTGAAAACCTCCAGTGAGGGGTCCCTGGGGCTCTATCCAGCAAGACACTTGTGTAATTAAAGGTTAATTATCCATTATTTGGACTGCTTGGGACAGGAAGATGTTTGGATTTCAGATTTGTCTGGACTTTGGAACAATTTCATAAATATACTGAAAAAATGCTTCCTCTTGCTCTTTTCACTGTTACCCATGCAGATGTCTGCTGGCCTCTTGGACTAGCACAGAGACATGCGCCATCCTCCCCGAGTCCTAGAGTGGTCCAAATGTGCTTTATGGTGGCCCTTGTGCCAGCCAAACTGTGCTGGCCTAACTGTGCCAGCCTAACTCCAGGTTAGGATTGTGCCCATAACCATTTTCTGCACTTCTCATTTTTGCTAAAAAAAACAAAATCTACAAAACAAAAGCTTAAAAAAACAACAAAAAACCCAAAACACTTCTACTTATATCAATCTATCAACATTATTTATATATTGCTTTTCAACACAAAGTTCACAAAGCAGTTTACAGGCAAATAATAATAATAATAATAATAATAATAATAATAATAATAATAATAATAATAATAAAGTTAAACAGCTCCCTGTCCCAAAAGGGCTCCTAATCTAAAACAATGCAGATCACCACCAGCAACAGCCACTATAAAAGACGCTGCGCAGGGGTGAAGAGGGACAATTGCTCTCCCCTGGCTAAATATAGGAGGAGCACCACTTGGAAGAGTGCCTCTTGCCCAGTTTGCAATGACGTGAGGCGTTTTCCTGAGATGCCCTGCTTGCTTTTACAGAGGTCCTATCCCGGGCCGTCCCACCACCACCACCACTGCCTGAAGTGTGGGGGGTGGTGGTAAGAGGGATAACGTGCCCTCCCCAAAGAACTCGGCACGTCTCCCTCCCTGCTCATTTTCTGGTTGGCGGCCAACACTTTTGAAGGAAGCCTTTGGGCTAAATTAATTGTGCTGTTGTACAGCTTTTAGCTGTGTGCCATGTGTTCTTTTGTTGTCTGTTTCATCCTGTTTTTATTCTTGGCTGTCTTTTTAATTTTTTTAATTGACCATTTTTCAGGTTTGTTATGAGCAGTCTTGACAGTCGGGAGGATGGAAAGGTGGGACGTAAATTCTTGCAGATCTTTCCTGGTTTCAAGACGTTTATTGGGGCCAGTCCAAGACTGTCTAAGACAGCATGTCAAATCCTGCCCCTCTTACCTTGGTGATGTGCCAGCCTCTGCTCCTCCTGCCCCCTAGGTTGGAAAAGAAAGCAAAGGGGCCAAGCAGTTGAGAGAGTGTAGAGGGGAGTAGAGTGGTAGGCTAGAGTGTCAGGCATCCAATGCTCTATACTAGCCTGCCACTCTCTTCCACTCCATTCCTTTTTTAGTCCACACAGAAGCGGGCACTCCTTGCCAGACAGAAGTGATCATCACAAGCAGTTGAAAACCCCACAGATGGGGGGCAGCCCTGATCATGTATCCTTATTCTGAGACTTTGTGAACTGTGTTTTAAAAAATTAAATCTATGCATAACTAAAATGCTCAACAAGGAGAGACCAGGAGAATAGTAAGAGGACAGAGAACAGAATGGCATCTCGTGGCCAGCATGGACCCCTTAAACATGGCCAGCGGATGCTTCTGCCAGTCATTTTAAAGAGGTCAGTGCTGGTTGCAGGTGCCACTCTGAAGGTTCCTGCACCCTTTGGAAGGTCTCTGCATGGTAGATAATGAGGATATTGGCACAGATAATGATGTAAGTAGCAATTCTGTAAGCAAATTCACAGATCGCAAGTTTGCATATAAAGAAGATGGTCTGTACCAAATGGCATAAAATTGTGTGTGTTCTTCATCAGGCTGGATCTTAAGCAAACCCCAAAAGGTGGGGGGAAGCTGGGCATGGCATTAGAGCCTAAACGTCTGCATAGAATTATTGTATGTTGGATCCAAGGGACCTTAGGGGTCATCTAGTCCAACCCCCTGCTCAGTGCAGGCATCTACTACTCTATCCCTGATAGGTGGGCATATCACCTGATAGGTGGTTCTGCTTGAAAACCTTCAATGAAGGAGAGTGTCTGGTTGTATGAGAGTCTGTGGCAGTGCCAGACATGCCAAAAGCTCTGGTCCTCTCAACTCTCCAACAGCTCAGTGCTCTCCTCCTGTCCACATTTCCTAATCCTCGCTATTCACCCTCTTTTCCAATCCAGGAAGTAAGAGGAGAATTGGAGACAAATAGCAAGACAGAGAGGGGAACTTCCCACACATTCTGTGCCTGAGGCAACTGCTTCAGTTGGCCTCCTAGATGGGCCGGCCCAGTTTTCAGAAGAGTTTTTTCCCAGCTGTTCCTGAAGATGCCACCAGATATTGATCTTGGGACTTTCTGCATGCAAAACAGGGGTTCTCCTATTGACCCACAGGCAGCTTACTATAAATCAACCCTTTTGCATTTTGGACCTTGTCATGCCCATTTCATGGGGGGACGGGGACTCCTCCTATAAACAAGATCTTCCTGACCGTCTTTCTGACATGGTTATGCATATCCACTTGGGAGCAAATTTGATTGTATTCAATGGGATTTACTCCCAGGAAAGTGTTCTAGGATTGCAGCTTGCACTGCTTCAAAGCAGCACCCTGATCATAGCTGTGGCAACTGCAGTTAGGTTACTTATACTGGAGATACTCAGTTGCTCAGACTCCTTGATATCACAGCAATTATCTCCTAAGGTTACAGAAAACACAGGTACATAACACAAGATCTGTGGCATCTACTGTGACTCATGCCAATTACAGCAGTGAGTAAATCCATTAGAATGCACCACTGAAGGAAGAACGGTGCACAAGGGTTTTGTTAAACCCCAAACATCTAAGAAGAGAGCTAGCATCTTGAATATTATTAAGGGCGCAATCCTAACCTTAGGCTGGCACAGTTAGGCCGGCACAAGGGACACTGTAAAGCACATTTGGACCACTCTTGGAGTCAGGGAGGATGGCGCACATCTGTGTGCAGAGGCGTTTCTACAGGGAGGGCAAAGCTCTAAGTGTTGCAAGAAGCCTTACCCTGTCATGTAAATCCCCCCTCCTCCTTGTTGCTGTAGCCAGTACGCAACCAAGATGTTGCTGTTCCCTGTGAGGATTGGCTAAAACGGTGCAGGAGAGGAGTGATTTCCACTGCAAGGTAAGGCTTCTTGCAAGACTTAGAGCTTTGCCCTCCCTGTAGAAACGCCACTGTCTGTGTGCTGGCCTCTCTGACTCTGAGAGTGGTCCAAGCATACTTGACAGTGTCCCTTGTGCCGGCCAAACTTTGCTGGCCTAACTGTGCCGGCCTAACTTCAGGTTAGGATTGCACTCTAAGTTCCCCACTGGATCTTAACCAGACTTAATCTGGAGGGAGTTGACTAACTTCCCTGTAAGGGCAGTGCCATCAACGGCGCCACTGAAATCGACAGGACTCAAAGAGAGAGTCGTAATGTTAATCTGTGGCTGTGAAAACAAGCCAAAAAACTTATGACACCTTAAAGGGTGAATTCATTTATTTCAAAAGAAGCTTTTTGTTTGCATCATCGGGTGCATAATGTGATGTTCTCAGGTTGGCAGGCAGAGGCATTACACGGAGGGGAAGAAAAGGAAAACTTGCAAAAGGGAAAATCAGTGGGCTCGATATGGCACAGTCAGTGACAATTCACAAGGGCCATTACAGAAGGTAACACAAGCTTCCGGGCACCGCTGAGTTAACTAACAGCACAGCCTTCAGCATGTCTCCTTGGAAGTAAGCCTTACTAAGTACAATGGGATTTACTCCCAGGTCAGTTTCCATCAGTGACTTGGTGGCGCAGCAGGTTAAACCGCTGCTGCTGGGCTTTCCAACTGGAAGGTTGGGAGTTCAAGACTGCGCGACGGAGTGAGCTCCCGTGGCTTGTCCCAGCTCCTGCCAACCTAGCAGTTCAAAAGCACCTAAATGCAAGTAGATAAATAGGGACCACTCCGGTGGGAAGGGAACAGCGTTTCGTGCACTACGGCTTATAGTCATGTCGGCCACATGACCACGGAAGCTTGTCCTCGGACAAAACGCCAGCTCTACAGGCTTTGAAACGGAGATGAGCACCACCCCCTACAGTCGGTCACGACTAGACCAGTTATGGGGAAACCTTTACCTTTACCTTTACAGTTTCCATCAGACTGTAGCCTCGAGTACAGATGCAGGAGAAATTATTTCCTGTGAACATAACTGCATTTAGTCAATGCGCTGGTGCAGAGCATCCGGAAGATTTTACGGTGTGATGCCAGAATCAAGCATAATTTGAAGTTGTCACCAACACATTTTCATCACACCATTGGCCATTGTCTGCATGTCATTGACAACTTCATTGAAACGACTGTGCGCTTAGAGATGGCTTTGTGAACTGTTCAGCATTTTCTGGGCACAAAGCCAAAGAGAACCAACTGGAGAAACATCCTATAAAAATTTGTATATATAAAATGTGGCTTCAGATCCGAAGCTCATTAAATTTAAAAAAATAGGTGAAATTGCTCTGCTTGTGGGTAGAGACAGCTGATTTTACTGTTGCTTATTTTAGAGATATGGGACCCGATCTTCAGCCTCTATATGTGAACCTCACGGAATTTCATACCGCACTTAAGGCCTGAAGAAATGTTCTTAGGATTGCAACTTGAATAGTGTCCCTAGAAGTAATTATATAGACAACATACAACAAATGACATTAAACAATGTTGAAGAGAAAATGCACAAACCAACCAACACCAAGAAAGCACATTATTTTGAAGACAAATCAATTAAACAGTATTTAAATATGAACTGTGTATACGTATGTCAAAGCGATGGTTTTCCCAGTAGCAATGTATGGCTGTGAGAGCTGGACCATAAGAAAGGCAGAGCGTCGAAGAATCGATGCTTTTGAATTATGGTGTTGGAGAAGACTCCTTCGAGTCCCCTGGACTGCAAGGAGAACCAATCAGTCAATCCTCCAGGAAGTCAAACCTGATTGCTCCCTGGAAGGACAAATCCTAAAGCTGAAGCTCAAGTACTTTGGCCACCTCATGAGAAGACAGGACTCTTTAGAAAAGACCCTCCTGCTGGGAAAGATGGAAGGCAAAAGGAGAAGGGGGCGGCAGAGGATGAGATGGTTAGACAGTGTCACCGAAGCGATGAACATGAAATTGGGCGAACTCCGGAAGCTAGTGGAGGACAGGGAGGCCTGGCGTGCTGTGGTCCATGGGGTCACAAAGAGTCGGACACGACTTAGCAACTGAACAACAACAACTGTATATGTATATATGTATTTATATACAGTCAATTCTCATTATCCGCTAGGGTTAGGTTCTTGGAAATCCTTGCGGATAGCAAATTCACAGATAATGACTCATTGATCCTATGGGATCAATGGGGTTAGGTGCAAGGGGTGCCTTATCTGCCATCAGAAGAATCCAGCAGAGACCCTCAGGAAGCCAGCAGAGTGCAGCAAGAAGAGCTAAAAGATCTCTGAATGCTACAGAGATCTTCCACAGGCTGCAGGGATCTTCAGAATGGCACTTGCAAGCAGCAGGGACCCCTTAAACATGGCTGGTGGATGCTTCTGCCGGCCATTTTAAAGGGGTCAGTGCTGGTCGCAGGTGCCATTCTGAAGGGGGAAGGTCTTTGCATAGCGGATAAGAGCACCGAAGTGCAGATAATGAGGAAAGTAGCCATTCTATCCCTTGCAGATACGTGAGGCCGCAGATAACGAGGTCCCATATAACAAGGATTTATTATATATACAAATGGGTTGTATCACCTTGATTGCCATTGGTAGGGGTGTTTGAAAATGGTATTAATTTTTCACAGAAGTGATCTGAAAGCGATGTTATATGTTTTTATTCTAAGTTTGCATCCCAAGTTCTCATAGGCATCTTAAATGCTTTTAAAGTGTACTAGGTAGGAAATGTGGGTGACGGGGAGCAACCCTAACCAACCTACCAGCACCAGGATAAGGGCAACGCAGCTTTGAGGTAAGGAAATAAAACACTCCCTTATCTTGGGGAGGTCTCTGTGGTCTCTGTCTCTCGGCACATGCCCCATTGGCACAGCTATGTCAGTGCTGGGAAGTTGGCCAAGACTGTGCCCTTGATGCCAGCAGATGTAGCCACAGTATTATTTCTAATTGGAAAAGTAATCTATTTTAACTTTTGGAAACTATCTTGAACACCAAAATGCGATGTTTTGTGTTTTTATTCAGATATTTTCACACCAAAAAAAAAGCAGCCTTGTGTGTTTTTATGCATTTTTAGCAAAAATAAACACCCCTAGCTATAGGACATCAATTCATGGAGTACGTGAAAACTGACAATTTTTTTTTCCTATAAATCTTTTCAAGGCATTGTGATTAGAATCCTTACAATGCAAATCGTTCATTTATCGCATCTAATGGGTGCCTGCTTTAGATGAAGGCAAGCCACACGTAAGTTTGGTTGAGTGTTCCAGCACATAAGAATTGACCCTCCTTAGCTCAGTGCTGATGTGCCGGACAGCTCAACAGCATTCTGGGGAAAGCACAGCTTGTTGTCGCTTAAAGGCCAGGGGAAGTGTTCCTGTTTGGGTCAATCACCACATCGCTAAATCTCACAGTCCCTCTATATTGCCACAGTGGGTGTGGATGTTGTTGTGGGCTGGAGCTTGGTGCCCACTGATGTCCCTGTGACTTGTGTCAACTGCCCTTAAGTTGCAGGTGTGTCGCACCCCACAAAGTCCCTTTAAGCCTCCCTCAAGTAGTTTTTCCTCCCCACTTCCTTTCTCCCAACAGCCTTACAAGACAAGGATCAATGGGAAAAGCATGCACACCCCATATACGCAACCAGAATGTCACATGTGGAGGGGACACATGTAAATAATAAATCAATGACGACCCCCGGCATCTCTCCCGCGCCCCAAAACGAGGTCTGTGCCTCAGTGGAGAGGAAATGTTACCAAGCCAAAAACCCTTGCCCTGGTCCTGGTTTGGAAACTGACCAGGCTCCCTCCTGTGCCCGCAATGCTGTTCGCGTTGGCAACCCTGCAGGAGGAGGATCGACGCTTCTCTGCATGTGCCATAAAGAGAGCCCGGCTCGATTCGAGCGCCCCCACCCCACCCCCTCCTTCTCACACGCTGCCTCGAGCAGCAGCCGGCACGCCTTGCGAAGCCACAGGTGCCCTGGCCAAGCCGAGCATGACTCCCTGCGCACGCTGAGCCCTGCGAGCGAAGAACGGGGGCACCTACCGTGTCGTAGGGCTGCATTGAGTTGCTAACGTACAGCATTTTAGTCTTCCTGGGGGTCAAAAGCAAGAGGGACTGGTCCTGCTGCCGAAGTCATGAGGGTCAGAGGCCGAAGGTGGAGCAGCTGGGGCATGAAGTGGGTCCCCGTGGAAGCAGGCGGCACGCAGTGTGGTGTGCGTAGGGAGAAGGGCAGCGCAGAGATGTGGGGCTGAGGACTTGGGTGCAGTTGACTGGCTATCTTGCTGGCTTCTCTCCCCCCTCCCCTGCCACCTTAGTTCTGTCATCTAGCTGCATCTAACAACAAAACGCATGCCCACCCCTTTTGCGCTCTCATGACTATTCATTAAAGGAAAAGGCAGGCCTCGACTTGCCCGCTGATGTATTGGACAGTACCAATGGTTCTCGCTGGGGGGGGGGGAAGTGGAGTACAGAGTGGGTGTCCTTCTGCAGCATTAAGATTGAGCCAGGTTTAATTCCCCATCCAGAACGGGGGGGGGGGAAAGAACACATGAAGCTGTTGGCAAGGGAGTGGAATGCCATTGGAATGGACGGCTTTGCAGTTTGCTACAAAAGGGAGCTTTTGGACGTGGTTCCAAGGTGTCGCTTTGGGTAGGCAGGGATCTATTTCCCAGGTGGATCGTGGTAGGCTATAGAGATCTGTGCCATAAAGACACCTGTGCAGAGAGAGAGAGAGAGAGAGAGAGAGAGAGAGAGAGAGAGAGAGAGA
>JAJKFI010000061.1:4183187-4194539 GCA_029204185.1 Lerista edwardsae | reverse complement strand
AAGAAAGAAAGAAAGAAAGAAAGAAAGAAAGAAAGAAAGAAAGAAAGAAAGACTATTTACAACCTTAACACAAGCAAAACAACCACAAAGCCCTCCCCCTTCTCAGCATCCCATCTCCCCAAATTTTCTAGGTGCTTCGCGACCCACCTGAAATTGGCTCACAACCCACTGGTGGGTCCCGACCCACAGTTTGGGAATCACAGCAATACATTGTTTTGTATCCATGACTGGATCCCAATTTGAAGGGCTCCCCAGCTCTGCTCACCCGCAGTGCCACACTAGCCCTCCGTCGACGAAGTTTCATTCATTCATAGACAGTCGATTCACAAATCAACTGGGACTTCACGGCACAAACACCCACAGAGATACAACAGAGGGGAAAAAATGTAGACTTGATTCAGGCAGGGCGACGAGCAGATGAAAAGTGTTCTGCAACAACACCAGGCGCATGGAAGGAGCACTTTTTTCTGAACAGTAAATGTTCAGTGATCCCAGAACGGCCTGGGACACTCTGTCTTGGAAGACAAACATGCAGCTTAGCAGAAGGACAACCAGGGCAAGCCCAGAAACTCCTGACACTTGAGGTGTCAGCCAAATGCTGCCCCCCTAACCCGATGTTGGGCTAGCCTCTGCTCCTCCCACTCTCCAATGCAGCAGCTCCGCACTCTCCTCCCCTCCACACTTCCTCTTCCTCTCTGCCCCCTCTCCCTTTTCCAATTCAGAGGAGAAGCAGCTGCCGCAGTGGAGGTAAGAAAGAGATGGGCTCCCCCTCCCCAAATCGGTTGCCTGAGGCAACCATATCAGTAGCCTCCGAGATGGGCTGGCCCTGATTGGAGGCTCCTTGGGGACAAGGGCCTGCTGGTTTCAATCTCTGTAACTCTGAAAGGCGTCCTATGAGAGGCCATGCCATCAAGGGCACAGGCCGTAACCTCGCAGAGCGTCCCACTGAATACAGAAGGCCTCACGTTCAATCCTCAGCATCCTCAAGGTAGGCAAAAGAGGCATTCCCGTTCAAAATCCCAGAGAGAAACATCACCAAGACAGATGGACATGATCCAAGCCAGGAGTCCCCTGCCTGGGAGGAGGGTGGCGCACGTCTGTGTGCCGGCCTCTCCGACTCCGAGCGTGGTCCAAACATACTTTACGGTGCCCCTTGTGCCGGCCTAACTGTGCCGGCCGAACTCCAGGTTTGGGTTGCGCCCTGAGATTCACTTTGGCTGGATCGTAGCCCTGCGCATTAGATTGCCAGGACTGCTGTTGTAACCGATCATATCCTGAGCGAGAATTTGACACCAGACACCAGAGAATTTGACAAGGAACCAGGGTCTGCCACTGCTCTGACTGGAGATCCAGGAATCCAGAGAGCTTCCAGAAGCCACGGGGCAGCTCAGCCTGAAGAGTAAAACTGCACGGAGTTCTCATGAGAACTGGAAAGGCATAAACCCCGCTCAGGCTCTCCCCAGAAGCAAGAGCTTCCCTCGGGCAGGGGGAACGGGGGAGAAGCAAGGACTCTTCCTACCTGCTTGCAGCCTCGGGAGATTTGGGCTTCCCTCTGCGAGAGGCCTAAGGATTGAGCCTCTCTGCGACTTAATGGCACGGCCGAGCAAGTAGCGTCCCGGTCGCCAAGGCGATGACATTGGAGCTGTTGAAAGCTATGTGAAAAGTGTGGCAAAGTCCCTGCCTGCGCACTCCTTCCTGGAACAGCCAGCAGCGCCAGGGAGGGAGGGAGGGGAGTTTGCAGAGGGCTCACTCCTTCACCGCGCCTGCCTTGAAGACGGAGAGCTGCTTCGCCCCATTTTGACACAGGGAGCTGCCTCTGCCGAACCAGGCCTCTGGTCCACCTAGCACTGACCGGCAGCCGTCAACATCACCAGGTGATGCTTCCAGGGATTTAAACAGCAGCTAAGCCAGAGCTCTGCCCTGTGCTACCCCCCCCCCCGCCTGCCCCCCCCAAAGAATAAGGCACAATCCATCTCTTGCTCAGAAAAGGAGGGGGGAAAGCCTTGGATAGGTGTGTGTGTGTGTGTGTGTGTGTGTGTGTGTGTGTGTATATATATATATATATATATATATATTGCATGTTTATATTGCCCTTCCTCTAAGGCAGTGGTTCTCAAACCTTTTAGACCGGGATCCATGTTTTAGAATGGCACTCATGTCAGGACCGACAGGAAGTGATGTCATTAACCTGGAAGTGACGTCATGGCCAGAAGTGACATCATCATGCAAGAAGTGCTGTCATTGTCACATCATAAAACCGACACTCCTGAAATGCAAATTGGCATTCACGGACTGCAGCAATTGTACAACCATGAAACATCCCAGACAGAAAGCAAGATGAGGATAAAATATGATGTAAGTGAGGAATTAAAAATATTTTTTTAAAAAAACTCACTTGAAAACTCAAATCGTTAACACTCACAAAAGGAATCTGGCAAGAGTAAGGTCTACAGCTTCCAAGATGGCTGCTCCCAGCTCTCTGTGACCCAAATGACATCATGTCGCGACCCACCAAGTGGGTCCCAACCCACAGATTGAACAACAGTGCTCTATGGCATTCAGGGCAGTGTACAGGGATCCTTCCTGTCTTCTGGCCTCACAACAATCCTGTGAGGTACGCAAGGCTGAGCATGTGAGAGAGAGAGAGAGTGACTGGGCCAAGGTCACCCAGGAACAGTGATGTCATGCAGGGGGAACGCGGGGGAACTCAGTTCCACTAGTTAAAATTAGGGCTTACTCCGCCCACTTCACTCTCTCTCCTCCCACCTCCCAATTCCTCTGCAAAGAGCTTTTCTTCTTGGTTGGCCGGCACTCAGCGGGTTAAAGGGAGCGACTCCGGATTCCTAGGGGGGCGAAGGAAGCTTTGTGGCTGCGTGGGGATTTGAACCTGGAGCTTCCAAGTCCAGTGTCGGAACACTGAGCTGGCAAAGCTACCAGTTTTAAGTTCAAATAGTTCTGTATCTATTGCCTAGTACAAAAAAAATAAATTGGGTTTTTGGTTCAATTGACCCTCCTCCTCCTCCCAGCCCCCAAGAAGTGCTAGCTTGCAATTGCTTAGCACTGTTGGCTTCCAAGCTGGGCTTTCCTTGTCCTCATGCCAGTGCCTGCATTGTATTGCTGAGGGAGCTGAGACAAGGCACTCCCCCCCACCACTGTGCTGAGAATTCAGGTACTGGCCAAACCTCCAACCTGGCCAAAACTCCAGAGGCATGCCTAGATGGGGACCACAGCACTACGTTTTGCAAGCAGCCACACTCCCTTCTCTTCAGGGAGATTCCCAGCAGCTAGAGCAAACCAGAGGTTACGTTGGCTCCAAATGGCACCGGAGAGGAGGGGGAGCAGCTACTTGCAGAGCTTAGTGCTGTGACCCCCCTGTAGGTATGTCCCTGACGCTACCCCTGTCACCCTCCCCTTATTCCCCAGTGAGCATGCACAGTAGCTGAGTTGAGCCAGCTCCTGCATGCACATAACTCCAAGGCACCTTTAGGCACTGATGCTTTGATAGGAGTAAACTGTGCAGCCACAATAAACAATGTTTCGTCCTTATCATCCGGCATAGCAGCTAGGTAAACTTCAGCTGTGTGCTTTGGACCCATGTGAGGCCAAAAGGTGCTAGAACTTCCACCTAAAGTCAACACTTCCTGCTGAGGTCTGATGCAGGTCAGATGATCCCACAGGGCACGCCCAGGTCTCACCCGCAGGTGCTCAACATTCCAGCCAATCCCCTTGGCTGAGGTATGGATCTGGGGGAGGTTTGCTGTGAAGCCTTGTCAATTTCACTTCCTTTGCTCTGATTAAACAATGGTAAGGGTGCGGAACGAAACTGACCAGGGTCTTTTATGAAAACAGGCACAGTTGTTCCCTGTAGAGGAAGACAGTGTACAGGTTTCTGAAAGGAAAGTGTGCCTCTTTTACTACTGATTGGTGAAAAGTAGTAAATTAAGACTGCAGTCCTAACCAGGAGTTAGGCTGGCACAGATAGGCCAGCAAAGGTTGCCTGGCACAAGTATGTTTGGACCACTCTCTGAATCAGACAGGCCAGAGCACAGATAAGATATGTGCCATCCTCTCTGACTCCGAGAGTGGTCCGAATGCACTTGACGAAAATGTTTTTGAAAATTCAAACTGTTAACACTCACAACAGGAATATAGCAAGAGCAAGGTCTGCAGCTTCCAAAAAGGCTGATCCCAGCTTTCCATGACACATCTAACATTAGGTCACGACCCACCAGGTGGGTCCTGACACACAGTTTGAATAACTGTTTTAAAACAATGCATAATAATCCACACACACAATGAAAACATTAAAAACAGTACAAACAGGGGATACCCAGTGGATTGCATCTATAATCATTATTACATTAAAATTTCTCCATATGCTGTACAAACATGTCCAGTTGTGCAAGAATCACAGCCTCCAAGGCCTGCTCCTTCCTTGGCATCACTTGTGAAGGCAGCATCGGAGCCTCTTGTCATTTTCCCTTTTAACCCAATTAGCGACTTGTTTACCGATGTCTCCTTTGTAATTTGCAGCTTTCCCCTAAAAGCGACGGGCAAGTTCCACAAGCTGTTGTGATCGATTTCTCTCATTAGGTGCTGTGATTAGACAAGACGCTGGCCGCGATCAGAAATTAAGAATCAGGAAGCAAGTTGGAACTTGCTTTATGTACGAAAAGGAAATATATATTGTAGAGGACTCCTCTAATTGCACATGGGAGTGGCTGGTGCTGAGATTTCTTGACTTCAGGGAGTGAGTGATGGGATTGGCGAAATGGAGAGTTAATCACCTGGAGGTGTGGGCCACATGTAATTAAGGGCGCAAACCTAACCTGGAGTTAAGCCGGCACAGTTAGGCCAGCAAGGTTTGGCCAGCACAAGGGACACTGTAAAGCAGTGTTATTCAAACTGTGGGTCACTACTCACTTGGTGGATCGCGAACTGATGTCAGATGGGTCGTGGAAAACTGCGAGCAGCCATCTTGGAAACTGCAGACTTTGCTTTTGTTATATTCCTTTTGTGGGTGTTAACAATTTAAATTTTCAAGTGAGGGTTTTTTTAAAAATTTTGTTTTTAGTTCAGTGCTTTTACATCATGCTTTATCCTAATCTTGCTTTTTGTCAGGGATGTTTCACGGTTGTGCAATTGCTGCAGTCCAAGAATGCCAATTTGCATTTCAGGAGTGTCATTTTATGATGTGACAATGACAGTACTTCCTGCTCAATGATGTCACTTCCTGCCACCACATCACTTCCAGTTTTATGACATCACTTCTGGTGGGTCCCTACACGAGTGCCATTCCAAAAAGTGGGTCCCGGTCTAAAAAGTTTGAATACCACTACCATAAAGTATGCTTGGAGCACTCTTGGAGTGAGAGAGGCCAGCATACAGATGTGAGCCATCCTCCCTGACTCCGAGAATGGTCCAGACAAGCTTTACGGTGGTCTGGTGCTGGTTTAATTGTGCTGGCTTAACTCCAGTTTAGGACTGAGCTCTTGGTCAGATTTGTGAAAAAAAAACTGAATAACTGCAACATGCATGTGCTATGAAGATCCGGTGCTTCTAAATTAGGCAGGCTTGGATCCTCAAACCTTTCAGAAATCAGCACCTAAGTACCTCTTTCCATTAATCCCCTGTGCAGATTTTGGAACCTGGAAAGTTGTTTTAATCCAGATATTTCCAGAAGTTTGCTTTTTCCAGGGGGAGAACTGGGACTCAGAGAGTATCAGTGATGGCAGCTCTACAAAGTCCCCTCCCCTGAGCTCCCCATGCACCTTGGAGAGTCGTACAAACTGCCAGGAACAGCTGGTGAGCAATTAAAACAGCCGCACAACTGGCAAAGGCAATGCAGGTGAATTGATTCCCCAGCTGGTACCTGGCAGTGAATAGAACACGTGTCGTTCCTCTATGACAGCCCAGTGAGGGTGAAGTAGGGAAGCCCTCCAGGTTTAAAAATGAAAATGAAAATTCTAAAAATTTCCTTCTCCAGGTAATTCCAGGTAATCGTAAGCAAGAGCTGATGGAAAGCCATGATTGGTGACACACATTGTCAGGACTGGCTGGGAGTGTCCATCTTGGCCCACCCACATCGGTAGCCCCTCCCCCTACTTCCTGGATGTGAAAGAAAAAGAGGGGAATGGAGCCAAAGTGTGGAAGAGAGAAGAGTGCTGGGCTAGAATGTCCCTGATGCTCACCAGTCTCCTCTACTTCCACTGTAAAGTGTGTTTGGACCACTCTCCGAGTCAGGGAGGATGGCACACATTTATGAGCTGGCCTCTCTGACTCCAAGAGTGGTCCAAAAATACTTCATGGTGTCCCTTGTGCCAGCCAAACAGGCTCAGACCAGCTTACATACAATCTGCCTATCTGTCTGTCTCCAACCCCCCCCCTCTCAATTTAGGGTTACTCTCACATAAAGATATACAGTATTATATACATATGTTATATAAGCTTGTCAGTTTGATTCTGATTTGAGCCAGGTGCAAAATGATGGTTATCAAAGCGCTTGGGACCAAGTTATCAAAGGTCTACTTTAGCCCATATAGATATATCACTTTAGCTCTTCCTTAGAGTAATATTACCAACCTGCCCATGCAACCTGCCTCCACAAGATCACAGAAGATCAGATAAAATAAATGGATTTCTTTCCCCTTGAACATATTGTAACTCTCGTTTTCCACACACACACACACACACACACACACACACACACACACACACACACACACACACACCAAAACAACAACAACCAATGTTCATAATAATTTGCATAAAAATTACACTATATATTACTTTTGTGATTTTGTGATTGCAGTTTTCCTGTCTTACAGAGCACACCAGGTCCTTTGGACCCCCCTCCCCAACTTTTTCTAACCCCTTTTCGGCATCATGGACAGAAAACTCAGGAGACAAAAATGATGCCTGCCCAGTTAACCGGGGATTACAAAGGGCGATATTCATGTTCATATTAACCAACACCCTTCCTAAGCAGGGGGTGTGGCTGCTTGGGGACTCCTCCGTTTCAAACTGGGGTCTGCAACAGATGCAGTGCTATTGTCCCCCTCGGAAGGCTCTCGTTTGCTCCCACCTCCCCAGGGAGCAGCTCTTAAGACAAGTTCTGTTACATTTTGTACCTGTGCAACGTCCCTCATTGGTTACTGTTGCCTCTATGGCAACCGCCGTAATAACACACCTGTAGAGGCACCCAAGGATGCTGTGGGCAATGCTTCTGGCTAGGGGGGGGGGGCATACTTAAAAGGGGATTCCTGATTTAATGCCCCTTACATTTCAGTTAGGGGAAGCACACTCTGGCCCATGGGTTTAATCTTTTGTTTTCATTCACTTGGGTTAGAATTCCTGATTGCTTGCAAGCCTGAACCCAGCTGAAGTGAAATTGGGTGCAGAATTGCTACTTTTGCCCACAGACCGTGAAAACGCGAGCTGGGTATGATTCAACGATTTGATTGACGATGGATTGATTTGATCAGTGCATTGAAGGGCAAGAAGAGGTGTGAGGGGAGGGCATGAATTATTGGTAGTGGAACCCTACACAAAAAAGAGGGATGAATGAGAGAATGGAGCAGTACATGGAAGGAAGAGATGGAGGGAGGGGAGAGGGGTTAAGAGGCTGAATGGGCTTACGGTTTCATTGATACGTTGGGGGGAAATGAAAAGAATTGGTAACCAAATATTATAACGGAGAATAGTTCTATACTGTACTGTTTTTCAACAAAAAGTTCATAAAGCCATCTACAGAGAAAATGGAATAAATAGCTCCATCAGTGAGTCTGTTGATCACCCTTATTATTTTTCCTGATTTTCAGGGATCTTTGGAGTTTGAGACCTGGAACGATGATCCCCAGTGCAACTCACTGGGTGACCATCCCCAACTCACTAGCAACCAACCCTGCAGGGTTGTTGTGAAGGTAAAAGTAGGATGATACACACTGAGTGCTCTGAAGGAATGGTGGGGTGTCGCGGCGGACATTAGCGGCAGGAAGCCCAGGGGCTCACCTTTCCTGTTTCAGGGACTTTGCAAAGCAGGGTTTGTTTACAGGCTGGGAGGGAACGGACACAGCCTTCCCCTGGCATGGAGACTTCACAGAGTCCGGGGTGAGCTCTTGAGCATTTGTGCTTTCAAAGGTCCCGGATCCTTGACGGGCAGGTGAGGCTGGGCAAGGCTGGACGACGAGGGGGGATCCAAATCGGTTCTTGATCACGGTCTGCCCCCCCTGGTCCTACCAGATTTATACCAGGCAAATACGTGCCTCCCAGCTGGTGCAGAGAGGCCATGGGGTTGCTCTTACCCCCTGCCCGCTACCCGATCCCCCCTTCCCTCCCTACCTGGCTTGCTCGGGAGCTGTCTGGCTGCTGCCAAAGGGAATGAGACATGGGTACCACTGGCACACACAGAGCCGGGCTGTTCATCTCTGGCTCCCTTGTTCCCCCTTGTAATCTGGGTTGGGGGGAGGAGGTGGAGGAGGAGGAGGAGGAGGAGGAGGAGGGTGTTGCTGCTGTTGCTTCCTGCTTCCCCTCCCCATTAGATTCCAGGGGCTCCCCCACTCCTTGCCTTTTTAACCCCCTTCTTGCCGAGCTGGAGGCAGGGGAGGGGGGGAAGGCGCCTTTTAGAGGAGGGAAGGCGGGAAGGAGGGAGGGGGAGGGAGAGAGAGGGAGAGAAGGGAAGGGAGGGGACTCCCAGAGGTCATCAAGCCAACCTTTCCCCCATATACGCCCCTCCCGGACTTCCCTCCCCAAACTTCGCAATGACAGGCCGCCCTCCGCCCCAAATTTCGCCTCTCCTAATGTCACTTGGGCAGCTATTGACTCCCCGCACACACCCCTCGGATCGGGCGGGCCAGCTCGCTCTCTACCTGTTGAATAGGCATCGCTGCCTGAAGCGGACAGCTGTCACTCAGCCCGAGAAGGCGCCGCTGCCCCCATTCATTCGTGCGTTCGCGGGGAAACAGCCAGTGGCTTTCCGTGTCGACAGGCGCGTGATTCCCCCGTGTAATAGTTTGCCCCGCACTCTCAGTCCGTTCGAATACAGAATCCCGTGTTAATATTTTGCTTCGATTTGGCTTGGCTGGTCGCCTTGCATTGTGGTGGATGTGAAAGAAATGAAATGACAGCGCCTGTAGATCGTGGCTGAACTGGAACATTGCGATCGCATCACTAGTATCGGTAATCATCATAGATCTCTGCTTGCCTTCCATGAAACCAACCGGCTCACCCCTACACGCAAACACACGCTCAGACGCGCACGCTTACACGCAAACCCCAAACGCGTCTCTAACGAAGTCCTTTTCAACGATCTCATTTAAAGTAGAATTTTGCGGGTCAGACTTTGATTTCTCGAAGAATCGAGGGTCCCCCCTGCCCTCTAACACAAACAAAAGTTACTCCACCCCAATTTTAACCCCTTTAAAAAGAGCGCGGCCATCCCTCTTACAAACCACCCCAGAAATTCCCCGAGAATTTCTTTTAAGCATTTTCTCTCCAGCCGTTGCATTGCCACAATCGGAAATCTAATGTTTAAACGCCATTCCATATGTGGGTGGAAATTGTGTTTTCCACTGAATTCCCTTTAGAGTGGGAAGAGGAGGATGGAGAACGGTTATCTAATACCCCAGATCTACCAGCAATCAAAACACTGGTCTGGAAAATTATCGCGATCCAAAACAGCGCAGAACCAGATTGTTGGAAGTAAATAAATAAAATCTGGTCCTTGAGAAATACATGAAATGTTTCAGCAAGGCAAAGGTTGCAGTTGTTACAATATATTAGCTTGGATCTGCAACTTGCTAGCCTGATGTTACTCGGACTCCTTGCTCCACGAATCGCCTAATCCGAATCTAACACTGTACTAGCTAAATGTAAACGGACCCAACCTAATGCCAACCCGATGTGAATGTGGCTCCTGTCCCGAGGTCTCAGCCCCAATCCAAATGCGGCAGACGGTAGATAAACTGTCACGGAGTGATCTCCCAGTTCCACGTTAAATGGACACTTATTAATTAAATTAGTTTTTTTAAAGTCCTTTGAAACTTGCTCTTCTTATTCCTTCCTTGTAAATCAATCACGTTTTAAACCGTGTCCGTTCAGTACTGAAAGGGCGTGGCTACGCCTATTTTAACAGAGCTGTTTCGAGAGAAGATAATGATCAAAGGTAGATGAACACGCGAAATAAAATATTCAATTACAGTGATTAACATTTACAGCTCAGGCCCAATTTTTTTTTAAACCAGTCAATATTAAACCCGCATCGCTTGAATGGGAATGTACTCCCAAATAAGGCAGATCATTGCTTACAAGAGTTTTTTTTTTTTAAACCATTGTTTTACGGATATTTATTAGAAATAGTCTTGAACATTGCCTGGAGTGAGCCTTCCACACTGTACTCCCAAACATTTCTCAAAGCGATTTCTAATAACTTGCATACATTTATGCAAGGAAAAAAAGAATGAAAATATATATTTTCCATATTCCATATTATATATTCTCCTGCATTTAAGTGGAAAGACAAGATGCAGATGTTTGTAATGAAAAGCCGCAAACAAATAACAGAAACCCACATTAATAGAAATGTTATTAATAATTATTAATAATATGCTCTTTGTTATTGTGTATTAATTAGTATTGTTTTCTTAAGCATTAAAAAAAAAAAACCCAAAAAGTGCCAGTGTATTTTTACCTGTTCTGAGTGCGCCCGGACCTTCTTTCTATGTTTTTAATAATTTGGTTTGGAGATTAACGAGTTAAGAGGGGCATGGGATGGAAATAGCTTGGGGCGGAGTGGGCCGCTTTCCAGATGATCTTTGGCGGGCCTTTTCCCGGGAATCTCCCGCACCAAAGGGAAAAAAAAATCCAAAAAACAACCCCATAAATATATGATTCATTTACTTTAGGTTTGAACCGTCTCAATCGATTTCTGTTTACTCGGTTCTTCGGTGCTCCTTATTTCCGGGTAAATGTGTTCAAGGCTGGAGCCCTGCAGTGCACAACTATACATGCTCGCTCAGGTGTATCAGTGGACGTTCAATGCGACTTACCGCAAAGTCAGCGCGCGTAAGACCTCCCCACTAGCGCATAGCTTATCCATGTTTACCAAGAAGCAAGCCTCCTTATATTCTATTAAGCTTCAAAAAATATCTGCGAATTAGGTTACTGCCCTTTTGGCCAGATTTTAAAACCTGTGGCCATTGCTCGCTTCCATCTTGTGGCAGCTGGTTCCACAGGCTCATACATATCTCGCTCGCTAAAAAGGAAGCGCTTTTGTATCCTTCATATTTTCCGAGGCGAGCTGATGAGAGAGAGAGAGAGAGAGAGAGAGAGAGAGAGAGAGAGAGAGAGAGAGAG
>JAJKFI010000061.1:4149688-4183177 GCA_029204185.1 Lerista edwardsae | reverse complement strand
GAGAGAGAGAGAGAGAGAGAGAGAGAGAGAGAGAGAGAGAGAGAGAGTTTCATGGCCGAACGGGAATTTGCACTTCCAGGTCCTAGTTAGGCACTCTAATGGCTGCATCCTATACTGTATATTCTTTCTTGGGAGTAAACCTCATTGAACATAATCAGGCTAACTTCTGAGCAGTGGCGTTTCTACAGGGATGGCAAAGCTCTAAGTTTTGCAAGAAGCCTTACCTTGCAGTGGAGATTACGCCTCTCCTGCACCGTTTTAGCCAATCTTGGCGTTGCTTACTGGCTACAGCAGCAAGGGAGAGGAGGGATTTACACGACAGGGTAAGGCTTCTTGCAAAACTTAGAGCTTTGCCATCCCTGTAGAAACGCCTCTGCTTCTGAGTAGGCATGCATGCATTGAATGATACAGGCTGAGAGCCCTGAGCACGCCTACTCAGCAGTAAGCCCCATTATAGTCAATGGGACTTACTCCTGGGCAAGAGTGACCACGGCTGCAGGCAGCGCGCACGAGCCGAGGAAGCGACTCCCCCGCCTCTGCGCCCCTGCCGCGTAGAACTACACCTCCCAGGATGCAGCTGTACCCTTCCCCGCCTTTTCCCGGGCAGGAAGTGGGAGGCACGGCGTGGCCGGAAAAGGCGGTTGATTGGCGGGCTCCTTTGAAGCGGGCGGGGGTCGGTCTTCGCTTTCTTGCCTGCTCGGGCCGGGCCGGGCCTAGCTGGGAAGGGCGAAGCGGGGGGGGCAGCTCTCCCCCGTGTCAGCGAGGAAGGGGCAAGCAACGCCCCCCTCCCTCCCTCCCTCCCTCCCTGTGAATTGGGGCGCCCCTCTTTTCTTTTTGCCCCCCCCACTAAGGGGGCAGCACCCCCCATCTTGGGGAGCAGCTCCCCATTGCCTAATTTGGGGGGGGTCGTTTGTACATTTTCCAGAAGGGGAGGGTCGCCTGTCCTCCCTCTCCCTGTCATGTGGGGCTTCCCCCACTTTTTCGGAAGAAACTATTTTCAAGCCCCCCCAAGCTGGGTGGTGGAGAAGCCTCTATTTAATTCCCTGTTAAGCAATTAGAGCCCTCCTTTCTGCATTAGATGGGGGCAGTTTTTTTTACTTGAGGGAGGGGCAATTCTTCTTAACTGTGCTTTTTTTTGGGGGGGGTGGCAGTGCTGCTTGCTCCCCCATTTCTTAACTGGGGATCATTTACATTTTCCAGGATGGGGGAAGATCCCCTCCTTGTGATTTGGGGCTCCCCCTTTAGTGACACCCCCCCCCTCCCGTGACTGGGTGCCCTTCCCTCTTAAAAAATGAGAGCTGCTCCAGCTGTTCCTAATTGCGGGTAGAATTATCTGTATTCTGGGGTGGGTGTTTATCTGCCCCTCCTTGCTGGCCATTTGGGACCTTCCGTAAGGAGACCTTCTCACCTTCCTGGAAGTGCAGCATTTTTCCTTTGAGGGGGCTGTCTTTCTTGGCTCCTCGCCTCACTATCCTGAAACTTGGAGGGAGAGCCTCCTCTCCCCTGAGAGGTACCTCTTCCTTACTTCTCTTAAATGGGATGGAGTTTTCTGGGGTGTGTGTGTCCACCTTGTGTGTTTGTATCTTTTTTGGGGGAGGGGGGAGGGGTATTTTTTCAGTAACTTTCCTACCCTTTTTCAAGAAGAGAGTTTGTGTCCTTTTTGGGTTGGTGATGTCTCTGCAAGCAAATCTGATCCCTTTGCCTGCTGCTCTTTCCACTGAGCTCTCTCTGTGTGTTTGTGAGTATGTGAAAGAGAAATGATACACCCCTCCTGGTGAATCTGTTTTTGGCCCCGCTCTTTGATTGTCCCTTCCTGCTTTTCTCCCTTTTTGTATCATTTGGGACAGAATGAATTTTTCGGAGGTCTTTAAGCTCTCCAGCCAATTGTGCAAGTTCTCTCCGGATGGAAAGCTTCTGGTGAGTTTCACCCTGTGGTGGTGGGGGAGTAGTGTAGGGGGTGGGTTTATAGTGAGGCTGGGGGAGGAATGAGGGTTGGCCAGCGGGGTGAGTGGGTGGGTTTACAGAAATAATGGGGTGTGATAGCCATGGGATGTTTCAACACTGCCCTGCAGCTGTGACTTGTTTTACAGTTCCTGGTGGTATATGTGGCTTGCAATTTTTTTGTTACATTTATATTAGGAGTATAATTTTGTTGATGGCTTATGTTCAGTCCAGAACCGGTATTAAATAGTGGAGGGTTGCAATCCTATGCACAGTGACCCCTGTTGACCTCAGTTGGGCTGAGCAAATATGCCTAGGGTTGGTCTGAATGTTAATTTTGCTGTTGAGAGGGAAAGGGAACAATTAAAGTTTTCAATTCACCATCCATTCATTAACTGTACATCTCACCCTCACCAAAGCCTCAACGTAGGTTGAAATATGTAGGACAAAGTCGTGACCCACCACTCTGGGAAGCACTGGCTAGTGCATGCAAGATGCTCTGTATGCTGAAAGTACCTCCCTCTCGCAGGTTCAGGCAAAAAACCCTGGCCTGTTTTTTTGAAAATCCAGGCAAGTCAAGTTCCTTGTTCCTGGGTTGAGCCCACTACAAATGACTGACAGCTGTTAATTTTATTCCCATTCAGGCTTCGGGCGTGCAGTATCGCGTGGTGGTCCGTGACGTGAACACCCTCCAAATTCTGCAGCTCTACACCTGTCTGGACCAAATCCAGCGCATTGAGTGGTCTTCCGATTCTCTCTTCATATTATGCGCCATGTACAAACGTGGAATTGTGCAGGTGGGTGCCAGCGCAGTACATTTTTCCTTGTGGAACCTGCCAGCTGCTAAAGTGATGAAAACTCTTATGTAATAAGGATTTGATTCAGCATTGATGCCAAGGTTAAGCTAATGCTTTTATGTTGGAGTGCTGCAGCCATGAAGAAACAACAACACTGGCCTTATTTTAGAAAGCCTAATGAGAATGCGAGTTGTATGCTAAATTCTTTCCATTTGTGTAAATGGGCTTATGCAACTGTTTTTGGTCAGTTGTGTAGTTTTCTCCTTGTGCGGTTGTGCAATTGCATGTGAGACAGTGCAAATGCCACATTACATCCCCCTGCACGTGTTAGGATACAAGCCTGTGTCTTTTTGCAACACTGCAACTGCATGGGAAGCAGTTTATACTTACACCAGATCAGGAGGGAATGTTAGTTTGTTTATATAAGTTCAGTATCCTGCCATTTCCCAATGTCACTCAAGGCAGCTAACAATATTTAAAAAAAATACTTACAAAAATCAATTAGAAAAGCTACAGCAGTAAAACTTAAAAGGTACAGTCAGTCCTCATTATCCACTAGGGTGAGGTTCCTGGGAATCCTTGCGGATAGCAAATTTGCAGATAACAAACCATTGATCCTACGGGATCAATGGGGTTAGTTGCAAGGGGTACCTTATCTGCCATCCAGTAGAGACTCTCAAGAAGCCAACAGAGTGCAGCAGGAAGTTATCTGACTGCTGCAGAGACCTTCTAGAGCCTGCAGGGATCTACAAAATGGCACCTGCGACCAGCATGGACCCCTTAAACATGGATGCTTCTGTCAGCCATTTTAAAGGAATCAGTGCTGGTCATAGGTGCCATTCTGAAATTCCCTGCAGCCTTTGGAAGGTTTCTGCATAGTGGATAACAAGGGCAGAGGTGCAGATAATGAGGAAAGTAGCAATTCTGCTCCCTGCAGACGAGTGATTTTGTAGATAGTGGTTTGCATATAAAGAGGACTGATTGTAACAACACTTAAGCAGACAAAAGATCAGTGCATCGCATAGCTTGTTTGGTCCTGTGGACACAGATTGAGCCCAGAGAACTGGGTTAAAAATCCATTTGAGTGATACACTTGGCTCTGGAAAAGCAACCAAACCTGCCTCTGTGTTGAAGTTGGGAAGAATGGAAAGTTGTTATGAGGATCCTTGGAAAGCAGCCTTGGAAACACGGTCAGAAAGAGACACCAAACACAGTGCCCCACGTATATAAGAAAGTGTCATTTGCACTATTTCCCTTCCTAGTTGCCTCAAGGTGATTTATGCTTGCCTCGGGCAACTTGTAAGTGGCTGTGTATAAGTTTTACAACAGTGAAGCACTCGGCAAATGAAACATGCCATATAGAAGTTATTAGTCGGTATTGAGATTTTTGATGCAAACATGCAGCATGTATGAACGACAGAGTCCCGGGACACGGTTCAGTGCTAGGAAAATTATAAGTGGCTTACTTCTGTAGCGGGATCCAGCGCCAGTCTTTCATGATCTCCCTAGAAGCTGTTGTCTTGCTCGATTGGAGTGCGATCCGTCAAGAATTCACAGGTAGGGCTTTGGGGGTGCTGGCTTGACTGCTCTTCCTCTGTTGACTTAGGTCTGGTCCTTGGAACAGCCCAACTGGCACTGCAAGATTGACGAAGGCTCGGCGGGACTGATTGCTTCTTGCTGGAGCCCAGACGGCCGTCACATTCTCAACACCACCGAGTTCCATGTAAGTGTGAAGTTGGGGCTGCCCCTCCGAGGTATCAAATGTTGCTGTCTGCATCCTCACCCCAAAATAGCCCGAAGCCCTTAAAGCTGCAGAGTGCAATTAAACGGCACTTCTGTTGTGGGGCCTAGTTATTTCTTTATGGTTTGCTTTCCGGATTTTGGTGGGGTTGGAATGCAGGGCATGTTTGAATGTGGGTCTGCATGTTGAAGGAAAGACGGACTTTTAAGGGCAGGTGAGGGATTTTATCTTGGTGTACAATGGATATAAGCCCTCCTAGGATCTGGTGTACGGTGTGATAGTTGGATGCAGAAGAAAGGGCAGCAGGAAGTCTTGTTTTGGGTCTTGAGTCTGCCACAAAGTTAGGGAAGGCAGCCTGCTTCTCTGTAATATAGAGGAGAACGCAGGCCTCCCTTGCAAGGTTGATTGTAAGGATTCAGAAGTGCTGTGTGCGAACATACCACGCCACTGCTGTATGAATTATTGTTCTGTGTGATCCTGTGTACCCATCAGCTCCGCTGCCTTTCTTTAAGCAGTCTCCAAGGTGCCTTACAAAAGTTTGCTTAAAACAACAGCAGCAGTGTAATTTAACAACAAAACAGCAGTTGCTGGATGACAGTCAGCTCGGAAAAATGCGGAACAATCTGATGCAAAGGAACAAATGCATTTGAGAAACGGTAACGTTTTTGCTGCCCTCTTAAAAGTGGGCATCTGGACCTCATGTAGGGGAAGGAGTTGTGCAGTTGAGGTGCTGACACTAAAAAGGCCCTGTCCTGAGAACCTGTGATCTGAACTTCTGTAGGTGGTGGGATACAGAGTAGAGCCTCTGGTGGTGGATGCAGTGTGCGAGGAGGTGGTCCTTCAGGGAGGCAGTGGGGACGGAAGTATCTCATTGTGCCATTCTTGGGCGAGAGCACCTTCGCTCTTCCTTGTTAGACAGAAATGCGCGGATAGGAAAATGAAAATGCTTCGCTCTGGCTTGAAACCAGAGATCTGAACACAGATCTGGGCATAACCTAGTATAGACATAGCCAAGATTGTAACCATTGATTCTCGCTCCTGTGGCAGCCCAGTATTGAAATCAAAGATTCCCTTTTTGCCTAACTTTGTCTGCCTTTCTAGATAGCCAAAGCACTACGTGGTAAACAGGACTTTTAAATATATTTTTAATAAGACTCTCCCTTGCAAAGCATGCCACTTACTGCATTTCTCATGCTGCGCTTGTGGTGTTACCTCCACAGTGCAGGGGTCAGCAGGTTTTTGGAAAAGGGGGCCGGGAGTTCTGCAATGATGCCGTCACATCACTGCTGAACGTCCGGGTTGCTGAGCTCCTGGGAGTGGCTGTGCAGAGCTCAGTTTGGGAGGTGAGGCCTCCTGCCCTGTTTGCTGGGACAGGGAATGGTGGAGCCGCCTGCCTCTGTGTAGGCCTCTGGCTTGGCCTCTGTGTAGGCCGCTCCGCCATTCCCCATCTCAGAAAACTGGGCTGGAGCCTCCCAAGCTGAGCTCAGTGCAGGCCAGATGACTTTGGCTTGTGGACTAGATGCAGCCCGTAGGCGACCCCTGCCATAGTCCAACGAGCACAGTCCATAGTGCGTGGTTCTTTTCTTCTTGCACCTTCCTGTTTCTTCATCCTGGTCCCTGTAGGGCTGTGCAGTGGAGGATCAGGCAAAGAAGTTCATAATAATGAATAGTTCTCATCTGGTGAAAATTGGTCTCGTGGTCCAGCCTCGTTTTGCTAGTCACAAGCAAGCGTCGTATATCCAGGACGCAGCTGGAGCATCCAGAATGGTGGCCTGCCCCCGTATACCGAATGCGGCGTCCAAGTGGCACATGTTGTCCCGCCCCCACAAGTATTTATGACCAGCCAGCAGAACTCTGTTTGACCCCCCGCAGGATTTTCATTAAGCCCTTGCCAATTTGGCGTGTGTGTGTGCATTGGGGTAGGCTTTCTCTCCAGCTGTAAACAGGTTGCTAAATTAACTTGTGGCCGACAGCTGGCTGGGACATGTGGGTGTCTGCACCGTGTTGACTTTTGGGGCCTGCAAATCCCTTGTCTCCCAGAGCAGACTGTGGGCCAGTGTTTAGAGTCGAGCGCTTTGACGTTACGAGTGTTGTTCAGCACCGGGATTGCTTGGAAGGTTTAAAGGCAGCCTCGACTATTCCTGTGTGGGTTTGGAAGCCTGGAGATTTTGCTTAGTTAAAATAATAGCAACTACTAATTATTTCTCATTCCTTGTGCCAATCTGTGAATGCTGAAATAAGGCCCTTGGCTGTTGTCTGCCAAAGATGGATGGGACCACGGAATTCTGCTCTAGAAAGGTTTTAGCAGATCCAGATTTCCACAGTTAGAATCCCCCGAAGTTTCCAGAACAGAGCTGTATTCTAGGGTGGTAGTTATTAGAGTCTTCATTGACTTGTGGATAATCGCCTAATCACAGTTTAATTTGAGGTAGGGGTGGTGATGTTCTTGTTGGTTGTGGTGTGTTACTGTAATGAGGAATGATGGAAGATGCTGAGAGTGGCCTTTCTGTCGAACAATGAGTGGTCGCGTTTATGCATTGTACATTAGTGAAAGATAAGCTCTTGCACAATCTCAAAAAGATACCTTGGTTGGCTTTGGTGATATGAATGTTTTTTGTAAATTAATCGGTTTGATGGATGGAAAAACATTCCAGGCTGCCACCAGAAGCTTCCTGTCTCTCATCTGACATTTTATTGAATGCATGTACTGCAAAAATTGCCGTTGTGAATGCAGTTATGGCATAGTCATCTCCAGTCTTGCTTTGCTTCCATTTCCTTTCTGCTGCTTGTTCTTCGGTTGCGAGCTCTAGTCACTCTCTGTAACGTACCTTGGATGGGCCCATGTAAACAAGAAATAGCTTTTTGTATGCACCTTGATAATTCTGACATGCACATCACTCTGCGGATGCCCCTAAATGCAGATATATTTAGAAATGGAAATCTCTTCGTGCTTTTCTTAGTGGTTAAAAGCCTGCCCAAACTGGAAAGTCTTAAAGTACTTCCGGAAGATATTTTGGTTCTTGCTCAGCTAGGCAATAGATGGGAATTGCAGACCTGAGAGGCTGCTGGGAATGGAACACGGGACACAGATGGTACACTAAGTGCGTTCAAGTTGTGTTGATGATAGAACAAATCAAGGGGAAAAGGCAGTTCATGATGTATGTACAGTCCAGCAAGTGAGGATTTCCCAGGTCAAAACCAGCACTGTGAATTGGGTTAGGAAACCATTGTGGACCCAGTGGGACATAAGACTATATATATTTACTTATTTAGTGTTTTTAGCCTAGGAGGGGTGGTGTACATGGTTCCTTCCCTTCTTTTGCCCTCACAACAGCCCTGCAAGGTAGGAGAGGCTGAGAGATCATGACTGGCCACTCAGGAAGTTTCATGACTGCGTAGGGGTTTGAACCTGGATCTTCCAGGGCGGCATTCAACCCTAGGACCACTACCCTGTCCTGGCTCCCTTTATAGACACTTATTATTACTGCAGCAAAAAACATTTGCTCGATTGCAAGGTAGGTGAAGCTGGTTCTCATAGAATTCTAAGGAACTCATAAGGTCAGTCAACCCCCTGCCTGTAGCAGGAAATCTTTCTTGGAGCATCTCCAGCAGGTACCTGTCAAGCCTCGGCTTAAAGAGCATCAGTTTTTCTCCTGTTCTGTTCCACTGCCCAATGCTAGGGGGCGATAGTGGGTTTATTCCCATTTGGAGTAACGCTTGTACTGCAGCTGGATAGTAAAGCAGCTACGCAATGTCTTGGCAGTTCCTGTTTGCGCTCACTCTCTCTCTCTCTCTCTCTCTCTCTCTCTCTCTCCCCCTCCCTCCCTGGATGAATGTTTGAGCGCCTTGTGGCCGTAATCCTTCGTAACTGTACATGGCTATATTGATTGAAAAATCCTTTCTGTCGAGGAATGTGCCCCGTGTAATCCCCTGAAGTCCTGTGCTGAGAGACGCAGCTATGCAAGGAGCCCCGGTGACCTAGTCAGGTCTGGGGCACGAGCTGGACGGTCACTTGAGACGCAGGGTGGTGGAGGCGTGGGCTGTGCGCCGTGGAAGCGGGCAGCCTTGCCACCTGCCAAGGGCCGTCAAAATGGGGGCGAGGCTCCTCTCTGGACTGTGGCCCGCGTTGCTGCCTCAGGGCTTCTTGTTTCCCAGCTGTTTGGGGGCTATTTGAAAAATGCTGCTGCTGCTGCTTCTGGTTCGCCTCTCGCCCTCCCCGCACCTTGCTGCAAAACAACAGCTGTCCGCTCGCCAGACACCTTTGTCCGTAGGAGGCCAGTCGGAATGTTGTGACCAGCTTGAGGAACTTGCCTCAGGGAGGGAGATCTGCTGCGGGGAAAATCATTGCAATGGATCCAGTTTGTGGTGGCTCGGGTGTGTGAAAGAGTGTGCATGCTTTTTTCTTTTCATGCCTCCTCTCTCTCCCCCCCCCCGGTCCTCTGCAACAAGATTTCCTTTTCAGTGCCTTCTATTATTCCCACCTTATTAGATCTTGCATACAATCAACAGGGTTTAATAGGGAGACATACAGCGAAAGATCATGTGGCAAGTTGCGTTGTCGGTCTCCTTGCATGCTGGGGAAAGACAAGGTGGGAGCACGTTGGCATTTTCCTCCACAACTGAGTAAACTCTGGAAGAGCCAGGTTCAAGTGCCGGCTAAGCCATGGCGCTTCCTGGGTTACCTTGGGCCAGTCACTATCTCTCAGTCTCGCCTACGTCACTGGGGGGCTGTGAGGACAAAAGGAGGGAAGGATCCGGGTATACCATCCTGAGCTCCTTGGAGGAAGGGCAGTATAAAAATGTGGAAAATAGAAGAAACGCTGCCTGCAGAGGTGCCTAGGAAGCTGCCTGTTGCCATGTCAGACTACTGGTCCATCTAGGCTGGGATTGTCTGTGCTGACAGGCAGCAAGTCTCCAGGGTTTCAGGGGAAGGGTCTTTCCCTGCCCTACCTGGACATGTCAGAGTTTGGACCTGAGACCTTCTGTATGTCAAGCAGATGCCATGGCTCTATTCCCAAGCATTCCTGGGGGACGTACACTATCCGCTTGGTGGGGAAACATGCTGGTGTACTGCTTTGAATACACAAGTTTGTTATATCTGTGAATTGGGACCATTGGCTTCAATGGGCTGTGAGCAGAATGCCTGAGCAATCTCCTTTTAGAGTAGGTGACACATTGGGTCCCCCTTTGCATCCTTGGGGCCAAGTTTTTTATTGGCTGTGATGACTGTTTTGAAAAAAAAATTCAATTTGAAGGGCTGGACCTTGAGGCAGGGTGGAATGGGGCTCTTGGAAAAACCCAGAACAGAGCATTGAATGGGTTGCTGTGTTCTCCAGATGCATTTGCTATGGCATGTCCAGTAAGCTTTCAGTTGCTATGGAAGGTGTATTTGTTGTTAACTGGTTCATCTGTGAGTGGCGACACAGAAGCCCTTCCACAGAAGCCCTTCCACAGACCGTGAACTTGGAAGGAGAGGTCGGGGTGGGACGAGATGCGCACAGCTGACTTGGTCCTCTTGACAGCTCCTTCGCTCAAAAGGTGCAGAGCCCTTCAGAAATAACCAGCATATCATTGGGAGGAACAGGTGATACTGATAGTTTTGAATATATCTCCCATATAAAAAAGGTAAAGGTTTCCCCATGACCGAATGGTCTAGTCATGACCGACTGTAATGGGTGGTGCTCATCTCCATTTCAAAGCCTGTAGAGCCGGCGCTTTGTCCGAGGACAAGCTTCCGTGGTCATGTGGCCGGCATGACTCTATGCCGTAGTGCACGGAACGCCGTTCCCTTCCCACCGAAGTGGTCCCTATTTATCTACTTGCATGTAGGTGCTTTCGAACTGCTAGGTTGGCAGGAGCTGGGACAAGCAATGGGAGCTTACTCCGTCATGCAGTCTTGAAATCCCAACCTTCTGGTCGGAAAGCCCAGCAGCAGCGGTTTAACCCACTGTGCCACCACGTCCCTCTCCCATATAAAAGGGGAGTGTCAAAATGCCTGTTTAGCTTAGCCTTCTGATGAGCCAGTCCCCATACATGGAATATTGTGGCCGCTTATTTTATATGTAAACTGTGGTCTTATCCCCCTCCTACCCCCAGCTAGCACTCCCGTTATATCTTCAACGGTTTTCATTTGCTTTATCAAAACCACACCATTGTAGATCGCAGATATGCCCTCCTCTTTACATAAGAATTTTTCCCTTCCTAAAGTTCATCTGTAAAGATAAACAAATCCATCCTCTGTCTCTTTCTCTTTCCAACAGCTGCGGATAACGGTCTGGTCCTTGTGTACAAAATCTGTGTCTTATATCAAGTATCCCAAGGCCTGTCAGCAGGGTAAGTGGAGCTAACCTAATACAGGAAGGATGTCTTATTATTACAGCCCAGATTGCCATGATCCGGGGGCAGCAAAATCCACCCTTACGCCTGTGGGAGGAGGGGCGCAGATGCCTTTCGGTCACTGCAGTGCAAACTTGATCCTGCGGGTTACAAAATTGTAACTAATCCATCTTGTTCTCAAACTTGAGTAAGTCGTATTCTGTCAGTTTAGAGCACCTGTCCAAAAGGCTGCAAAATAGGAGAGCGCATGTAGCCATTGGTGGCTGGGTGGGTAGATGGAGAGCACTGTAAGGCGTTGTTTGAATCATGGCCAGCCCTGGAATCCCAGGCTGCAGAATATTTTTTCAAATACTGGACTTCTGTGTTGGACTTTTAGGTGCCTGAGCAGAGCTGAGAATGCTTAAAGTTGGTAGCCTTGTGCTTACAGGGCCCTGAGCTGCTCAGCATTGGGTTGGGGGCCAATCTGAGCAGGGCCTGTCGCCCTGTATTTATCCCATTTGTATCTATCTCTTCTAAGGCGCTCAGGGTGGCTTACATTGTGTTCTGCCTTCTTCCCGGCTTTCATGCTGCGAGACAGGTTAGATTGCAAGTGTGTGACAGGCCCACAGAGTGCAAGGGGGCCATCAGGACCCAGAAGTGGGTCGCGGTGGTGCCGCCGCCGTCATTTTGTTTTGCAGCTCAGGCCTGCCGAGTTTGAACGGTGGCTGCAGTTACTGGTCCTAGATGAGGTCACCTCATCCCACCTGCCGTTTTGGAGGAGTTGCTTTGGTCGTGCAAGGTGACGGGGTTGACCTGTGGAGAGGCTGCTGTGGTCCAGGGAGGGCCCCCCTCCCTCCCTCTCACTTGGCTGCTGTCTCCTGTTGTGGCTGTCCACTGCTCCACCTTGCCTTGCTTCCTGCTGCCTTTCAGAATGGAGCGCTTGCTGTTGCCATGCCACTGTCTGCCCCTCCCTTCCCTCCAATTGGCCTGGGAGGGAAAGAAGGGGCAGGACGAGACAGTATCGGCGGACATTCATTGGCTGCCAAACAGTGACTGCTCACCTTGCCTTCTGGACTGCTGAAAGCGAGTCCCCTGTTGTAGGTTTGAGTTTATTCCCGGCTTTTACAAATAGAAGACCACTGACCTTTAATGAGCCTCGTGGCTGATTTGAGCAAGAGTCCCCCCTGGTCCCCTCCTCCAGAGCTGTAGCCACGACCCTTTCCTTTCTGTCGCTTTTGCATAACGTCGGTGGTTTTTAGGTCCTCGGCAAATAATGAACAGTGTGATTTCCACTTGAGTCTTTCTCAAATTGCTCACTTAAAAGTTCTTCAGTCCCGTTTAGAAATAGGGAAATACTTTCACCTCCAGTTGACAAATAACAAGCTTTTTGACTTCCTGTGCAGCCTTTCCCTCCTCAGCCCATTGAAAAGGTCATGCGAAAATGAGAGCTGACAGTGTGTGGCTTTTGCGGGCTTCCAGAAAGCATTTTATGCTGTGTACATATCTGAGCAGTGGCAGCTGGGAACCGAGTGGCCTGGGCTACAGCTCTGTTTTCCTTTCTCACACGCAGCCTTTCCTTTCCTGAAACGTGACAGTGTTGGATCTACAACAGTGGCTTTCAAGGGCCCTAAAGAAGCGAACAAACCCGAGGCTGCCACTTCAGAGTGCATAAAAACGCACCTTGCGCAAGACCTTCTGAGATAACAGGAGCCAAGCAATAACACACGTAGCCTGATGCCCCTCCAGGCAACAATGCCTGTTCTGTCCAGCCTCTTGTTTTCCTTTCCTGCCTGTTCATTGCTTTCAATACGGTATCAATTTGTTCCACTTCCCTTTGCCCTTTTCTGAACTCTGCTTTTTTTTGGCAGGAATAGCGTTCACAAAGGACGGCCGCTATATGGCCTTGGCCGAGAGAAGAGACTGCAAGGACTACGTCAGTATCTTTGTGTGCAGCGACTGGCAACTTCTGAGGGTAAAGGCCCACAATGAAATCTCTATAATAAGCAGTATGGTCACAGATTGGGTTGTCTGCTTCCTCTCATTTTCCCCTTGCATGTCTGAATTCCTCCCCAGCCTTTGCCATGGTAGATGTTAAGCACACAGGGATAAGATTCAAATCCTGGTTCGGTTATTAATTTACCTTCCATTCTCTCTCTTTTTGAAGCATTTTGACACTGAGACACAGGACATGGCCGGGATCGAATGGGCTCCAAATGGCTGCGTCTTGGCCGTGTGGGATGCCTGCCTGGAGGTGAGGGGAAACTGCAGGCAAGGATCATTTGCCAGCCTTGTTGCTTCCCTAGCAGCAGTCTGAGTACAGCGATACTTTGCAGTTGTTAGGATCACATCAAGAACTCGTACGCTCCAAGTGTTCTGCAAACAAGCGTTCTACAGAGTGTTTACTCTCTCAGTGGAGCAACCATTGGGTCCATATTCCTGAGGATGGGAGGAGGGGCTTCAATCTCATTTTGAAGACCCCTAACTCATTTCTTTCTTTCTTAGACAACATCCATGCATAGAAAGCCTTTCTTTAAAGATATCTATGCGTAGGTAGTTTGATGTTCATAGTTGTTTATATATTGCTTAGTGTTTACTAATCCTTTTTGCAATTTTATGTACTTTTTTGTTGTCTTTGACTTTTGTTATTCACTAAGAAAGGAGGGGGGAAAAGAATTCCTCCATAGTTATGAAAATATTCACTGTGGATGTTGTTAAGAGTGAAAAAGTGCAGAAAAGAGTCATGTTTGAATGCTGTTGTCTTGACCTTTGAGTTATGTTGGTTACCTACTCCAACTTGCAATGATGACAGGCTAAAAAAAAAAACCCCCACCATCATTATCATTTTTTAAACCTTCTGTTTCAGTATAAAGTTTTGCTGTACTCCCTCGATGGCCGCCTTCTGTCTGTGTACCAGGCCTATGAGTGGTCCCTGGGCGTTAAATCTGTCGCCTGGAGCCCCAGCAGTCAGTTCTTGGCCATTGGCAGTTACGATGAAAAGGTATGATGCTCTTCAGCTCGGCAGAGTGAGTTTGCAACATAGCATGCTGGCTGTGCCCCTCGGCTTACTGCTCTTTCTTTAACTAGGTCCGCATTCTGAACCATGTGACTTGGAAGAAAATTGCCGAGTTTGAGCATCCTGTAACTGTTGCAAGCCCAAAGATAGTAAGTTGAGAAAGGGGATTGCACCTTGGTGAAAGGTGCACTTGAAAAGAATGGAGGCCAGTAATAACTCTTAGTGTTGGTGTAAAAAAAAAAAGTAGATCTTGAGAGCATTCTCTTTAATCGCTATTTTGTAAGGGACTTCAGTGATATTGCCTCCATCTTGCGGGGAGTTGAATTGGGATCTTCCCGGTTCCCTGCTCAAAGTCGCTTGGGGACATCAGCAAATTAGGGCAGGGGTCTAGTTCAGCATCCTTGTAGCAAACAGGAAGCCCCAGATGCAGTCACTGGCATCTCTACAGGAGCAAAACCGTGAGGAGCTGCTGGCCATTGATTATAAGGCAGCTCCCAACGTCACTTGACCTGTCCTTCACCGAACATGCCTGCAGACGTCAGGGGGCTGAAGGGGACTACTTGAGAGCGGTAGCAGGAAAGAAACTCTTGAAGTAGGCACCACTGTGGTTCTCCCACCCTCCCTCCTCTCATGGACGTCCTAGTTCTATAGATTTGGATCAGCACTTTCTAATACAATGCGGTGTCCCTTTAAACTAAGCTGCAAATCGTCTTCCTCAGTTTGAATATCGCTTTTGCCATGAACCTACTGGATGTCCTTAAGCAAACCACTCGGCCTTTCCACCTGCAATTTTGGAATTATGTGCCAAAATTATTCCAAATTATGTGCCTATAGGGTTGTTGTGAGGAAGACGTCGGCATAGTACATGATGTTGACGCACCGTACGCACTCGGGAAATGCTAAATGGTTGATAATTCCCACCCAAAATCTGCTTTCCCATTGGCCTGCTTATTCTCTTAGGCTTCTTCGTCTTTGTTGGGTTTCAGCCTTGGACCTGCATTGCTGTTTCCACCCCAAATATTTCCCCTCTTCTATGACATGCTTCAGAGTTGACTTGCTTTTGCTCTCCAGATTGTGTACCGGGAGGTGGAGAAATCGCCAGCAGTGGAAATGGACAAACTGGTCTTTCCTCCTAGCAAGGCAATGGCAAGCTCACTCTTCAGCACAAGGAGTAAATGTAAGCTTGTGCACGCACCGGTATCTCTGAGATGTTTCCAGTTTCTAAGGCCACTGACACATGAAGTTTTGGCGACTTGTGGCAGATTAGGCCAAAATTGTGGCATGGCTTCTCCTGTTCTTGGCAGAAAATATCAGTGCTGATGAGTGGTTGGTTCTTTGCTGGCTGCCATTCTGCTCTGCGCCAGCTTTGTGTCAGGCCAACTGATCAAGAGCATAAGGAAATTTGGAGTTGGGTGCAGGTGGACATGCTGAATAGATAGACCTGCCTTTTGCGAGATGGTGTGAAAACATCCAGTATCCACCATAATGTTAACATTGCTTTTGTTCCTGCTTTCTGGCTCACTCATGGTTGCAACTTAACATCACCGCTCTATTTCTTTTTCTTAAATTCCAGATGAAGTTGCCCAGGAGTCGGTTTCTCTGCATCATGTCAAACCTGCAATTGATCGGGCAAATCCTCGAGTTGGAATTGGAATGTTGGCTTTCAGCTCAGATAACTATTTTCTGGCAACCCGAAACGGTAAGTATCTTGGAATCTGCAAATACTAGTGATTTGAGTTCAAATCCTGAGTTTGGCTTGGCCACCATGGGATCTTGAGTGCCTGACTTTTTTTCTCCTTCCAGCTTTCATTTCATACAGTTTGCGACCCCCTTGGGGGTTTCAACCCCCAGGTTGGGAGTCACTGTTTAGCTTGACATGGTAGTTTTATGGACACAAGAGGAGGAAATTTGCAACTTTCACTCACAGTTTAAAGCAAATTGTGTGTGGTCTTGTGTCTCACAAGTCTTGATTCCAGCCTGTTCACAGATAGTGGCTAGAACAAACTGAGATTTTGAAATGTGCTGCGCTTGGACTTGGCGGGAGGTCATTGTGTTGAACAAGGCTGGAACCTGCTGATTTGTTTTTCTTTCTGTTAGAGCGCAATCCTAACCTGGAGTTAGGCCAGCAAAGTTTGACTGGCAGAAGGGACACCGTAAAGCGTGTTTGGACCACTCTCGGAGTCAAGAGAGGCCAGCATACAGACATGCACCTTCCTCCCTGACTCCAGGAGTGGTCCAAATGTGCTTTACGGTGGCCCTTGTGCCAGCCAAACTTTGTAGGCCTAATTGTGCCAGCCTAACTCCAGGTTAGGATTGCACCCTGAATCTCTCATGCATGTGATAGTAGTATTGATAAACCATGGCTTAGCATAACACCTGAACCTAGCCATTAGACCTGTCTGACCGGTGGACATTCAAATGGGCATGAGTGATTTTTCTTGGCTGGTAGGCGGTCTGAGTTTTTCTGCCTCGTGCTACAGACTGTTCATACAGAAGTTCTTATTGTGTTGTTCAATGAATGTCCTGTGCGTTGGATTGCCTTATATTCACTTGTTGCTGGTTTCTTCATAGATAATATTCCTAATGCTCTCTGGATCTGGGACATCCAAAAGATGAAACTCTTTGTGGTCTTGGAGCAGCTGTGTGCAATTCAGCTCTTCCAGTGGGACCCCCGCCAGTCCCGGCTCGCCATATGTACAGCAAACACCAGAGTATACCTGTGGTCCCCAGCAGGGTGTGTGTCAGTTCAGGTACCAATGGAAGGTAAGAAGGCCCCAAACTTCGGCCACCAAGTGTGTGTGTGGGGGGCAGTTGACATAGCCAATGTTTTTTTAACAGTGATTTCTAACCGGATTCCATGAATACTGGGATGCCAATTAAAAAGATAGGGAAACATTAAACAAATCTTTTTTTGGCAGCGAAACCACGAATGTTCCCCTATCTTTAAAAAAGGTGTCCCCAGTATCCATGGGGGGGGGGCGGAATGGAACCCCAGCGAATACTGGGGCATGCCTGTGTTCAAACTGTATGATCTTGTCTCTCTATCCCTAGCATCCAGACGCTATAGTAGTACATGTTTTCAGTCAGCCTCCTGGCTGTAAATTCTTAAGACAACGCACATCTCTTCTGTAAATATTACTAACGTTTCTTTGGAGTCTAACCCATAAGCAGTCCTGATGTTCATTAGCACACTGTCTCATGTACATTTTGGCTAATGTTTGTTCTGCCAGTATCTTTGATACCAAGAGGTGGGCACAAGGGATTGATGAGAAAAAGATGTGTCAAAGATGTTCATTTGATCTTTGTGTGCAGGTGACTTCCAGGTGGTTTCTCTATGCTGGCACCCCAGTGGGGATTCTCTGGCTCTCTTGAGTAAAGACAGCTTCTGTATGTGCTACTTAGAGAGAGATGAGGAAAAAGCAAAATAGCAACACCCAAAGAAAGCTCAAAGTGAAGTCTGATATATGGTACAGTATTGGTTTTGCAACATTTGGTGGGTGGGTGGGGGAAACCCACCGAACCACCTGCTGCTGGCCGTGGTAATGAGCTCTGTTTAAGTGTGAAACATTTGTAATTTAAGTCTGTATATAGATCTGGCGATACCAATATGTTGCTGAGTGAGACCCTTTGCCCAAAATGTTCAGGCAGTCCAAAGAACCAAGTTGCAGAATAGTGGAAAACCATGTGTGTGAGTGCTTTGACACTTTTAGGATGTTTATATTCAAAAACAAAGGATATTTATAGGAGTGTGAAAGCTTCAATAACTTGTTCTGAAATGTCAGTAAAAATGTTGATTTTATATATATTTTTACATTGTGTAAACTTAAATACTTTTGTCCTGAGCCGTCAATAAACATGTTGATTATACAAAGCATTGTGGAATAAATTCAGGCCTAAGTGCCACAAACCATGGTTTTTCAGCTGCCATTTTTGTTGTCTTCTGGGCATGAGCAAAGACATAGTTTGCTGTGCCTGGAGAATGCTACAGGTTGAGGGGGGTAAAGGAGGGCAGGAGAAAGGAAGTGCAGGCCAATGGGGGAAGGAGTGAGGTCTCCCCGACTGAGCTGGACAGCTAAGTCCAGCTCAGTTGTCGCCAGAAAGTCCATTAAAGCAGGGTTTATTAAGTCTACTAAAGCTTCTAGGCCTCCACGCATCTGCTTATTTTAGTTGTTTGTTCAGGCTTTCACCCATGTTTTGTTGGTGGGAGGATACAAGATGACAGCTTGTGTGCTATCTTGCACATAGCAACAAGGGCTGAAGCCGGGCTGGGCTGAGATCCTCAACCATCTTCAGCTCAGACCACGTGCCCTGATGGCTTTTCAAGCAGTTGTAGAAAGTGTAGAAAGTGTACTGCTAGAAGTGGTTTCCTGGTTCAAGAGGATGTTGCAATATCCCTGCAAGTAAAGTGTGGCCCAAACTTTTATTTGCACTTGGAGTGCTGAAAATGAAGCTCTTGGTCAAAGAAACTCCACCTGTCGTACCGCCCATTGTGCTGATACTGTTGGATCCCGTATGGGCAGTTGTGGGGTTTTTGGTGGTCACTGTCTCATGGTTGATTTTACTAATGATTTCCTTTTGTTAAGCCATAGTGAGTTTAATGTTGCATTTTGGAAAGTACTTCATAGAGGGTATTTTTTTGGTGGTGCATTTCCAAAGCTAACTTTTATGGTATGTTCTATGGCTCTTTGAATGGTGATGCAGAACAATGGCCCAGAAAAAAAGGTGTTGGTATATGTGGTGGGAGGCAGGGATGAGGAGATGCAGAAAATGTGTTCTAATGGCTTCAGAATTCTTAGGTTAAAAATGTGGCAAAACCACTTCTATGTGACTGTCAAAGTGACAATGTAGAAGCAGCTCTTTATGAGCCTTTGGTCTTGAGCATTATTTTTTAAACTGCATTTTATCAGATCAAGAGCTGTCCCAGGAACTTGATTGCACCGTGTGCCTTAGGCTTCATCCCCATGTCAACCAGCAGTGTCGGACTTGTCATGAGGAGCAGACACATATTAGGTTTGACAATTCACACTGACTCCGTGTTTAATAAGCACAATATACATGGCTTAAAACAAAGGAAGACATGCAATCTTTTGCACCACATCATTTTACACGCAGTTTGAGAACACGTTTCAGAGGCTACTGCTATAAAGCGTACCAAGACTGCCAGTAGCAGCAGTTCACTAAGAGTTTGTAGGAAGATTTACCTGGCACAGACGAGACACAGGCTGGGATCCAAAGGAGCTCTTGGGTGTGCACAATTGGGGGGAGGGCTTGTTCTTTCCCTTCTAGCAGCAGCCCCTGGCCTCCAGTAGATGGCACAAGGGAGGCTCCTTGATCTTTTGGGGAAGCTTTTAGAAGGCTGGGTGTAGGAGCTGCCAACATCTCCTCACTCGCAGCCCTTGGGATCCCAGCCATAGGGCATTCAAGGTGACTTGGTCTTTGCTTACAGGAAGTACCTCCTCTCAGTAGCCAAGTGCCTTACTGTTGTGGTGGCTACCCTTCTGGTGAGGTCTCAAATAGGGACCCATCTTCCCTCACCAACTAGCCACATTGTTGCTTACTGCATGGAAGCTGAGTGGTGCTGCCAGTCTGCCTTGGCCTATTCAGAGGCTGGGATGCCTATCCTATTACCTTCTAGATGGTTGTTGACCAACCACGTGCACAACACTTAGCAGATCTTAGTCTTATGGTGCTGTAGAAGATGGGTATCCTATAGTCTTCCAGACATTGAGCATCTTGTATCTGTGGTAGGGTGAGGAGAGAAGACTGAGCACCAGCATGTTTAAGTGCCATTTTTTGTCCTTGCTTCACTGAATCTGCCCCCCCCCGTTTTCTTCCTAGGGTCTCAAACTAGTCTTGAAGACCTTAGGTGCTCCATTTTGGGTCACCCCTTCACCACCTGAAAATTGGGTTTGCACCAACTGACTTTGAAGGGAATATTGCTAGAGCCTGGTGGGCATCACCTCTCCGTGCTCAGCTGCTGAACAGGGAGTTGTGCCTCTTTCATAATAAGGTGGTTGAAGGACCTGTTCATTCCCACCCTTAGGCAGGCACTGCTTTGCTATATCCCACATGACAAAGACCCCAGAACCACTGGAGAATTGGGAAATTTGAGCTACTCTGTAAGCTTTCCCTTCTAAGTGGTTCCAGAGTAGCTCAGTCTACCCACCCACCCCCTAGCCTGAATCACAGTTGAGCATTTTGTGTGTGGGGGGGGGCACAGGAATTTGGAGAGCTCACTGCTTTTCTTGTGGACATAGGCAATTTTAGTCCTGTGGGTTAGCCTAGTTTTCAGATCAGGTTTCTAGTCCCTGTTGCTGCAAAGTTCTTTCATAGGGATCAGAAGGAGCCCTTCACCTTAACATTTCATTCTTCATCTAACCCTGCTTGTCTATCAAGAGACACTTCTCACAAGCAAAGACTCAGCCACGCCAGAACACCGCTTTCACAGGTAAGCTCGCATTTCCCCATATATATTTTAATAGAGGTATGATTTGTACAATTTTAATTACAAGATAATTGTCCATATAATCTTCCTCTCCTATGGTCAGCTGCTCCTCACATGCTTTGGTGCCATTTCATTTGAATTAAACAAAAAAGTATAAAGCTAATCAAAAACCCTCTTTACAAAAAAAAAACCCTTGATCCCATGTGGCAAAAATCTATCTGAAAGCTGACACTGTTGCAGGGGATGCTCACAGTGAGAGTTTGTGGGGTTTGTGCTGCAAGGAGAAGCCACTGTTGGAGAAATCTGCATCTGAACTGTGTGAAGGCAAAAACAACCACTTCATTTCACGAACGTGCAGTCTCCAAAGCTTAGCAAAAAGCACAACTTGGGGGAAGAGTTAATGACCTGTCAAGCTGGCAGTTCAAGCACCAAAAAAGCCAAGCACAAACCCCAGGCCCTGTATATACACAAAGAGATCCTTTCAATCACACTAGAAAGAGGGGCATTTATCCTGACATGGCAAGCACATATATACAAAATTGGCAACAGCAAGGTGCTTACATTACAGAGAAGAATGCAAAAGGAACATGCTTTCAAACATCCTGATAGCTTGTTTTGAGACACATGGAATGAGGGAAGGAGAATTAAAATGCTATCAGGTGGGGCTACTGCTCACTGGACTGACAAGAGCAGGTGATGAGCTACAGTTAAGGTACAAAGCTCTCTATGGCCCTTTCTATGTGTCAATACATAGAATGGGATTTTATGGAGGCGGTAGGTGAAGTGAAAACTAACAAAATTCCCCTCTACGTGCTTCCATCTCATTTCCTTCTTCCAGGGATTTGCTAGGCAGTGAATGATCTTCCCCCTGACTTTTCTGCGGGGTTGGCAGGGGACAGGCTACCTTTTCAATAGTTGGTTTGTTAAAAGCCAATCTTGCCTCTTGTCATTGAATAGCCCAGCTTGGCCTCGTTGTTGATGAAAGACATCAATCCCAAATAGGTCTCAATGAGAAGCGGGCGCTCCAGCAGCAGAACCCCATTGGCCCTCCCAGGCAGGGGGCACTCCTTATGGGCCTTCTTCACAGCTTGGATCAGCTGAGTCTTGAAGTTCTCCAGCTTAAGAAAAGGAAGGACAAACCAGTTGATTGCACTGAAATCAGATCACATCAACCAAGACTATCAGAGCTTCCTATAGTGCCTGACTTTGTTTTTAAGTTAGCTTTGGCTTTCATTGTTTTAGCAAAAATATCCTCACCAACCACATCTCTTCAAGCTGTGCAGTGAACTGCTTTGAAAACGGGGGCAATTCCAATGCAGTTTGTATGATAAAACATGATAAAAAATGGCAGACAGGCAAGGAGTAGTACCAAGTATTCTTTGTGTGCTTAAGAGAATGTTTATATTCCACTTATTCACAAGGTTATGCTCAAAGCAGTTCACAATATACATAAAACATAAAATGACCGCTACACCAGTCTACAGTATGCAAAAAAACTTCAGTGATCCCCACCACACAAACTAGCAAGTTACACTAATAAAACGTAAGTGTTAATCTCCAGCAGCTATTCCACTCACTCCAATCAGGCATCGGAGGCCACTTTCGGGTTTTGTGTGAAAACTGGTCGTGCACTTTGATCCCAGATTGGAGCTATTCCTAGCATTGTGGAGACCTGTAGAGGGGGCGGCAGGCCTCCCAAAGCCTTCCAGCGCAACCTTCCGGTTGATGTATAAAACCCCTGGGTGCTTGCAGCATCGAAACCCCTGTGGCTCTGTCAGGCACCCACTGCTGCTCTATGAACCAATACATACTTGGCAAAGAGATGCAATCTTCTCATCTGCGTCGGCCATTGGATGTTCTGTAAAGGTTGCATACGGCACGTTTGAGGACCAGGGGTTCCATCTGTTGATGAAGGAGGCACGGCTTTGCTTATCCCACTGGACTCTAATGCCAACGCCTTCTCGCCTGAAAAAATGAACGCTCTTCACATTAAGTTGTTCAGGAGCCACATGGCAGTCCTGCCATTTCTTGGACTATAGCAGATTTTAGCTGCACTAAGGGAAACTGATGTTTTCCCTCTACGTCTGAAAATGATGGGGGGGTTTGTAAAAATTATACACCATGAAACTTAAGTTATTTATACTAATAATAATTCTTGAGAGTTGGTAGCTAGAGGCTCAGCTAGGAGGCTTCTCAAACTGGATTATGATGATCAGAACTAGGCTGATACGTACAGTGGGCCCTTCTTATTTGTGGGCTCAGCACCCGCTGTTTGAGCATCTGCAGACGTTGAGCCCGTACCTCAGACGGCCTCCTGGACACTACTGGAAGCCGCTTCTGCTCACGTCCAGGAGGCCGTCTGAGGCCAGGGGAGGACTATGAGCCACTCCCAGTTCGTGCCTGCAACTTCTGGATGCGCCGGAGAGGGGTTGGGGCGCTGGGGAAGGCCCACAGCCCACTCCATCCAAGTCGCAGCTGTGAACTGCCAGTGGCTTCTTGTCACATCTGGGGGGCCAGCGCCTTTGGATGGCCTGGCGCGGCCTCTGGCAAGCCCTTGCTAGGACTCTGCCCCCCCCCCCCGGGGCAGATTTCATTATCTGTGGATTTTGGCAACTGTACCTAACCCTTTTTACAACCCTGATTCTTTGTATTGCGCAAGAGTCAAAAACTTACTTATTCAGTGATTTAGGCGGAAATTCAAACTCTCCAACTGAAATGGTGTCCACAGCATTGAGGGATATTCGGGTCACTTGCTGGCACTGCAGGCTGATGAAGTCGTATTTACAGATCAGAAGGGACCAGTCAGTGATGAGAACCAAGCGCTCCTTCTCATTGTTCCAGTGGTCAATTCTGGGGAGGAAAAAAGATGAACGAGCACGAGTCATTCCTTCTGTCTCCCCAGACTGCACATAGCAGGTAAACTAATTACTATTATTTATTTATTGGATTTCTATCCTGCCGTTCTACACCATATAGTAATTACTACTAAGAGGAACACAATTCTGACAAAATACCTTGGACACAGTCCATCCCTGTTCTAGAGGACAGCGAATCAAACAACGCAACTCCACAGTATTAGCACATGCCCATCCCTATCCCTTTGATCCTGCTGTGTCAAACTTTTTTTTAATTTTGTCTCTCTTAGGTGCTAGACACTACTATACCTCTAGTGTTCTCCAAACCTCTCTTGATATATCGTGTAGCTATTGAGATGTACTCTGGTTCACAAAATGCATGTTAAAATGTTAATATAAGTCTTTTAAGGTGCCACAGCTGCTTTCCCTCTGGAAGTAGGGACAACACAGACTGCCACTTGCACCTTATTTTTCTAAGCCACTGACTACAGGGCTACTACTTGTGGGTACAAGAGGCTATGACTTCCTCTGAGCACACAATATGTCGGAGTTGAGGCTTGGGGTCCCATACAAGCGCAAGTGTCTTGAAAAGGCAAGGCAAGAGAGGTTGTTTTGACCCAAATTCTTATGTGCTGGAAACGAACATGTTTTTCTGGAAAGCCATCAGGGGTGGGCTTGTTCAAAGCTCTGCCCAAAACAAGTCAGTCTGGGTGATCTAGTTTCTTGTCAAGAGCAGTGTCATGCTGTGTCTTAAGACGATTGTGTATATTTTTGGCTTGCTTTATCCTTCAACACTGAGGCACAAGAGGTAATTTCTGAAGCCCCTCTTTTGTTGAGGATAAGGGAAAAAAAACCATGCACGGGCTCAGCTCATCAGCTGTTACTTACTCAGTTAGTAGCCACACACTCTGCACTTCTCCGTCTTCAGTGGGCATCACAACCACCCGTATCTCGTTCACGGCTTGCTCTATTGTTCCTGGCTAAATTTCAAAGAAGCAGAGTGTTAACTTGCTGAGGTGGTGGGGTGGGGTGAGAAGCACCCCCCTCATTGCTTACTGGAGAACTAGGCTGCAAAGGCATAGATAGCAAAGCTAATCAGGATCTCAGACACCAGCTACGTTGCTGAATAAGAAACCCAAGTTATTTTGTAAGCAAGGAAGAATTAAGAATATCCACCCAGACTGAATACCAGCATAAATTAACAAGCACTAACAGAAGTCCCACTTCAGGGGCAGTATAGGGGAGAGTGTAGAGCTGCAACAGCAGAGGTAAGGTTACAATCCTAAGAATTGTCTTAGCAGACCAGCTGGGCCTGTCTGTTTCTGGAACTGGTCAGTTTGCAAAGGAGGCAATGGCTAAACCTTACTGTTTACCTTCCAACACGTACTTGGGAAGATATTGCCTCTGAATCCATAGGTAGAATCAAGCCCAGCAGCCAATCCTAGACTCGTCCTCTACGAGGACTTCTACTCCGCTTTTAGGGCCCAGCACCAGGGCCATCGCAGCACCATGACAGGCAGCACCATGACAGGACTATGCCCTGCCCGCAGAACCATTTAATTCTCTTGCAAAGCTCCTGCCTCCTGCACGTCCATTTCAACAGCTGACCTCCCTTCCAGCAAGGCCAGTCCTAAGAGCCTCCAAGCGTGGGCAAGATCCCTGCCCCGTGCAAACCAAGTAAAGGGCGGTCCTGCGGGCTCTACCCAGGCGGGCTTCGTTTTTCGGCAAGTGCCGGGGGTGGCCGGCAAGAAGGGGGCAGCCTGGAGCGTCTCAGCCTGATCTGCCTGCAGGGGCAGCTAGACTGCGCCTGCGGAGGGAGGCTCCACCCGAGCGGAGGGCCCGCGCGCCCAGCCCCCTCCCCTACCCGGAAGACGAAGTACTCCTTCAGGCGCCCGCCGCGGGTGGGGTTGCGCACGCTCAGCGGCCGCAGCGTCTGGCGGGGCGGCGGCGACAGCAGCAGCGACGACGGCGGCAGCTCGCCCGGCGGCGTGAAGGGGACGTCGGCCGAGGCGGGAACCAGCAGCGCCGCCGCGCCCGCCTCGCCGGGCCCCGAGGGGGCGTCCACCGAGTCCCGCAGCTGCAGCATGGCGTCCGGACGCCGCTCCCGCTCCGCTCCCGCAGGGCCGGCAGAGGCCAGGCCAGGCGCGGCGCCGCCCCGCCCACTCCCCCGCGCTAGGCCGCGCGCCGCCCAACCGTCTCCCTGCGGGGCGTGGCCAACGGCCGAGCGGGGGCGGGGCTAAGGCGGGCGCCTTGCTCGGCATGCTGGGAGGCTCGGGGGCGCGGCCAATGGCCGGCGAAGAGCGCCTTGGGGGTGTGGCCTAGGCTCTAGGGGGCGGGGCAAGACAGACGGCGTGAGCGGCCTCGCGAGGGGATCTTTAGGGGCGTAACCCAAGCTTGAGCGGGCCGGGCTTGGGCTGGGCCTTGGAGGAAAAATAGCGGGCTGGGCCAAGCATCTAGGCTGGAGAAGCCATGACGTCACATTCTTCAAGCCATGGACCTGGACCGAACAATATGGCTGACTCAGACAATCGCCGCGAACCTCCTTGGCCGCGAACGACGAGGATTGCCGCCGGAGGGGCTCTCTCGCTCGCACGGCGCGCGTGTGAAAGTTAATTTTATTGGGGGGGGGTGAGTGTAGAAGTTTAAAAAAATACTCTTAATAGCCTAGAAGTAAAAAAGAATTCCTCTCCTATTGACAACTACTTGTGTCATGAAGAGATTTTAATGTAATTTTCCTACATATTTATCTAATTTTTGCCCACCCTCCTCTTTTTTTTTCTTTCCTTCCCGTTCACACTTTATTCCTGCTTGTGTAGATTTCAAAAAATAAGTCTGTCAAGACAGTGCAATCCGAGTTTGAATAGACAGCAAGTGGCATTTCGTCCGGTGTGTTCAGTAATATAATTACGCGGAATTAAACCTTGGAATTGCATATTAAATCATAGTAAGGTTACCAATGATGTTTCTCCACGATCACACGTTGTTATTTTGGTAAGTTTTTACTTCAGGAGTAAACGATTCAGTCCTAAACATCACGCGAAAACCCATTGGAACTGCTTGGGATGAGCAATGTTTTGCACTCACCAACATGGCCGCCAAGCCCGCCCCCTGGCTTCAATTCTTCCCTATTCATTGTTAAGGGAGGGCCGGGGGTTGGGCTGGGCAGAGAGGCGGAGTGAAAGCTGCAGGCTCTGGAGGCTTGGGGGCGTGGCAAAGGGTGGAAGGGCGGAGGGAGCCTTCTGGGCGTGGCCGCGGCACGAGGAGGCGGCGTGGAAAGCCGAGTGGGGGCGCCGGCCGAGCAGCAGCAAGGAGACCCCTGGCAGTAACCTCCACTGGGGTGTGTGAGGGGCGGAAAGGAAAGCGGGAGGGGCCTAGGAGCGGCCATGAAATGGGTCAGGGGAAGTTGTGGGCGGGGCTAGGGGCGGAGCCTGGAATATCCCCTGCTCTTGTGGCAGCCGGTTCCGCAGGCATTGTGACAGTCTGTGGGAAGCTGCTGCTCTGCCAAATTTCTGCCCAGAGGTCTCCATCTCACTTTCTCCTGCGTCTCTCCTAGGCTTATGCAAATGCTTCCTGAAAAGGACGAACAGAGTGGCACCAACTTTGGAAGCCAGAGTGCTGGTGGAGGCCCCTGCTAAGATGGGCTTTCTGGGGCAAAAAGAGGGCAGCCCCTGCTTCCTTGTCAGCTCCATGATTCTGGGGGGAGGAGGAAGCGCAGCGTAATCCCAACCTCAAAGCAAAGTAGTTGCAGACCCTGTGGGCGAGGATCTTGCACTACAAGCCTGCCCAAAACAGAATTTTGGAGAGGTGTGTCCCAGAGTCCCCCCCACTTTTCTTTTGCTCCCGTCCAAGTTCTGTAACCTCTCTTTACTTGGAAGCTGCGAGGTCATGCCCCACACACACACGCGCGCACACACACACACACCCATCTTGGGCGAGGCATGTTGCCGTCCTTCACTAATTAAGTGTGGAATGCTTACGTTTCAGCCTGGGGTGCCCATTGGCGAATATCTTAAAAACCGTTTAGTTGTATGGAGCTGGGATTGGATTCCTTGGTGTGTTTCAAAGCTGAAGCAGCAGAGGCAATTGTGGTGAGTGATTGAGATGCAGTAGGAAAATGCAGGGCTGATGGTTGCGGCGGGTGTGTGTGTGTTGAGAGAGGTGCATGGGGGGGATTGAAATTGCAGCCCTTTGGAGCAGAAGGATATTGGGTGCCTTCATTAGTCTCAAGTAAGTACAGGGGAGGGAGAACATCTTTTCAAAGGAATTGGGGTCTCTACACAGCTGTATTTTTCATTCTTTTACCCAATCAATCAATCAATCAATCAATAGTCCCCCCCCAAAAAAGGGGGGAGAACAATCATAGTTTTCAAGCAAACTCTTCTACTGGCTGCTTCAATTGCTAGGATTGATTATCTTTCCTTACACTGCATCTGCCAATACTTTTCTGTTCTTCCCATTAGGAAAATGAAGGCTGATTTTGAAACAGACCAAGAGAAAATCCTTCTCTGCATGGCTCATCGATGCATCCGCCATGCGGAGAAGGGAAGCAAAGGCTGCAAGCCAACAGGTAAATTCCTGTGGTGTAGACTGTGACCGCTGGGAACAGGGGATTGGGAGAGTGGAGGAGAGAAAGAGTTGCTCAAGAACAATGTCTAGAGTGAATCTGAGGTAGGTACCAACTTTGGCCACGACCACCTCCTGCAAAACTGTCAAAGCACCTCAAAAGTAAGTTTGATAGGCGTTTTGTAGGTTAGACGAAAGGGGGGGGGGCAGTTCTGCGCACTGCTCCTTGCTTGACCCTTCAGCTTCTTGAGTCAGTCCTGTCTCTTATCCTGGCCACGATGAATGAACTTCAGGCTTCCTTACAGGACAGGAAGGGGACTAGGGGGGGGCATTTGAAATGAAGCATGGAAACTATGGATTTTAGGTTCTGGAGAAAGTAGAGGCGTTGTGCAGGAGGCGTTGTGCAGGGGTGGTTGAGGGCAGCTGCAGGCAGGAGGAGAGATGCAAAGGAGAGAGGGCAGCATCATTTGAGGAAGAGACCTCTGGATGGGCTCTAACAGTACCGTCCTATGCATGATGGAACGAGCCCCGTGGAATACAGTGGAACTTCCAAGTAAACCTGGGTGGGATCGCACTGCAATACAAGTGTTTAGAGGAATGCTTTTGCTGTGTCTGAGGACACCTTGCTTGGTATCTGAAGAAACATTTAGACTGTGTCACAATATCAGCCTGGAATCTCAAAGCCAGTTACTTTTGGGTGCATCTGAAGTATGCAAGGATTTCGTTTCTGCACCTTTGTGGTGATCAGATTAAAATACGGACAGACCCCAGATATCCAATCATTCAGTATCCACAGTTTCAGTTATCCACAGATACCATGGAGACTGGGACACCTATTAAAAAGATAGGGGAACATTAAACAAATCTCTTTATCTTGTTGCAACAAAACCACTCACGTTCCCCTATCTCTAAAAAGGTGTCCCCCAGTATCCACGGTATTTATGGGGGAAGGGGGGTCCGGAATGGAATCCCAGCGGATACCAAGATATCCCTGTGTAAAACAAGGCAAGAACCTGCCTAAAGTCAAATAAGTCTTGTGGAAGTTTGACTTCCCCACCCCTCTCCTCCAGCATGGTGCTGTGGCAGGGCCATGCTGCCATCTAGCGATGCAATATCAAAATTCCCATCTCGTGTGCTCTATACAAAACCTCCTTTTTGAACTGCTTGACTTCTGTATCGTGTGGCTTTACACTTGTAAAAGGGATCATCTTGCTATGATAGCACAAGACGATATTTATTACATGTTTATACCCCCTTTCCTCCAAAGAGCTCAGGGCAAGTGTCATGGTTCAATAGATGTGCAATGAACACTACACTTGATTATCCTTGGTCTTCATGCCTGAAGACCATTCTATTAGACCATTCTATCTCATTCTATTAGACCTGATCACTCTACTAGACCAAGCATCATAGAACATTGTGTTTCATAATGCCACATTCAGGGGAAGGGATGCAGAAATTCTCAGTGTCAATCGATGCATCTCCTGAGAAGAACCCCTTATCTGGAGCTCTGGACAGCTACTGCCAATTGGCGTAGACAGAATTTACCTAGGCAAATCAACAGCATCAATACAAGACGGCTTCCTTCACAGTATTCAGAAAACCTTAATATGCCAGGCACTGTTCTGGTCTGTCCAGATAAATCCTCCTTTCAGACGAACTAATGCAATAATTTGGATGGAGAAATATCAAGTGAAGTGAAGCGCACAACAAGAGCGCACAACAAGGGAAAAAGAACAAACTTCCCCCCTGATTTTAGGAGCTTTCCTTGTATTATAAATCAAGAGACTGGTGAAACTGAGCCTACTGAAGTTCAGGGAGCTTTACACATAGTCAATGTCGCCTCTCAAGCCTTTGGGATAGTTTATGTTCCTATGTTGAAGCGTTATATAAATATTATTATTGTCTATGTTCAGTGTCAGTTTCAGTAGTTCTCATAGATGGTCATTCCTACCAAAACAACATGCAGAGGTGTTTTTCCTGCAAAGCAATAGACAAAACTTCAACTTTTGGCAGCTATTCTATCCCCAGCCTCCCCTTTACAGCTGCCCTAAACCTCACAGATACAGAGTGAGTTGGAAATAAATTTTGTCCAGTGGGCTTTCTGATGGGCAAAGTCCTTCATAGTTTTTAAAATTAAAATCTTCCGTGTCCAACCGTTACCCAGGGCTGGTGCAGCCGTGCCAATGGGGCGTGTACTGCGTCTTCTCATAGGGCAGTCACAGAGGCCTCCTCCAGGTAACGGGACGTTTGTTCCCTTTCCTCAGGGCTTCGTTGTGGCTGCACTGGCAAGTTAGGTAGGATCGAGCTGTACGGTGCAATCCTAGTCACACTTACCAAGGCATAAGCCCCATTGACTGTAATGGGACTTCTGTGTAGACTTGCGTAGGATTGGGTTCCAAGGCTGCAATCCTATCCACAACTGCGAGCAGGGTGGGTGGGTGGAAGCCGTTACAAATTACCATGGCGTGGCTGTCCAGAAAGGGGCCCTGACGTCTGACTTGCATATTTTTAGCCAGTCTGCCCTGCCCGGGGGGGGGGGGGGCTTGCAGCATTTTTTCAGAGTCCAAACTTCTTCTGGCGGCCCTGGCTGACAGTGAGCTTGACTGCAGTGGGACTGACTACTGAGTAGACCTGCTTAGGGTTGGGCTGTAGAGCTCCGAACTTTGCGGTAAATCTCTCTTCCCTCCCCCTGCAGTTCCCTGTCCCTTCTCCAATTCTGAAATGGTATCCTTACGTCCATGACTAAACAGACATGAATCATGCGCAGTCCTCCGCTATAGCAGCCTCTTTGTAGGAAATGGGTCTTGTGTGCACTACGGGCCTGATATGAGTTACCTTTTTATTCCAGACACACAAGGGGGAGCTAACAACTAAACAGTTAATGGAGAGGGAAGGAACAAAAAAAATCTTTTGTCCTAGAATTGATTTGGGCAAAGTAATTTGCCTCCCCCTCTGTTCTTAAATCCCCCACCTTGTGTTAGTAAAATATTTGTAATTCATCTAAGTCCCATCATATATAAATAAGTATTGGCTTTCTCTTGACACCCCCCACCCCCTGCAAACACACTTATGGGATCACAGCTGGAAAGAACTGGAATGACCATGAATGAAGACGCTTGAGTTCAGCCATTTCAGGAGTTTATTTTCCAGGCATCTTAAATTGGTTTCCTTTTGCTCTGTTTACGTTTAGGTGGCAGAATGGCCATAATTATTTTCCTACGTCCAGCTTCAGCCTTCGCTGTACCTTCTGCTGGCTGTTCCAATTCTATAGTTGTTTGAGAGCCACACTAATACTTTGGGACCCTGCTTACTTATATATGGTTTGCTTAGTTAATCTGTGGAACTCTTTGCCACAAGAGGTGGTGATGGCATCTGGTCTAGATGCCTTTAAGAGGGGATTGGACGGATTTCTGGAAGAAAAGTCCATCGTGGGCTATAGGCCATGATGGATTGTGCAACCTCCTCACATTAGTAGTAGGCTACTTCAGAGTACTGGGTGCAAGGGAGTGGCAACAGGATGCAAGCATCTTGTTGTCTCATGCCTCCCTGGGGCATCGGGTGGGCCGATGTGAGATACAGGCAGCTGGACTCGATGGGTCTTTGGCCTGATCCAGCAGGCCTCTTCTTATGATCTTATGCTTTATTCCTCTGACTTGAGTAAGTCTTTATGCACGAGTGTTACATGTTTTTTTGAAAGGAGGAGATTTCCCTGGAGTAGCATAGAGCATGATGGTGCCCAGTTGGCAGCATCCAGAGATTGTAGATTTCTGAGTCCGGGCCTGGAGATGCCACAAGGCTGCATATGTTGAAAAATTGCAAGAGGAGGGGGTGAAATCTGGTGCCTAGGCAGAGCCCAGTAAGCTCCCCAACCTTCTAGCTTTGCCCTGGAGTTTTCAGGAACCAGAATCCATCTCCAGGTTACCAGTCCGGCAGATTTGGACTCGGCCTCCAGGAATTTCCAACATGACATCAGGTTTGAAGATCATGAAGGAGGACTAACTTCAGTCGGGCAATCGTAGTGCCAGGCATCCAATAGCAAAGAGGCAGAGACCGGTAGTGGCACAAAAATGCTCTAAGTCCCTGCTGTCCACCTGAGATCAAAGCAGAACGCTAGAGAAACATTTTGGTCAAACAGGGAACCAGGGCCTGCCCAAGACATCCTGATGCCACAGGCAACGTGCCAAATGCTGCCCTCCTCACCTGATGATGTGCCAGCCTCTGTTCCTCTCACTCTCCAATGTCCTAGCTCAGCACTCTCCTCCACGTTTCCTCTTCCTCCCCCCATTTTTTTTCCAATCTAGGGACTGGAGGAGCAATGGAGGCAAGTAGATGGATGGAGATGGGTACCTCCCGACAGTGCTACCTGAGGCATCCAACTCAGTTGGCCTCATGCATGGGCCGGCCCTGCAGCATACCCATATGTGCTTTCCATTATTCCTTTTGACTCGTTTGATGAATTATCTGGACTAGCACAGCTCATGATTCCAATTGTATGTCCAGCTTTGTACTTCAGTCATCCGCTGCGTTTTTCAGCATCCAAGTGGATGGCGGTTATGCGTACAACGTCCTCCCCTTCGCCTCACTTCCCTCCAGCCCCCACCCTGCCTCCCCATCAAGGGGTGCACTGAAAGGGGGCCGAGGTATGGATTCTTACTCCTCCCAGGAGGTCATCCTTGTTCAGGAATGAATTGGCCCCACTTCACGGCCGTTGGAGGAGAGCCGCCTGTTGTGTATTTGTGTAAATAGTAGCAGAGTTGGGGGCTTGGAGACCCATTCCAGAGCCTTGCCTTAGCGCTCCGAAGCGAAGGATTGAAGCAATCGCCACATTTCCATAACAAAGTCTCTTTATTGTAGCGAAAGTGAGAAAGGTACAAAGGTTCAATCTGCCGGCTAGGAAGCCGGGGAAGTCTATGCCGCTCGCAGGCGGCCGTTTCAGTGCAGCTTTACATCTTAAGCACACACAGTGAAAAACTCCTTCCAACACCAGAACAAAGGGATGCAGCCAGAGTGTATCTGGTAGGTGGATACCTGAAGACCCCTTGTGCCCCATCTTACCCAATGGGGTGACCCTTAGAACACTATGAGCTCATGGGAATGTGCAGTGTTTTGCAGCCAGGGCTTCCCGTGTGAAACTGCCTGCTTATGTTACACTATCAGAAAGGGAGTACAACTACTATCCCTAACAAGCTGGGAAGCTGCCTGCTGAAGGACACACAGGTGTACTATCTGATCCTGAGACGGAGAGACGGAATGCCAGTTTCAGCCAGTTCTGGACTGTGAGATGTGAAACTGCAACACCGCCCTCGATCCCTCACGGCTTTGGAACCTGGCAGGAGAGTCGCCCAATTCCGCTTTCTCTTAGCCGCAAAACCGTCCCCGGAGTCGATAAATAAATGAACACGGTGCCTCGGACTGTGGACAGCAAAGCTTCCTTCCAGCCAAAATGTTAATGCTTGTTGCAGGTGGGGAGTGCTTTCTGCTTTCCAAGTAATTTTGGCTTTTAAAAGAACTTGTTCTATAGAATGCTTGGCTAAAAGCATCATGTTTATGAAGGAGGAAAAATGTTAACTAGCGCAAGCCGGGCTGTGCAGAGATGGCGGGCAGCTGTTATATTTTCAGTCTGGCAATTTTTAGCCTTCCCCCCTTGCCTCCGCACTATCCAAAAATCCGGGACTTCCCTCCTCCGTAGAACCAAATTCACATCTTTCCATCAATTGCACACTGAACTGAATCAGCTCAAATGAGGCAATGTGATTCTCTCTCTCTCTCTCTCTCTCTCTCTCTCTCTCTCTCTCTCTCTCTCTCTCTCTCTCTCT
>JAJKFI010000061.1:4129383-4149678 GCA_029204185.1 Lerista edwardsae | reverse complement strand
TCTCTCTCTCTCTCTCTCTCTCTCTCTCTCTCTCTCTCTCTCTCTCTTTCTCTTTGCATTTACACAGCTGTAAAACAAAACCATAATCGATTTTCCTTTAATTGGTATTTATTCTCTTCATCCTTTTTCCAAGCGCAAGACTTTTTCACAGTTCAGCAAAGTGATCTTAAGATCACTGGATGTGGCTTTGCTTTTGGTTATAAAATAAATAAGTTATTTTTATGTTTTTGGCTGCAGGCACACACAGTTTTATTTTTTGTTGTGGTGCTGCTTTTCAACAAGAGCATGCACAAAGCGGTTCACATAGCGAAAGAAATAGTTCCTGGTCCCAAAAGGGGCTCACCAAAAGAGTAAAAGATGCAGAAGAAACACCAGCAAAGAACCACGAGAAAAGACTCAATGCTGAGCGAAGAGACAGTGATTCCCAATGGGTGCAGTTGGAAGAAAAGAAGTCACACATTACAATAGAAATGTACTAATCAGATTTAAACCAATGGTCACTTATACGTATAATACTGCAGCAGCAGATTCCTTCCGGTCCTAGATTCAATCCTGCAGTGATGATCATTGGTCCCCAATTCACGTGAGCATGTCTTCAGCTGCTACTGAAATACCTAAATCCATAAGGGAGTTCCAAAACTACGGCATCACCTATGGTCTTGATCTATAAAGACTTCCATGGCTTGGGAAAGCACCTCCTTCTCCTGTGTGAATCTGTCCACGCTCTCTGTTGTGATCCACAATTCACTGCTTAGGGAGGCATGGTTGGTGGAGTGGCAATGGGGCCTTTTTGGTGGTGGCTCCCAGATTATGGAACTCCCTCCTCCAAGAAGCCTTACCAGCCCTTCAGCTTTTTTTATTCTGTTTGGCCTGCTCTTGATTGGTTCTTTTTGCCCCACTGTCCACCAATGGCGGACCCGGCCAGTGCCCTTCCCTGGAGCCAGGTCCGCAAATCCCCACCCCCTGCGCCGCCCCGCTACTCGCCCAGCGTCTGCAAATCCTCCGCTTTGGAGCAGTACAGGCACAGGGGAGGGCCAAAGACTGTGCCACCCTCTCCTCTCCACCAGCGGGGTGCCTGGGGCACTTGCCCCCTGACAATATAGGTCAGAACGCCACTGCTGTCCACAGCATCATGTTGCTTTAAATTAGATTTTATCACTTTAAGAAGGTTGTAAGCTGCCCCAACAACCTCTGAAAAGGGGGTGAATGGTGACTTACAGTAAATGTGGGGGGGAGATTTCCAATTGGGCCATACTGTACAAGCCCTCTGCCCCCCCCATTTTGGTTCCTCCCCTCCATTTACTGAATAAAAAGAAGAAGAAAAACAGGGGAAAACATACATCACAGACAGGGTTGGTCCAAGACCTCCTGCCACCTAGACAGCATGCCCAATGCTGCCCCCTCTGTGCCCTCTGCCCTTCCCACTCTTCAGTGTTTTCACTCAGCCCTCCCACATTTCCTCCCTGCTCAGCTCTTCCTCTTCCAATCTAGGGAGTGGGAGGAGCAAAGGAGGCAAAAAAAGTGGACAAAGAAGAACCTCCCCACCACCAGTCTGCTGCCTGAGGCAATTGCTTCAGTTGGCCTTGCAGATGGGCCGGCCCTGATCAAACGTAATGTGTAGTTTGGTCTTTAGAAGTCAGCCCTAGATACACTTCTGGGGAGTATCTGGTGAAGTGAGTTTGGTCCACGGACGCTTATGCCACAATAACTGTGCCAATCCCAAGAAGTTCATTTGGCTCACTCACGTCAGTTCCAAAACTATTTTTGTCGCGGCATGGATTTTTGAGGTCTGGGGTTTTGTTTGGTGCTCCCCTGATAATAATTTGCTTGCATGTGGTGTCAGACGTTCTTGATCATTGCTTCCAAATTTTAAACTCTTTTTAAAAATAAATAAATCTGTTGCTCTATGTTTTAGATTAGCTGTTCTGGGCATCTCCGTTGTGGAGGCTGTGGGTGGGTAAAAATATCTTGACTAAGCAAGGCTGCAGTCGAATGCACGCTTACTTGGGTGCCAATAAGACCTATTCAGCACCGTGGGACTTTGCATGCAGAGGACTACACAGGCTCAGTCAACCGCACTTCCCTGGGAGTAAGTCACCAAGAATTTGGTGGGGTGGACTTGTGAGTAAACAAGACGCAAAAGGGTTGCATTTCGACTAGCCTGCAGAAAGCATCGCTTTCTTCTCTTTGAGTCCAGTTTCTCTCTGGGCACTGAGGAAGAGGTGGGGTGAGAAAGAGAGAGAGAATGTCTCAAGCTCACCTTGGTATGTAGATCTTGCAAAAAACCCACAATAATTGGCTGGAGCGACTCACTCCTGTGTGTTTCTCTGTCTGCAGCTGCCTCCCTCCTCCAAACCTGAGCGCTAGGCAGGGCTGCAGGGGGTGGACTGGGGTTTGTGACTGTTGCAAAGGACGAAACAAGAGCGCACGGGAGGGAAGGAAAGTTTTGTCACTGTCTTGAAACTGAGCGGCTGGCTTGAAGGGGTGTGGAGTTGAGAGAGAGAGGGGGGGAGAGAGGAGGATTCTCCTGCAGATGGAAAGGTTTGCATTGTGCCGAGAGAGGGTTAATGGGACTCTTTCTCTATTGTGTTGAAGGGAGCTGTGGAATTCATTGTGTCCTGCTGGAAAAGGTTGGGGGGGGGGAAGAGAGTGGATTTTCCTTTTTTTGCTGAACTGTTGGGCTTGAAACTACCTTGAGAAGGGACTCCAGCGGGTGCCCCTCCCAGATGGGGCTGTGTTGGTGGATGGATCCTGTTTCCAGCAAGGCTGTGCCCGGGTGCCTAGAAGCTTGCCAATGTCAGTACAGCTCGGAGGGCTGTGAAAGGCTGCCCTGCACCATTTCAGGAGCCAGCCCTGGGGTGGGTTATTCTCCATCTCTCGAAACCCTCCCCCTCCCTCTGAGAAATTGGCTCCGTGGACATTAGGAGACGGAGGGGGCTTTGCCTGCTCCGAAGCCTTGGAGGAAGTGTCCCCGGGTGACAAATACATCTCCCAGCACGGGGCAGAACGGCGCGAGTTCCAGCAGTGTGCTTTGTCCAGGGAGTTGAAAAGAAAAAGAACTGGCTGGATCAAAACGGATCAGTGAGGTTTTTCCCACCGAGGCGCAGCATGCTGCCAGAACAGTGACCTGCTTGGAGAGGCTGCTAGACTTGGTGCGCTCTTGCCTTGGCCAGCCCGAGCATCAGCTGCGATGGACCGCCGTGCGCTCACCTTATGCTTCATCTTCGCCCTGAAATGGCCTCTCGCCACCTCTGGGAAGAAGCTGCTCCCCCACATGTAAGTACAAAGCGCATCTTGGCTTTGGGGTGGGGCCAGGGCACAGGAGAACGTCCTACGAGCTCTTGTGGCTCAGAAACCTGAGCTGGAAAGTCTTGGGTTCAGATCTTGCCTCTGCCATGAACTCACTCATCCACAGTGCAGGCATAGGTATGTCGGCTGAGAAGTGAACCCCGTAGAGCTCCATGGCACATACTCTCCAGTAAGCATGCGTAGAATTTCAGCCGAAATGGCCTTAAGTCAAGCTAAGCTGTGCTCCCCCAGGCGAAAGCGATGGACCAGTGAGGAATTCATTGTATCGATGTCCTGATTTCAGTCAATACTGGCTCCCCCAAAAGTTACCATTTCACAAACTGTGAAAGTCAACTCCCCCTTCTACCCCACCTGTACTTTTGCTAATTGTGTGAGAAGCAGATATTCAACAGGTGAAGCTTTTCCTAAGGGGAAATGCTTCATCTGTTGAATTTCAGTCTGGCAGGTGCAGGAGGCAAAGGAAGGCCCAGGGTCCAGGAAGGCTCTGGATTCAGCCCATGTAGACCCTCTAATCTGGTTCTCCCATTGCTCCCTGTCTGTGGTGAACAATCCAGTCTGCAGAATCCAGGTTGAGCCTAATTCTCTGCCGATTTTATACTCATGGTTCTGACTCAAGGCGCGTCCCCTGGGCTGGAAGACCAAGAATTTCATTATTTGTGGTTTTCGGTATCCGCAGGGGGGGGGGTGTATGTTCCGAGAACGGATTCCCCGTGGATATCAAGGCTTGACTGTATTCTCCCAATGTTGGTGCAACCCACCCCAAATAGCGCAGCCTTGCTTCCAAGTGCGCACGTGTGCACAAGACAAGGATGCAGTTGCCTGCCAGCCAAACACCTCCAGTCCAGGAATAAGGATTGCAAGAAAACAGAGCAGCAGAACATTCTATCAAAACAAGAACGGAATGCAAAACTTGGTTTGCAAGGGTGGAATCAAAGTTATGATGGCAATTATGACCCTGCTAACGGGGCAAAGAGGTGCTTTTTTGAGTGATGCTCCTCTTACATTTAGCTGAGGGTGAGTAACTGTTGCACTTCACTGCAGCACACTTTAGTAATGGCTGGTTTGTGGTTTTTTTCTTTTTGTGTGTGTGTCTCTTCTGCATCTTTTTAGATTGCAAGGCCTTTTGGGACATGGTTATTGAATTCTTTGATTATCTCTTTAAACTGCTTTGTGGATTTAGTTTTGTTGAAAAGTGAAATAATAATAATAATAACAATAATAACAATAATAATAATAATAATAATAATAATACACTAGGTATGTTATGGCTCGCCATACAGTTTTCCTGCTCCAAAAATGTATGATTTTGGGCCCATTCCTGTTTTAAAAGAGCTGTATTAGGGAAAAAGTGGCAATCCTATGATCAGTATCTGTTGGAAAACATCCTTGAATTTTATCTAGATCACAAAGATTGTGTTAAGTTTTTCTTAGCAACAATTCCCTTGTAAGTCACATCACGCTTTACTTTTACCCCAGTCAGTGTTCTTGCACATTGCAGACACCCAAGGATGAGAATCGGTTCAGGAAAACCGATTAGTGACTGACTGTAGGTTCCCGTGGCAGAGACCAATTTGAAACACACAGTTACAATCCGTTTCAACATTCTTGGCCTCTCCTAGCAAATTCTAGAAACTGTAGAAACTGTAGTCTGTCAGAGAGCCAAGAATGTGAGGGTAAAGATTTTGAAGCCATGTCACAGAACTGCAGTTCTGTTGATTGGGAAACACGCTGGTTCGGCGGCAAGTTGCAGACTGGTTTGAATTTGTAATGTGGGTGTGCCTCTGAACCTCAGCCGTGTGGGTCTAAAGCCAGTGTTTTATCCACCCAGGCCCACTGCACGGCCACATTTGGATCCAGGTAATACAGGTGTGCCCCAGTATCCACTGATTTGGTATCCACAGTTTCAGTTATCCACAGATACCATGGATACTGGGATGCCTGTTAGAAAGAGAAAGGTAGACATGAAACAAATCCTTGTTTTTTGCCTTGTTTCAGCAAAACCACTGATGTTCCCCTGTCTTTAACAAGGTGTCCTCAATATCCACGGTTTCAGGTATCCACGGGGGCGTGGGGGAGGTCTGCAGTGGATACCGGAACCAGAGCGAATACCGGAATGCACACGCACTCACACACACACGCACACACACACACACAGTATGCAAATGTGAGATATGTTTGTTTTTATATGGATCAGCTCTATATCTTCGTTGTAAAATGGTGGTCTTTCTGGCAGGCCTCTCTGCGGCCACATTTCCTTGCCATCAAAGGCAGCTTACCCAGTGAATCTTCTTTCTATCCCCCCCTCCAGGAGAAAATCTCCATTGCTCCAATATCTGCGTATTGCACGGCTGTTTCAGGTGAAGGCACCTTGTCAGGAAGGAAAAACAAAAGTTGATAATTCTGTTTTGTTGTTGTTGTTTAAGCATCAAACACAAGCATGCTGTGTTTGCTTTTGTCTCGTCCTCAACTCTCTCGCCTTTTCCTTGTTAGCGTCCACACATTTTGCACTGTACTGTAATGGTTATGAGTTTCGCTCATAACTTTTGTCCATTTTGGGAACCCTGCCTTACAAGTTTGAGCTCCCGCCAGGAGAGACATTCTCGACTCAGCGAAACCTTCTCTGTTTTTCTTTGTAAATTGAACCAGCACCGAACGCTAAATCCAAACCATCTTTTCCATATGCTGTTAGCCCCGCTGTAGCGATGGGGGCGAGGGGGATAAGTGGTACATTCATGGATGTGCTTTGAAAGATTTCCACCAGAATGACATTTTCCTCATTGCTGGAAAACTCATTAACTTCATAAACGTTGCCGTTTCGAAGCAGAGGAAACTCAGGGCGCAATCCTAAACTGAGTTAGGCCGGCATAAGCTAAGCCAGCAAAGTTTGGCCAGCACAAGGGCCACCGTAAAGTAGGTTTGGACCAGTGATGTCATTCAGGGGGAATGGACCAGAACGGGCGTTCTGGATCCTAACGGGCTCCGTGGCTGGTTCCGGGTTCCCGACAAGTGCCAATCAAAAGTGAGTTCCTGTTCCTAAATCATTTGAATGACACCACTGCTTTGGACCACTCTTGGAGTCAGAGAGGCCAGCACACAGACGTGCACCATCCTCCCTGACTCCGAGAGTGGTCCAAACGCGCTTTACGGTGTCCCTTGTGCTGGCCAAACTTTGCTGGCTTAGTTTATGCCGGCCTAACTCCAGTTCAGGATTGCACTCTCAGAATGGCTGAGTGCTAATATATTTTGAGAATGCTGAGGTTGGCTGCACTAGCCTGAGCTCCTGACCAGTTAAAGACTCCGGAGTGCTTGGATTTAAGCCTGTTGATTCCCCTTTGGTGTAATGGAATTGACTCATAAAACAGCTCTGTGAATTCCTCTTGAACTAGACTGCTGCAGGTGGGGCGGTCCGAGTACCCCTGTCAATGATTCCTCACGTTGTCAAAGTTTCTGAAATAGTTCTTTATCCTGCATGTCATTAATCTGTGGAACTCCTTGCCACAGGATATTGTGATAGCACCCGTCCTAGGTGCCTTGAGAAGGGGATTGGTCAGATTGATAGGATAGGACCCTACCCTGTGGTAGGGCTGGAAAAAGAGTCTTGTATGAAAATCCCCAGAACGGCGGGCTCCAAACTCTGGCCGGCAGGCCAGATCCAGCACTCACCTGATCCTTCCTCAGTGTGAACGGCACTTTGTGTTCTGCTGCAAAGGACCTGAGTACAGCCCCCAGGGGTCTTTGTGGGCAGCCGCTTCTGGAGTCTGTTGCTCTAGCAAGCCTCGTGCCTGATGTTCTGACGTTGCCTGCTGCAGCTGTCTCTAGCAGAGGGATGCTGCCAGCCACCATTGACAGTGCTGAGTTTGACGGCTCAATAGATAGCATCTTGGTTGGGAAACAAGCAATGCGTTCCTTTGAGTATGTCTTAAAGCTCTCAAATCGAGAGTTAAAGCTCTCAAATCGAGAGTTAAAGCTCTCAAATCTCACTGGGTGAGACGACGTGTGTCTCTGCGTATCCTACTAGAGTGGAGGTATGCAGAGACCCTGCGTGTGGTTTGGTCTCCAGCCCCCTCGTGTCTGTTAATCTAGCTCGATCAGGTTTACTCTGCGCCGAGAGGAACATTTCTTTGACAGGCCCATGGCTTCATGTAGTTTAGTGCATCCTGTCTCCCTGCTCCTCCCACTCACCCTAAGACAATGGATTCCACTCATCCGACAGTTTGTGCTACATGAAAAAGAGTCAACCTGACAATAAACAAACATTCTGCTTGGGGGCGCGGAAGCGCCGAGCGCCAGGCAGCCGCCAAACGTGATCAACTCTGTGTTGACGTTGGACTGGACGGGGACATTTTCCAACCTGCTCCAAGCCACCGGAGCATACGCTGTGCACTGATTCAGGGGCGTCCCGAAAAATATTAACCCTAAGACTGTTTTAGGCACACACACACCCCGAAGATGGGACGTGGTGGTGCAGAATGGGACGTGGTGGCGCAGCGAGTTAATCCGCTGTTGCTGGGCTTTCAACCGCAAGGTTGGGAGTTCAAGACTGCGTGACGGAGTGAGCTCCCCTCGCTTGTCCCAGCTCCTGCCAACCTAGCAGTTCGAAAGCACCTAAAAAATGCAAGTAGATAAATAGGGACCACTTCGGTGGGAAGGTAACGGCGTTCCGTGTGCTACAGCATAGAGTCATGCTGGCCACATGATCGGACAAAAACACCGGCTCTACAGGCTTCGAAACGGAGATGAGCACCGCCCCCTACGGTCGGTCACGACTAGACCATTCGGTCGTGGGGAAACCTTGACCTTTACCTTACCCTAAAGATGGGGAGGCAGGATGGGGAGGCATGTCGGATCTCACAAGGGAAGGTGTTTTATAATCAAGGAGCCAGCACCAAGCAGGCCCTGTTTCTAGAACCTGGCAGTTGCTTAGCTAACGGGCAAACCTGAAAATAGGGAGCCATTGAAAGACTCAGGTCGGTTGCTGCAGGTGAAGACTCTCCATTCAGTAACCCAGTTGCTTGGTTGTCAGTATATAGATGCAGGATTCTGGCTGAGAGGCGTGACTGCTCTCAGAAGTATGACTAAATATGTTGTGCTTCTCCTTTTAAACAGGCCAAATGTTTGCGCCGAGCAAGAACTGGCGATGGTGGGACGCTGGCAGCCCCGGATCCAGGCCTTCACTCGATTGGTTCAAGTCTGGAAGCCCGGATGCGGAGGGCAGTCCTGGTGCCTGGGTTACGAGCGCAGGTAGGCACTGTTTGGCTCGGTTTGTAGGATGCTTGTTTTGATTTCAGGCTCAGCTCATCCTGAATTCTGGGCCGACCTAAGCAAACGCCCCTCCTCCCAATAAAAGCAGTGGTGGTTTGTCCTATTAAGAGTTCAGTCCTAACCTGGAATTCGGCATAGTTAGGCCAACAAAGTTTGATGCACAAGGGACACCGTAAAGTATGTTTGGACCACTTGCGGAGTCAGAGAGGCCAGCACACAGATGTGCACCACCTTCCCTGACTCTGTGAGTGGTCCAAACACGCTTTATAGTGGCCCTTGTGCCAGCCAAATTTTGCTGGCCTAACTGTGCCGGCCTTACTCCAGGTTAGGATTGCACTCTAAGGGACCATTTTCCCACAGTTACCTGAAACTATATCACATGGTAAGAAATCCTAGCAGCATCGTGATCTACTGGCCATATCTGGTAAGAAGATATGAAGTGGCCTGCTCGATCAGGCCAAGGGCCAATCTAGTCCAGCTTCATATATCTCGTAGTGGCCCACCAGATGTCTCAGGGAGCTCACAAGACACCTGTCACCACGCCCTTGCACCTGACATTCAGAGAGAGGCTGCCTCCAAAACTTGGAAATAGCACATGGTCATCATGGCTTGGCTTGTAAACTGTGATGGGCTTTTTTCCTCTGTCAGTCTGTCCAACCCTCTTTGGAAAGCATCTAGATCAGGTACTATCACAACGTCCATTGTTTTCATCCAACTCAGCATTGTCAACCATGACTGGCGGTGTCTCCCCGAGGTTTCAAACAGGAGTCTTTTCCACCCTACCTGGGGACGGTGCCAGAGGTCAAAACTGGGAACTTAGGTATGCAAAACAAGGGCTCCAAAACAGTGTTATAGCCCCCACCCATCAAAAGAGGGGACTGAGGCCTCAGGGATGAGCCCATGATCGCCAATATCCCAGCCCACCTCAAACCAAGCCAATAACCATAGGCCATTTTGTTGCAATAGGCACTCTCTGGGTAAAAGATAGGGGTAAAAAAGAAATCATTACACCAAACAAATGCATAAAATCCATCCCATCAGTTGGCAGCCACCACACAGGTTTTAAATAGGTAGATGGGCTCTTAATAAAGCCACAAGCCCCACCTTTGGCTCCTCCCAATTTAACCGTGTCACGACCTTTTGTAGCTTTCTGATGATAGTTGCAAAGGGATTGAAAGAGAAGGTAAGGGGGCTGTTCCTCAAACTATGCAATCAACTCAGCTTCCTAGAGTCTACATAATTGCACCTATGTGAACAGATTTGAGAGAAGAAGAATGTGGAAAAATGTGTTGCCATTTTGCTGCTGGCAACCCTGATTGGCTATACCTCCTCTGGGATGGTGGTCCTGCCACCCAGACACTGCCCTGACATGATTCCAGCAGCCTTGTTTATTGGCAGCAGGAAGAGTGTGCTGATAGTCTGATTAAAATTTGAAGCTCAAAGGAGGTCCAAAGCATGGAACACCCATGATGTCAGATGATAGAAGGTGATCCTGTGCACCATCTTGTGGCTAAAAAAGGCAGCTGTGTGAATGCTAGCCAATCAGTGCAGCAGTTGACCAGAGCAGAGCAAATACCCTCTGGTCTCTGTTCTTCTACCAAAACTTCTACCTAAAGCTTTCTAAGCAATGGTCAAGGCCTGGGATCCACCTTAAACCCCAACTGGCTACAGGGGATTCACTTTCAGGATCCCAGGGGTTGATGGGTTGGCAAGTGAGTGGCCACGTTTCCTGTTCTTTTTCTACCCATTGATGGCCAATCAGCATGTGCTGGTACTGCATTGTTCTGCCTTTTCCTTTTGGGCCAATTGGAAGGGCAAACCAACTGTGTGGCATTGCAACAGTGTGTGTCTGGTGCTCCTTTTCCAGTCCAGGAAGGAGAAAGAGGAGCAGTGGACTCCCCCTCCCTATCAATCTCCTGCCTGAGGCGACTGCTTCAGTTGGCCTCATGGATGGGCCGGCCCCATTCAAAATAAAATGACAGGAGCGTCCCTGCCGTGACCCACCCAAGGTTGAACAGCGGCCCACTTCTGGGTCCCAAACCTGAAATAGACGATTCTTCTCTTTTTGCCTTGCTTCATTCCTGCATCAGCCTGGCCTTATCTTGATTGGAGCTCGGCCTGACAAAACTGAAATGAATAGATGCCAATATCCATGGCAGAGAGGTGGGCTGCTGTAGGGAGCGCTTAAGTCTTGGCTTGTGTTTAAGGAATCTCTTGCAACCTGTAATTATCAGCAATTACCCTGCTGATGCAATCTGTCCATCTGCAAGGGGAGATAAGCAAGCTGACCCTCCCGTTACGTGTATTTGTCTCCAGGTCTGCTCCTTTGGTCTGAGGCAGGAAAGACTTTGAAACACGAAGGTCTTTGTCTGCTGCCCCAGAACTTCAAAGGAACTGAAACTCTCCTGTTGCACACGTACGGTTCAGTTTCCCCTCTTACATACTTCCTTTTGTTCCTTTTTTTCCCTTCTGCATTCTAAGTCAGGACATGGCAACAGAACGATCTCCTCCATTAGGGGGAAGCACCTCATTTTCTGCCCCCAGATTTGAAGATCTGAAAGATGGCAGAACTGTTGATCACCGTAAAACGTGAGACTCGAAAACGGCGAGGAGAGAGGGCTGGTCAGGGGCGGCCCGTCCGTGAGGCCAGCTGGAGCAGCCGCTTCACACAGCAGGTCGTTGATGGGTCTGGAGACCCCTGAACTGCAGAGTGACAAAAGCAAATAGATCCCTGCCCCAAGGAGCTTGCAATATCACCTTTTAATTGCGGTTCTGGACCCCTTGCAGTGCTACTGCTCACATAGGCCAACACACATTTTGCAAGTTACCTCTTACAAGTTAAACCTATTTCTGAGTATATGTTTTTTTTGGGGGGGGGGGAGGGGCTGATTCCAAAAATGGCCTCAGGTTTGCCCTATCATATCTAGTTTTGGAGATACCGCATAGCTTCCTACTACTCCATTGCTTGAACCAGTCATTATCGAGGCTTTGCCGTATCTCTGAAACAAGATGCAGTGGGGCAAAGCGAAGGCCGCTTTAGGACTTGGCGCTCCACATTCATATAAAACCGCCATCGTTTTTGGACCCTCAATTTCACAGGCATGTGTTATTAATCAACATCCAGTGTCTAGCAATTAAAGGTAATGTTGATCAACCAATGAAAAGCTCTGCTATTAATAGTCCCAGACTGCTGGTGTCCATACCGGGACGGTCTAATGGTTTGCACAGAAGTATATTTCTCAGGCTGCAGTCCTAGCCACGCTTACCTGGGAACAAGCCCCATTGACTATAATGGGACTGACTTCTGAGTAGACATGCATAGGGTTGGGAGTCTCTGTGTCACCACCTGAAACTGCTTCAGTTAGCCAATTCTAGAAGCATTTTACCGCACTCTGGGCAGGGACTGCTCTGAGCTTGCTTGGCTGCCGTTTCCCGGATTTCCTTAATGGGGCAAGAGAAGCCCAGCATCTGCCTGCTCCTCCTTTCCTCCGTGCGCTCATTTAAAGCAGCTGCATCACGGTGATGAGACAACAGGGGCATCCTGCCATTGGTGCGTCCCAAGTAGGAGTGCGCGTTGGGCACCAAGACCGTGGCATCTGTCAACGTTCAGTGTGGATGACGTCATGTTTTCTTTTCCGTACAGAGTAAATATAGCTTGCTATGCTGTTGGAGAAATGGAAAAGGGGTGTATCCCTTTCTGCACACACAAGGCATCCAGCTGGGAATTGTCCCTGGTCCATGAAGTCTATTTGGACCACTCAGGGACCAGTCAGGGCGGATGGCGCATGTCCGTGTGCCGGCCTCTCTGACTCCGAGAGTGGTCCAAACATACTTTACGGTGGGCCTTGTGTTGCCCAAACTTTGCTGGCTTAACTGTGCTGGCCTAACTTCAGGTTAGGATTGCCCCCTTAATCTGTCCCCATGGCCTGGAGAGGCTGCCATTGGCTCTCCCCTTTGTTTTCTTCATGGACCATTATCCACCTGGAAGGTGAGAATCATCCTTGACCTGTGGCCTTCTGGAGAACAGCAGGCTCTGGAGAGAGAACAGCATTTTTGGCCAAGACTGTTACAACATATTCTGATGCTCGGAATGAAAATCGCAAAAGACAGTGGACAAAGCTGCTCCATCTGCCTTCTGTCTTCTCCTCCGAGCCCAGTTAAGTCCGATCATTTTGTCCAAGTTTAGTTTTCACTGCTTGCCACAGATGGAATATTGAGCAGTTTAGCCTTTTATGGGGCATTATACCTGCGTAATGGGGTCTTTCGTCCCCGTTGTGTATGGCAGATTTTACAATGCGTGTTTTTATGGGAAGCCCACTTTGATGTTTGGTCTAGTTTGGTGGTTCTCCAACTTTCCACCCTCTGCAGCAAACTGCAGAACCACCGAGCGTGGCAAAGAATGATGGGCATGTTTTGGGACACTGGTGAGACCAGTTGGGGCTTAGTCAGGATTGTCTTCCCCTGGTGAGGCTGAGCCCATCAAGGGATTGAAAGGAAGCAAATCTGGTCTTAGTCTGGAGCTCTCAAGAGTGATTGGAAAAGCAGGAAACCAAGAGATGGGGGCTGCGCACCCACTCAAAAGAATTTGGAATCAGTCATTCAAAGAAAACACCAGACCACGGTTTGTCCTGTGTCTCACCCAACACCAACCAACGGACCATTGTTTGCAAATGGCCGTCAAACCAAGATCTGAAAGCCCCAGTTTGAAGCTGGCTTGCAAGTAGCAGTTTGGACAAACCATGGTTTGTTGTTGCATCTGAGACTGCCAAACCATGGTTTGGGACATTGTTCCTTCCTCAGAGGCTGTTTGGATACGGGTTTGGGAATTTGCAGGTCTTGCTGTGTTCAATTGAGCTTACTCCCAGGGAAGTGAGCCTAAGCCAGCGAGGCAAATGGCTATCATTGCCACTTCCACCTCCTGCTAATTCTCCAGCCGGCTCTGGGACATTCCTTACAGATGCCGGAAAAACCAGCCACCCTGTGAACAGTAGAGTAGGGCTAAGCCAGGAGGACTAAGCAGAGGAGGGAAGTGTTGTTGTCATCCCCCAACCCTTTAAATGGGTTAGTGAAAGACCAAAACACGCACACCCTTTTTATTGCTCAAGCAATTTGTTCCTGTCCCCCCCCCCCAACTGGTTTTATGTAAGCTCCTGTATGAGTCTTGCTGGCCAAAAAGCAGGGTGAAAAAATGCTTCTAAATACAGCGGTAGAAGGAGGGGAGCCATCCAAGTCATGTCTGGAACACAAATCAGGGTTTGGGGCTGAAGCTGTTTCCAACACAAATGGTTTTTTGGCCTTGCGTGACAGCCAGGGCTGGCCCATGCACGAGGACAACTGAGGCCATCGCCTCAGGCAGCAGGTGGGTGGGGAAGCCCTCCTCTCTGTCCATCCTCGTGCCATCACTGCACCTTCTCTGACTCCCTGGGTGGTGGTGGTGGTGGTGGTGGTGAAGAATATTTGCATACAGCTTTTCAACAAGAGTAGTGCACAAAGCGGTTTACGTAGTAAAATAAATCAAGTGGTTCGGAAAAGGAAGAGGGGGCAGAGAGGAAGAGGAAACGTGGCGGGAGCCACTGAGTTAGAACATGGGTGCAGGTAAGGGGGGCAGCATTTGGTAAATATCAGGAGGGGCTGGCTCTTGTAAGAACCACCCCAGAGCGCAATCCTAACCTGGAGCTAGGCCAGCACGATTAGGCCAGCAAAGTTTGGCCAGCACAAGGGACACCGTAAAGCGCATTTGGACCTCTCTCAGAGTCATAGAGGCCAGCACACAGACGTGCGCCCTCCTCCCTGATTCCGAGAGTGGTCCAAACGCGCTTTACTGTGGCCCTGGTGCCGGCCAAACTTTGCTGGCCTAACTGTGCCGGCCTAACTCCAGGTTAGGACTGTGTCCCCAATGCCTGAGAACTCAAAGCGTTCAGGATCGGCTTGGAAAAGACCAGACTGCGCTTTGCAAAATGCATGACGATGTCACAGCTAACGTGAGTATACTCTCATTCCCACCTGGGCTCCTTTCTGTGTCTGGCACCTGCTGCTATCAGCTTGCACATTTTAAAGCTGATGGCAAGCTACTAAAAGCAATATTTGTTTTGAGTCTGTTGGAAGTGTTTAGGGCCCCAGAGGAGCGGAAGGCTTGGGGGAGCTTTTTCGGAAGCCTAGGTGAAGTCCTGCCAGCTCGCAAGCTATTTTGCTGTCCAATGACTGGATATTGCTTTTCCAGCTGCGCCAGGGAGCTCATTGCTTGCTCAACGTTGTCACTGCTTTTTCTTAAATGAGTAGCGAGATTTTTCAAAACCAGATTCCTCCAGTCTGATTTCGCCCCCTTTGTCCATTGCAAAGAGGCTGGAGGAGATCCTCCGGCAAGGTGAAGCAAAATGAAAGACTGTCTTCACTCATTTAAGGCAGCAATCTGTAATTTAAATAGGGGAGGGGGCCATAGCGCAGTGGTGGAGCCTCTGCTTTGTATGCAGGTGGTCTTAGGTCCAGTCCCTGGCAGCATCTCCAAGTTGGGCTGGGAAACGACCCCTTAACGGAAACCCTATGAAGATGCTGCCGATCAGTGTTGGTAATGCTGAACTAGTTGGACCAAAGGGCAGACTCGACAGGAAGCAGCTTCTTATATTATGTAACCAAACTGGTTTAATTCATAGGCAAAGTCTGCCAGTGCTTTTGCTTTTGGTACAATCAATCTGTTCAACTTCTTAAAGTGCCCCAAGAGTTGTTTTGCTGCAGCAGACTTCTTGCGGCGGTTCCTCTGGGAGTCGGAACATCTGTCTTCATTCACACAGCCAAGGTATTTGCCTTTGCGCATATGTCCTGGGGTGGTGATACTTCTGAATGGGCCATTGGCATGACATACACCAGAGTCATTAATATTGTTTCCAAAACGCGAACAGGAGAAGTGATTGCCAGCTGTTCCTGCTGCCTGGGGTTTTCTTGCCATTTGATTCTCTAGTGTCTGCCCAAGAGAGGAACCCGAGACTGAATTTTGGGGCTCTGCCGTTTCATTTTTCCATTGTTCTCCTACAGGAGATGGTGATGCTTGCTGGCTTGCTTGCACGTTTCTCCCTTTTTCTCATTCAGGGTAGCGTATTACGTGGAAAACAGACAGGCGTACAGCATGCAGTACCAGACAGTGTACAGGTGTTGTCCGGGATGGGCTCAGCTTGGTGACGACGAAGGCTGCCTTTATCGTAAGTGGCGCCGAGAGGTGCTCCAAACTCAGCTGTGCATGCTCAGTTTTGTGTGCCAAAATCTTGCATTGCCTGCCAAAAGTGTTGCTTCTGGCATCCCTACACAGAACCTGCCAAAGGAATTGCCAAACTGCCATTTTTTTCCTTAATGAACCTGAACGTTGAGGCTGACTGAAGCAGGCAATTCAAGCAGAAGGTTGGCAGAGGGCACACCCCTCTCTCTGCCCATTCATCCCCACTGCGACTCCTCTCTCTTCTTCCTCTAGAGCAGTGCTTCCCAAACTGTGGGTCAGGACCCACCACTGGGTTGCACAGCACCTGGGGCAGCCAAATTGAAAAATATGAGAAGTTGAGATGCTGGAAAGGGGGAGGGCTGTGTGGTGGTTTGGTGGGTGTCAAGGTGGCAAACAGGCTATAGGCCAGGATGGGTTGTGCAACCTCCTTACATTAGTAATAGGCCAGGTGCAAGGGAGTGGCGACAGGATTTTGTGGTCTTGTTTGCTCCCTGAGGCACCTGGTGGGCCACTGTGAGATGCAGGAAGCTGGACTAGATGAGCCTTTGGCCTGATCCAGCAGGGCTCTTCTTATGTTCTAACAGCTAGATATCTATCTTCATTCTTTTTGATAGCAGGGCACTTCTCACACAGATTCTGTCACACTCCCGGTTTGAAATAAATGCCAACCAATAACAGAGGAAAGTTCCAGACTAGCCTGATTGTAAACTGTGGTCCAGGGCCGGCCCATACGTGAGCAGGTGCCTCAGGCAGCTGATGGTGGGAAGTGCCCTTCTCTGTCCACCTCCTTGCCTCGTTCCTCCTTCCACTCCCTGAATTGGAAAGTGTAAATCGGGACAGGGAGGAAGAGGAAATGTGGCGGGGGGGGGAGAGTGCTGAGCTAGAGCCTTGGGGAGTAGGAGGCAGAGAGGGTGGCGTATCACCAGGTAAGAGGGACAGCATTTGTTATCAGGTGTCAGGAGGCCTCGCGAGAAATCCTTTGCTTCAGTTTGCAGGTGCAGTGCATCGACATTCCTCGCTGTGCTCCTCTTTCCAAACTGCATGCTTGTTCATAACAGAGACTGTAATTAATCTCTTCCTGTCTGCCTCGGCCCTCATTACCTCTTGCTGAGCCACTCCGGTGACAAACGATCAATTTCTTCCTCCCGATTATCAGCGCTGATAGCGGGCCTGTTCAGCTGTTTCTCCAGACTGCGCCCTTCCCTCGCCTTTCGCCGCTTTCCTGAATGGAATTGTTCACTTCCTCCTCCACAGGAAAGCCTTTACAGCAGCTTCCTGAGTTCATATGAGGCCGTTTTCTGCCCATTGCCCTTTGGGTTTTCTGCAGCGACAAAGTTTTAGTTGGCCTAGGGGGTGTTATCCTCTTCTCTTGAATTAAGAGCACAATCCTAACCTGGAGTTGCAGTGAGGCCAGCCAAGTTTGGCCTGCACAAGGGCCACCAAAAGCACGACTGGACCACTCTCGGAGTCAGGGAGGATGGCGCATCTCTGCGTGCTGGCCTCCCTGACTCCGAGAGTGGTCCAAATGTGCTTTACGGTGGCCCTTGTGCTGGCCAAACTTTGCTGGCCTCACTGTGTCGGCCTATTTCCAGGTTAGGATTGCACCCTTACAGAAGAAAAAAAAAGGAAGGTTTGGACCGTGTGCTTATTTCTCCCTTTCCCAAAGCTCAGGGACTGCCAACCTCAACAAATACAGCTGTAGGAGATGCTGTCTCAGGGCCAGCCCAAGAAATCCCGACACCCGAGGTGGCATGCCAGATGTTGCCCCTCTTGCCCAATATGTGCCACTCTCTGCTCCTCCAAAGTTCTAGCTCAGCAGTCTCCTGCCCCTCCGCATTTCCTCTTCCTCTTCCTCACTTCCCGTTCCATCCAGAAAAAGGTGGTGGGAGGAGTTTTCCTCCTTCCTAGGGCCGGCCCATCTATGAGGCCAATTGAAGTGGTTGCCTCAGGCAGCGGATTGGTGGTGGTGGAGGCACCCATCTCTGTTGGCCTCCTTGCACCCATCTCTGTCTGCTCCTCCTTCCACTCCTGGATTTGAAAAGGAAGAGGTGAGCAGAGAATAAAAGGAAATGTGATGGGGTGTGTTGAATTAGAACACTGGAGTCTAGAGTCTGCGCTAGAGGCGGAAGAATTTTGCGTGCCACGCAAGAGGTCTTGAGCCAGCCCTGCTCTTTGACCTAGTGCTGCATGCCCACCAGCCGTGTGCGATGCCCTCTTCTCTTAGTGGATTTGTCCTACCCCATGCTAACGGCATGCAAATGAGCTGCTGCCCGCTGGTGTCTGATGCGTTTCCAAGGGGCCTGGACCGATTATCCCGCTCCTCCTCGAGACAGTATCTGCACTCGACTTCTGACGGTGCTTTTCAACACAGTCTCATTACCTCGGGGATACGGGCACCCCTGCCTGAATGCCGCCTTTGTGTGGCTCAGCAGCCCTCGGTGGGGAAGCTTCCAAAAAATGTCTTGAACCACAATCTTAATGCAGTCAATGGAAGTCCTTTCAGTCCTTGTGATTTTGATGCCGCCAGAATCCAAGATGGTGGACGGGCTCAAGCACCGGTCAGATTAGGCTTGAAGACAAGAGGGAACGAGAGACCACTGTCTCCAAATACTGTGTTTCTTCGGGTGGAGGTCAGAAAAGTTGGGATGTTGGCAGATGGAGTGATTGTCTTCCAGCTGGTTGATTTAGGGCGCAGTCCTAACGTGGAGTTAGGCCAGCAAAGTTTGGCCGGCACAAGGGCCACCGTAAAATGTCTTTGGACCACTCTTGGAATCGGGGGATGGCGCACATCTGTGTGCTGGCCTCTCTGACGCCGAAAGTGGTCCAAACATACTTTACAGTGTCCCTTTGCTGGCCTAACTGTGCCGGCCTAACTCCAGGTTAGGATTGCATCCTCAGTCTCATGGTTTGGCTGGCCCTGACGCCTCTACTCCACGGTGTCAGTTAGGGGTCTTTCCCTGAAAGTGCCAGAGATAAAACTTGGGACCGTATGCAGGGTGTTCTTTTGAGCAACAGACCCTCTGTGTTATTTCCTGAAAATTGAGATTTAATATGTTTAATTTTCTCACGGCAGGAAGAAAATAGCAGGAAATGTCGTAGTGCAGTTCAGTCTTTGTTACTGGGGGTCATAATGGAGGGTAGCATGATTAAATGAAACAAACACATTACAGATTTTATCATTCTACTTGTGCTAACAGAGGAATATATATAATGTGTGTAATGATTCTATACGGAAATTCTTTGGTTCTTTTGTTTCCCCTTAAACATCTTAACTCAGCCGCAGAAACTGAGCTCTGCACAGGGACGAGTAAAACATTTGGAAGAATCTTATTCTCCCTGCAGGTGTCACTAAGAGCGCAACCCTCACCTGGAGTTAGGCCGGCACTGTTAGGCCAGCCAAGTTTGCCTGGCACAAGGGCCACCGTAAAGCCTGTTTGGACCACTCGGAGTCAGAGAGGATGGCGCATGTCTGTGTGCTTGCTTCCCTGACTCCGAGAGTGGTCCGAACATACTTTGCTGGCCTCACTTGGCAGACCTAACTCCAGGTTAGGATTGTGCCCTGAAGTAGCTTTCGATAGCCTTTTCTGTTTGGCACTCTGAGCCTGTGGCTCAGTACAGCTGCATTAGAGCGTAGAAGGAGCTGAATTTTGAACTCCAAAGCCTTTAATCCAGCCTCTCATTGGAAGGCTGAAGTGAAGACCTTCGCTGATCCCCAAAGCCCAGGCAAGCCAGCACATCCTTCATAGGCTACACAGCAAACTGATTGGGGTCACTAGTCTCTCTAATTGCATCGTGTCCACGGTGAGTGGCAGGGGTTCATCAGGACTTCAGACCTGGGCTGCTCCCTGCCTACCTGGGACGCCAGGGGTGAAGCCTGGGACCTTCCATGGACCAAGGCACAAAATCCGGCCCACACAGTCACCGGGAGCACCGCTGTGCCTTCAACACAGTCCAGAGTGGCGAAGTGTAATTTAAAGCACACAGTTAAATCCCCACCCCAGCCGGAGCTGAAAGCAGTGAAGAGCTTGGAATGACCCATCTCTGGGAAAATCTTGACTCCTCCCCCTTTGGCTTTTTTCCTCCCTTTTACTCCGCATCCCAGAGATTCCGCACGCACGTGAATGCCATGTGTTCTGAATGCAGGTACTTGCCCCACACAAAGGCTTCCTCTTCTCCATTTCCTTATTCTCTCTCTGCCGAAATAGATCTTCTCTTGAAAGTCTGGGGGCTTTGTTCTTTTGCTTCCCCCTCTCTTTGGCGACCTAGTTGGCGTGCAGAAATGCTTTGATCTCCTTTCACTATTGATTGATTCCCCCCCCCCTTCTGGAGCTCTTTTGTGTTTTAAATCTCCTCTTTGGGACATGCCAGCAACTTAAACGTCCCTGAGCTATTTTTTTAATCAAGGTGAATTTGCACAGATGGCTCCATGGAGGTGTAATGCAACAGGTGGATATGCACAACTTTTTTGGCTCCTCTCTCTCTCTCTCTCTCTCTCTCTCTCTCTCTCTCTCTCTCTC
>JAJKFI010000061.1:4104812-4129373 GCA_029204185.1 Lerista edwardsae | reverse complement strand
CTCTCTCTCTCTCTCTCTCTCTCTCTCTCTCTCTCTCTCTCTCTCTCGCACACACACACACACACACACACACACACACACACAGAGGCAGATAAGCAAATGCCAATCTATCCAGTGTAGAGAGATTCCAGGTGAACTGGGAGGTCTGGCAAAGCATCCTGGGGGAATTCTTCTCCAGCATTTGGAGGAATCAGGCTAATTGACACCATCTCTCCCATCTAACAAAAATAGCATATCCAATGTCAAAATTAGAAAGGAGCTGCCAAGCCAGTGTGGAGGGGTCTGCTGCCCCTGGCAAGGCTATGTATGGTTGATGAGTGAGGCTGGCCATGAGGCAGACTGAGAAAGATGCATCAGGTATCATTTCTGTTGGCTCAGAAATGGAACCATTCCAGCAGGGTGGTATAGTGAGCAGGCGTTGGGGTGATGCAGGGTGGTGACTTTGCCTTGTCACCATTAGGCCCCGGGATGCCATTGCATGTGGAATAATGTATATGGGCATTTGGCTAATTTACTGCTGAGCTTTGCCATCCATTGCCCTGGCCACTGCAGCGCCTTAATGCAGAGGAGAAGGCAGGCATGCTTTGGTATTTGCTGGGGTTCCGTTCCGGACCCCACCGTGGATACCTGAGGCCCCTTTTTAAAGGGAACAAGGGAAAAAAGGAGATTTGTTTAATGTGCCCCTATCACATTAAGGGGACGTTGCAGGTTAAACCACTGGTGCTGAACTTGCTGACTGGAAGGTTGGCAGTTCAAGACTGCGCGACGGAGTGAGCTCCCGTCGCTTGTCCCAGCTCCTGCCAACCTAGCAGTTTGAAAGCACCTAAATGCCAGTAGATAAATAGGGACCACTTCGGTGGGAAGGGAACGGCGTTCCGTGCACTACGGCGTAGAGTCATGCCGGCCACATGACCACGGAAGCTTGTCCTGGGACAAAACGCCGGCTCTTCAGCTTAGAAACGGAGATGAGCACTGCCCCCTACAGTTGGTCAGGACTAGACCATTCAGTCGTGGGGAAACCTCTACCTTTATCTTTTTAATAGGCTTCCCAGTATCCATGGATAACTGAAACTGTGGATACCGAATCAGTGGATACCGGGGCATGTCTGCATTCAGTGTCACTGAATTATCATCTCTGGTCATTTCCATGTCTTTCAGCTCTGAACAAAGGGCTTGAATTTTCCCCTATCACATTTACAAACAGTTTAACTTCCCTGCTGATTGCTAGGCTAGTTGACACCATTGCAGCTTTGCTCTCTTTAGATTTCCAAAGTAGCAATGGAAGCTAAAGAAATATGGTAGGTGTATATACCAATAGCTTCTGCTGGAAAAAAAAAATCCCCGTAGCTGTCAAAGTATCCTAACATTGCTTGTGGGGTCTCTGTTGCTTTACTCAGCTGAGGTCCATAAACACCCAGGGTTGCTCTTTCTCCTCCCACGATCTTCGACTGTCCACTCTCTGCAGTTGTCCCAGCCCAGAAAGAAAGGAGATGTCACAGAGGTGTCGTGTTCTTCACCCATCAGTCAACAAGCCGTTAAAAGGCCCTGTTTGGTCTGTCCAAATAAGGTGTGTGCTTGGCAGATTCCAGCGCGGTGCATCCTTGCTTGCAACACCATGCTCGTGATCAAAGTGCTGATGCTCTGGAATAAACACTCCGTCAGAGAAAAAAGCAATGCGCTAACGGTAATGGAAACTGTCCCTTTGGACCTTCCGAAGAAGGAAACCAGGAGAGGCACACAATGGATTGTGTATTTAATCTTTGAGGAGGCAGTGGATTTCCGTGTGTCCATGAACTAATACTGTAGCTGATTACGTGCAAATGAATGCATGCAGCTCTTGTCTTATTGTCCCAAGCCATCTAGGCCAGCAGTGTGTACTTGTCTCTTTAAAAGTGTAGTCCAGATGGCATCAGGCTAAGACAGGTCATGTGAGGACCACCGTTCTGCTTCTGGAGCAGAGATGTATTTGGGATGGTAGTGGTGGTTGAGCTTCTAGGAGCTCTCAGGGCCCTAAACATGAGTGTATTGAAACCCTCTTTTAAAGCTATTCAGGCTACTGGCTGTCTCCACATCTTGTGATAGTGAATCTCCCATCGATTGTGTACTATATGGAAACAAGGCGTAACCGTGTGTTAGTCCAGAATCTCCCCCCTCCCATTAAGAACATAAGAACATAAGGAAAAGCCTTGCTGGATCAGGGGCCCATCTAGTCCAGCTTCCTGTGTCTCACAGTGGCCCACCAGAAGCCTCAGGGAGCACGCAAGACAACCAGATACTTATGTCCTGCTGCCACTCCCCTGCATCTGGCATTTTAAAGTAGACTATTACCCTTGCACCACCCCAAGGAAGACACCAAACTGAGGTTGGGGTTTAACTTTATTAAGCACAATGTAAATCTTGTAACCTACTGAACACCCATCCCTCCCTCGCCAGTCTGGGGTAGGCAAAAAAATACTGCCATCCATACTTGGCCAATTTGGATGACATAAAAAAATTCCTGCCCGGCCCTCATGATGAGTGACCAGCTAATCTCAGATTGGACATACCCATCATAGCTTGTAACCTGTAATGGAGTTTTCCTCCATAAATTTATCCCATCCCCTTTTAAAGGCATCCAGGCCCAACGACATCACCACATCTCGTGGCAAGGAGTTCCACATTCTAATTACATGCTGGGTAAAGAAATACATTCTTTTGTTTGTTCTAACTCTCCTAACACTCAGTTTTAGAGGATGTCCCCTGGTTCTGGTACTGTGTGAGAGGGAAAAGAGATTCCCTTAATCTATCCACTCTGTGCATAATTTTGTATGTCTCAATCATGTCCCCTCTCAGGCGCCTTCTTTCTAGACTGAAGGGCCCCAAACGCTGTAACCTTTCCTCGTAAGGGCCCCAGCCCAGTAATCATTTTAGTTGCTCTTTTCTGTACTTTTTCTAATTCCACTATGTCCTTTTTGAGATGTGGAGACCAAAACTGTACGCAGTACTCTAGGTGTGGCCTTACCGTTGCCTTGTACAATGGCAATACAATATTGGCTGCTTTATTCTCAATCCCTTTTCTAATTATCCCTAACATGGAATTTGCCTTCTTCACTGCTGCTGCACACTGGGTCGACGTTTTCATCGAGCTGTCCGCTAACATCCCAAGATCTCTCTCCTGGTCTGTCACCGACAGCTCAGAACCCATTAACCTATATGTGAATTTTTGATTTTTTGCCCCAATATGCATTACTTTGCACTTATTTACATTGAAACGCATCTGCCATTTTAGTGCCCATTCTCTCAGTTGTAAGAGATCCTTCTGGAGCTCTTCACAATCCTTTCTAGTTTTCACCACCTGGAAAAGTTTAGTGGCATCTGCAAATTTGGCCACCTCACTGCTTATGCCTGTCTCCAGGTCATTTATGAATAAGTTAAAAAGCACTGGTCCCAGGACAGATCCCTGGGGCACACCGCTCTTCACCTCTCTCCACTGTGAAAATTGCCCATTAATCCCCACTCTCTGCTTCCTGATCCTCAACCAATTCTCAATACACAAGAGGACCTGACCCTCTTATTCCCTGACTGTGAAGTTTTTTCAGCAGCCTTTGGTGAGGGACTGTGTCAAGTGCTTTCTGAAATCCCTCTCTGCCTGCCTCTGCTTCTCCAGGTCCGCAACCAAGGCCTCTAGGGAGCAGACTCGTTCCCTGAGTGCTTGGAGCTCCTTGCAGTGAGGACACACCCATGACTTATGCCCAAGAGGCATATAGTCATACATATGGCACTCAGTGCAAAACACTGCATAGCCCCCACCCCGCTGCTGGCTGTCTGCCTGCCTAGCTATATTAGATGTGGGAACTGGCTACTCCTCTTCTCGCAGAAGCTGAAGGGCAGTGTTTTGGGGCCCTGGCTTCCTCACCCTGCGGCTGAACTTGCACAGCTGCTCAACTCGCCTACCCGGCACTTGGTCCCGAGGCACTTAGTTCCAGGAGGAACGTAGTTCCAGGACGCACTCACAGCCATTTCTTTGGATCATTTCGGGTTCTAGTTTTATGAGAGTATATTGGGGAGTGACCCTTTCCACTGTCCCCACAGCATTTATTTATTTTAAAAAAGTATTTATACCCTGGCCCTTTCCTTTTTGTAAGAAAAGGCAACTAACATTTTAAAAAATCAATCATACAATTGAAATGCAGTAACGTTACAACAAATACTATACCTACTACTACTATACAATTGAAATGCAAAAATGTTACAACAAATACTACTACTACTGTAACTACTACTATGAATACTACAACGAATTTGTACCCATTGTACAACAGGCATGTCTACACAGAAGTAAGCCCCATTGAGCTGGATGGAACTTTCTTCCAGGTATGTGTGTCTAAAATGGCACACTGACAGTACAAGCCTATGCCTGTCTACTCTGAAGTAAGTCTCAGTGAATTCACTGGAGCTTACTCCCAGGGAAGTGTGTTTAGGATTGTAGCTTTGTTGTTGTTGTTCAGTCGCTAAGTCATGTCCGACTCTTCGCGACCCCCTGGACCACAGCACGCCAGGCCTCCCTGTCCTCCACTAGCTTCCTGAGTTCGCCCAATTTCACGTTCATCGCTTCGGTGACACTGTCTAACCATCTCATCCTCTGCCGCCCCCTCCTCCTTTTGCCTTCCATCGTTCCCAGCATGAGGGTCTTTTCTAAAGAGTCCTCTCTTCTCATGAGGTGGCCAAAGTACTTGAGCTTCAGCTTCAGGATTTGAGCTTTAGTCTTTTAGGGTTGTAGCTTTAGTGTTTCATAAAACTGTCTTGTGTCCTCCCTTAGTCTTCCTTTCCTAAACAGAAAGTTCCTAAACAGATAAGGGTGTTATCCTTTCCTTCTAAGGCTCTGTTCAATTTTGGTTGAGAGTCAGAAGCCGGGCAGCTCAAGGGTTAAACAAGACTCTCTCTCTCTCCCCCGCCCCTCATGAGGATGCTCCAGGAAGTCCTAAGCCAGGTATCTCTCATTAGCAGTCAGGCTGCTCTCTGTTTGCTTCCTTCTGCCCCCATGAAACAGTATTGCAGGAGGAGGCCCTTCTTTTGATTTTCAGGATTGAGCTTTCTGGAAGGTATTCTTGTGTATGTCTGTTTTAAATGTCATTTATTTGGAAAGGGTGGACCACATAAGTTCCTGGCGCACCCTGAGTCAAAGAACAGACCTGTGTGATTTGTGTGTTCTGACCCTTGATCCCTTTTCTGTTCCTCTTTAGAAAGGGGTAAAAGGGGATGCCCTTTGTGCGCATGGAAAGCATTGCCTGGTCTGTGGCTGGTCCTGTTGTACAAACAAACTATTATTTTGTTGTTAATAACAATAATGATGATAATAACAATAATACAGATAGGACTCGATAGGTGGATACAGACAGAATCAAATAAAAAACAAAATGACTGTGCAATAATAATAATAATACATCATGGAAAATGAGTGTGCAAAAGTATTATGGGACTTTAGGATACAGACAGATAAACACCTGAACCGTAATACCCTTGATCTGACTGTCGGAGACAAGGAAAAGAAGAAGGTGACAATAATAGAGGTAGCAATGCCAGGAGATGCACGAGTGGAAGAAAAGGAATTTTGAAAAGATCACAAAATATAATATAAGGGTTTACAAATTGAAATAGAATGGCTATGGAAGAAGGTGGTCACCATGGTGCCAATGGTAATAGGAGCGTTGGGCGCAGTCCCAAAGAGATTTAAGCAACGTCTTAAAGCACTCGAACTCACAGCAATCTCAGCTGTGCACCTACAAAAGGCAGCTCTTTTAGGGACTGCCCACACATTGAGGAAATACCTCTGAACATCCGAGGTTCTTGGGAAGGACCCGATGCTCAGAGTATACCGGTCACTACATCTGTACTGACTGTGTAGAAAAATATAATAGTAGCGGGGAGAGAGAACACACACACGCACACACAAGATAACTTTATAAAACTTTCGGGTATAACAGGTTGATTGACATGCTAGTGTTCTATGCAGCCAGGGCCGGCTCACCCATGAGGCCAACTGAAGCAGGCGCCTCAGGAAGCATGCTGGGATGAAGGTGCTTTTCTCTTGCTTCCACTGTTCCTCCTCCTCCTTCCTCTCCCTGGATTGGAAAGGGAGAGGGAGACAGAGAGGAAGAGGAAATGCGGAGGGGAGGGGAGGGCTGAGCTAGAACATTAGAGAGTGGGAGGAGCAGAGGCTGGCACTTGGGTAAAGGGGGGGCGTGTATTTGGCAAGCCACTTCAGGCGTTGGGGTATCCTAGACTGGCCCTGTGTGACCCCCCCCCCCCATCCTCAAGGACCTGGCTGGTGTTGTCTCAAGCCGCCTTTTGCCTTTTGCCTCCCTGTAGCCAGCTGCAGTTACGGCGTGTGCTTCAACGGCGGCAACTGCGTGGAAGGCTCGTCGAGAGTGTGCCACTGTCCTTCCGGCTTCCAGGGTCCCTGCTGCCAGTATGGTGAGTCCCGTCTTCCCCTTTCAGCTTCTGGTCGCTCCCTCTGCCCCCTTGCTTCCTTCTGGGGGTCCCCTTAGCGCCTTTGCATTCTGCGGTTGCGAAGATGCGCAGCGCCCGAAGCAGCCTAAAACTCCTCTGCCCTGCCCACGTGAGACCTTGTTTGACTGGGGATGCCAAGAACGGAACCTGGAGCCTTGTGTGAACATGGGTAGGAAGGCTTGATGGTGTGCCTCAGACAATTCTCCTGCAAAACACATCAGCCTGTTTTGCCCGGGGTTTCTGCGGGGAGCATGGCGTCACCTGCTCAGCCAGGCTTGCGCTGATGCCTTGGCATGCGTGCGCCGCCTTTTTTCACGCTATGTTCGTTGCAAGGAATTTTAATCAGCATTACAGGTGACAATGAAGCCATGTGATCAAAGGTTCGGGCAGTCCGCCACAAGCATCCGCAACAATTCTCCCCTGATGTATGCGCTTCAGTGCTGCGCATAAGAGCATGGACTTAGTAGACCCTTAGGCTGCTGTAAGGTGCTTCTTGTTGTTTGTTGTCGCCCGGAAAAAAAAGCAGCTGGTGCATTCACAAGGCTCGCTGTCCTTCCTGCAAATGGTCTTTTTATGTCCTTCCTTTCCTCTGCTGTCCCTCCCCGTTCGGTCTGAATGTTCTCCATGGGGACCTTTCGGGTTTCCCGCGGTGTTTGTATTGAGGGGGAACAGCAAGAGGAGGAAGAGCCGAGGCTGGAAGCCAGCTGTAGCATGTCGTTCTGGCCACTTGGGACAATGGTGAGGTTTTAAGGCTGTAACACCAAAATCCTCCGTTCTACCCAGGGGTTCCTTGGCAGGCAAGTCGATGTGAAAATGCTGGAAGAGCCATCGCTGCTCTGCTTTTCTGGGAGTGAATCAAGAGCTCCTTTGGGTTGGAGTGCAAAATAGCAGTTGTGGCCTGAGCCAAAGACTAATGCGCTTTTCTGGCCATCGCTGCATCCAGCCTGTCATGTTCTGCTTGAAAACTGCAGGCACAAATGAACCGACTTACCCCTAGCTGTCCAAATTCATGTTGCATCAGTCCAGGTATAGCAGAGGCATTCCAAGAGGATCCGACCAAGGGGTTTTTCGGTGGCCCTGTCTGCATCCTGGCTCTTGTCCAGTGTCGGTGGTGTGGTCTGCCCATGTAGTCGCCCAATGTGGGTGCCTTTCACCACGAACCTGCCCCCGCAGTGATGTCATGCAGGGGGTACGCGGGGGTACGCGAGTACCGGTTTCTAGGATTACAGCTGGCCCCGCCCATTCGCCCGCCCACTCGTCAACTCCACCCCCTGCAGCGTTTGAATTTCCTGCATGTTTGAGTTGCCTGCATGTTCTCCGAGCCAGGCAGGCAGGCAGGCAGCGAGCGGAGCCTTTCCTTTCCTTGCCACTGAAAAACGAGTTGCTCTGGGGTTTTCACATGATGCCAGGCCTCCTTCACATGTTCTGGGGGTGCTGTGGAATACTGTTGCAACTGCTGGGTCAGTTTAAAATCATCTGAGGCCTCAAAAAGGGCTTTTTTCATGTCACCTCCTGCCACGACCTCACTTCTGGCTTATGACGTCACTTCCGGTGGGCGGGTCCTGACACGTGCCAATCAAAAGTGAGTACCTGTTCTTAAATCATTTAGATGACACCACTGTGCCCCCGCCTCCCCCCTCCAACCTGCTGCCAATATAGGCCACAGTGATCTGTGCCAAGTTGCGCAACGAGGGAGAACACGCAGACCAATGTGATCTATAAGTTCTACTTTATTGTTGTACACAAGCTATATTTATCCTTCAGGTTTACAGCGCAGTATGTTGCTGATTAACACATCAGAAGGTTGCTTTGATTAACTCAGCGAGTTTCGGCAAACAGGACTAACAATGACTGACAAGATTAATAAGGGAAAACATTAACTTTTTACAATCTCCTTTCCGTCTTAGCGCAGGATGCTCCGCTTCCGATCTCCTCGCCCCGTTCGCTATCGTGTTGCGCAAGGGTCAGCCGTGTCGCGCAAGGGTTAGTTGATTGCAGCAGTCTCTTACTTCGTTCTGGCCCATGTTCCCCCAATCCCATAGTCCTTAGCAAAAACCACTCTCTCCACAACATCTCCCCCTCTTCTTTTGAACAGCTGCTCGGAAGTTTTAAAGGCAACATTTTGGATACATTGAAAACAGCAAGGTCCAAATAAACACATTAAAATACATATGACAACTATCAGTAGCACTGGTTGAAACATATGTAGCAGCCAGGCTGGCAATCCTAATGAGTTGAACCAGTCTGCAACGGGGTCGGTCTGAATTCGGATTTTTTGCAAGTTTTGCGTTAGCCTTTTGAGTTTACTGACAACGGAATCTGAGTGATCGGAAAGATTAAAACAACACAGACCTTCCAGTTCGTCACATCCGTGATTATGGATTGCAAGTAAACAATCTGTTCTGGAGAACTGCTCGGCGCACCCCCCTGACATCCATGGCTATATCTGCGAGAACGCTAGCAGTTATATTTATTTGATTTCTAGCCCAGCACGCCAGCCGGCGTATCTGGTCTGCATTAATTCCTGCTTGAACTCCAGGAGCGAGCCAAGATGCAAAGACAATGGCAGTGGTGCTACTAAGTTCTACCTTATCATTGCAATCAGCAGGCAGGGCAATATCGCGCTTGGCTCTCCTCTTGGTGAGATTCTGCACGACAGTCATATTTACAGTAACTTTAGTGTTGACACGGCCCGCCCCATGCACTTCCGCAAAAATTTAGCTAAATTAGCTATGGTGAAAATAAGTTTGTCTTGCAGCATTGGTCTTACATTCACCCAGTCTAAGACATACCACCCCAAGAATGCCTAACTCCCCCTTTTCTTTTAAAAAGAGGGAAATATATCTTTTTATATCCTGATGTGTACGTTTAATAATTGCTTGCTACTAATTTCTAAAAACTTAAAGCCTTGGTAGGTTTGGAGAGCATAAGGATGCTTACATAAAAATTAGAAATGCAACTTTGAATTAATGATTTCTAGTTTAGCTGAGCCCGCGGGTAAACTTGCAAGCAATTTTGCTAGGCATTTCAGTTTTTTCAAAAAGCTTTATTTGGCTCCTTTAAAGTGTGATTTGCTGCTGGTAGGACTCAGCTTTGTTTAGGATTGAAGCGGTATTGCTGTAAACATGAACTTTTGTGATTTAGAGAGATTTGGTTTGAAATATTGGTAATGTTTACACCACCTTTTTATACAAGCCTTGTTAAAAATGGAACTTTCATTATTTTAGGAAACAGATTTTTAAAGGCTTAGGCTTTGTAGTTCACACAGCACAGCGTTGAAGGAAAGAATGCATGTTTTTTGCTGAGATTAAGGGACAGGAATTTCCTGAGAAGATAAAAATCTTGAGGATAGGTGTAAGACGCTGGGTGAGTCACCCTGCTACTTTGCTTTGGAGGAAAGAGGAGAGGGTTTGGAGACCCCAACTCAGTGTCAACTGTCTCCCCCCCCCTTTGGGCTAAGAGGGAGGGGGAGCATGTGATTCTAAGAATGGCTGAAACATTTACTATGCCAGTCTGTAGCTATTCCCGTTTTTAGAACTGTCTTTAATACCTCTAAATGAATATCTAAGAATAACAGACACTATCATGTTACACCAATCTCCATTCAATGTTCTGTGTGAAATTCCCACAGAATCCCCAATAGCCCTGCCTATTAAACCACATTCCAAAGGACTCCTAAATAAGTTTAGCTATAAAACACTAACAAATAGACAATCATACATTCAATTTAAAATACTTTCTAAAGATTACATGGTTTTCTTTGGCGAGGTTTAGTGGCATTCTGATGCACACTAGTGTTTAAACTTAACTCAAATTTTTTCCAAACAGAGAACAAATAGTGCACAAAACCAAAAAAAATATATATCATGGTACCAGGAATGAGCTCAAAAATGAAAAGAAGTGTTGCAACAATATTAGGCCTTAAGGATGACACAAGAAAGAGATAGCAAGCAGAGAAGCAGAAAAGAAGTCTGGACACAGAGATGTGCCCACAGAGATGCACACACACATATGGAATTTCCTTAAGGTGTGCCTACACACCCACACACATACACACCCCTATATATACACACACTCCCAGTCCAGGCCAACACACACATGCACGCACCTGGACTTCTTCTCAAACACATGCCTTTACATCCACACTTGGGTTTTTACCCAAACAACACATGTAGGGACAGACAAGACATACAGCGCGCGTTTTTTACCACACATGACCAACGCACAACATTTAACACTGGAAAGCCCCTCTTACGGGGGCCTTCCCAAACAGCCCAGAACCACCATGCAAAACACAAAAAACAAAGTGGATTCTTTTTCTCTGCAGGCGAGGCTCCTGTTCTTGCGAAAACAACATATTTTGAGTGGGGGTAGCAGAGTTTCCGGTAACAACTTCAGGTTAGCAGGGACTAACTCGGAATGGTCTAGCGGCGTGGCAATTTGTTGTTGCACTAGTTTATTGTCTGTCTTGTAGTTCATTATATTCTCTTGTATGTTATTGATCATAGTCCAGTCAAAAGGGACCCATCCAGCCATCGACTGGCGGGCGGCGGGCAGACGCGGTGCGCGGTGGCTTGGCCGGGAACTGGCCAGGTTGGCGGGCGGCCGGAGCGCCCGGGCGATCCTCCTATCTTGCCCGGCCCTGCGCGGTGCTGGAGGCGGGCTCTGAGCTGCTGGGCGCCCGCCCCTTGCCTTGAGCGCGCCCGCCTGCCTGCCCCGGCTCCGGGCTCTGCTATGGGTTTTTCGGCGCGCCGCTTGTTGTTCTTGGGAGGCTGCGCTTCTTTCTCCCTCCCCCGGTGTTTGGGTCGAGAGCGAACGCGGCTGGGTCACACAGAGGTATGTAGAAGTGGCTGCAGCCGAGGAGCGGTAGCTAAGCGAGGCTGCTGTTTGTGGATGCGCCGCGGGCGGGCCCGGGCAATGCTGCTGCTCCTGCCGCCTATGGTCAAACGTTACGTCCTTCCCTGGCGGGGCTGAACCCCGGGAAGGGAAGGGGTCCTTCGTCAAACGCCTCATTCTGCGGAATCTGTCTCCACCTTCCTCCTCATCTTCATCAGCAATTCTCAACGCCTGCTTCATTGCTCGCTTGGCTTCCACTTCTCTATGTAACCCAGGCATGACTTTATTTATTGTCCGGTAAATGGGGGCTAGTTTACATGCCTCTGGCTGTCCATCTTGCACAGAGCCCCACAAATCTGCCCCAATGTCTATCCAAGTTTGTTTTACAAACACGTCCTTCAATCGTTTAAGGTGACCTCTCCGCCGTGCCCACTGACAGGCAGCGGCGGCATCCTTCTCCTTCAAATGGCAGTCGTACTTCAAAGCTAATTCACACAACATCCGGAGCGCTGCCTGCTCCGAGACCGATACGGTCGTTCCCATCCCGCGTTCCCTGACTCACCGGTCAGTTCCCTGACTCACTGGTCAGTCGTGGCCACTTTTCCTTTTCCCGCCTTTCTTTTGGCGTCCGCCTCTCGGGCATCCGGGGGACCCTTTGGCTCCTGGCCGCGGCGATCCACTCCCGTCCGGGATGCTAAGCCTCGGGCTCCTTTGGCGTTCGATCGCAGAATCGCGTCGGGGTCACCAATTGCCAAGTTGCGCAACGAGGGAGAACACGCAGACCAATGTGATCTATAAGTTCTACTTTATTGTTGTACACAAGCTATATTTATCCTTCAGGTTTACAGTGCAGTATGTTGCTGATTAACACATCAGAAGGTTGCTTTGATTAACTCAGCGAGTTTCGGCAAACAGGACTAACAATGACTGACAAGATTAATAAGGGAAAACATTAACTTTTTACAATCTCCTTTCCGTCTTAGCGCAGGATGCTCCGCTTCCGATCTCCTCGCCCCGTTCGCTATCGTGTTGCGCAAGGGTCAGCCGTGTCGCGCAAGGGTTAGTTGATTGCAGCAGTCTCTTACTTCGTTCTGGCCCATGTTCCCCCAATCCCATAGTCCTTAGCAAAAACCACTCTCTCCACAACAATCTGCTTCCCGCTTGCTCAAGCAAGAAGCAGATCATCCTCTCCTTGCCATGGTCCTTGCAGGCTCCGCTGAAACCTGGAGGTGCGCAACTTCCAGTTTCATTTATTGCAGGTGTCTCCAAACCCCAGCTGCTGGGCCATCTCTGGCCCTCCAGACCTGATTCACCCTGTGGGGTTCTCCAGCATCTCTGAGCTAAAAATAGTTGAAAAGACCCACCTCCAGGTTTCCTAGCATGGGCATATACCACGTTCAGCCACTGGAGGTGCTGAATGTAATTCAGTGCAATGGAATAAATTCTTTCCATTCCATTGCATTACATTCAGCACCTCTAGTGGCTGAACGAGATATGTACGATACTGGGAGACCTGGAATACAGGTGGGTCCCTATATCCACGGATTCCGTACCTGCAGTTTCAGATCTTGGGGATCTGGGGGGGGGGTCCCCCCTTATCTATTCTTTCTTACTTTGGGTCCTAAAAGACCTTCTTGCTCGGGGGTTGGGCAGGAGAGAACGCTATACTTACCATAGGTTCAATATTTCCATGTTGAGCTGTGAATTGGCCATAACCAAAGGCAAGCTTTTGTTGTGTGACAAAGAAATGATCAATTGATGCGAGACAATGTAATATTCCTGCCAGTGGACTGTTGTTCAATGGCTGGATTTCCTGCCATGAATGAGTGTCAAATGCACACAATTATTGCCCCCAAAGAGCCATTTGGAGCTGCCCCAAGAATGAGCCATTTCTCCTTCTGGTTTTCAACACAGCTGCCAGCTTTTCGTTTTCTTCCACCAGCAAATTCTCTCCCCCCCCCTTTGGAAACAAAGAGCTCCTTCAGTCTGCGGCTAGCCATTCCGTTCTGTTTGATGGGGAGCTCCCTGCAGAGCAATAACAAGCTTACGGGTTTTGCTGTGGGAATTTGGGACCCGGTTGCGGTCACATCCTCCTGCATTCCATTATGTGCCTGCAGGGCTTAAAGTTGACTCTGTGGAGATTTCCCCCAAGGCAGGGAGGAGAATGTGGACAACAAAGCCATCTTCCTGTGCCCCGAGGGGGAGAGATCACAGCCCCTTGACTCACTCGTGGCCTTCCTGGCTAACTCATCTTCATATCACACGACACAGAAAAAGTAGCGAAGCTGTCACAGGCAGAGATGTGTACCTGACACAGTAAAGGAGCCCACCTCTCAGGGCTGAGAATGGAGACACCCCCGGTAACTAGTCTGCCTCACATCTTGGTTTGCAGTCCTGTGTGTGCTTTTGCCAGGAGGAAGGGATGCTGAAATAACGGGGTGTCATGGGAGCAATAATGGGAAAACGCTGGATGGGACTACCCAAAGGGGAAGGCCCCGGGAGAACCGATGGGATGTGGTAGCCATTCCCCACCGGCGTGAGCTATCAGGTTGAAAGTTCTCAACGCTGTCTGGCAGTGTGCCTCTCTCCCGGTTTTCCAAAGAGGGATTTATCTCTACCTGCCATGCCGACAACACATGAACATATTGCTCATGGTTGAGTTTGCAGTGAAATTGGGGAGGGAGGTCAAGGCTCTGGTGTTCGCGAATGGCTTTGCTTCCCCTCAGGTCAGGAAGCTCTCAGGATGTGGCCTGGTTGATGGGGTTCAAATCTGTTGACCTAGCAAGGTGTGAGTGGTCAGAGAACCAAAGGCAAAGTAGCCAGTGAAACAGGCGCTGTGTTAGTGAACCAGGTTTGGTCTTTTCCCTAAGACAGTTATTCAAACTGTGGGTCAGGTCCCACTTGGTGGGTCATGTCCTGATGTCAGGTGGGTCACGGAAAGCTGGGAGCAGCCATCTTGGAAACTGCAAACCTTACTCTTGTTATATTTCTTTTGTGAGTGTCAACAGTTTGAATGTTCAAGTGAGGGTTTTTTTTAAATTTTGTTTTTAGTTTCAGTGCTTTTACGTAATATTTTGCCCTAACCTTGCTTTCTGTCAGGGATGTTTCATGGTTATGCAATTGCTGCAGTCCAAGAAGGCCACTTTGCATTTCAGGAGTGTCATTTTATGATGTGACAATGACAGCACTTCCTGCTTGATGATGTCACTTCCTGCCACGACATCACTTCCAGTGGGTCCCAACACGAATGCCATTATAAAAAGTGGGTCCTAGTCTAAAATGTTCCACTGCCCTAAGGGCCCATATAAGGCCATCCCAAGCACTCCTTGACATGCTATATCAAATGCTGCCCCCATACCCAATGATGTGCCACCCTCTCCTCCTCTCACTCTCCCATGACCTCACCTAGTGCTTCCCTCCCCTCCACATTTCCTCTTCCTCTCTGCCCCCCTTCCTTCTCCAGAGGAGGCAGGTGGGTGCACAGAGATGGGCACCCTCCTCCAATCTGTTGCCTGAGGCATCTGTTTCAGTTGGCTTCAAGGACGGGCCAGCCCTGGGCTTGTGGACCTGGAGCTTCTTTGCCATCAGCCCAGGGAAAATACCACGAGCTGGTCTGGGTCACGCTCGCCTGGCACGCACCCAGCAATTTACGAGCGTTTCGGGTAACATTCATGCCTGGAGTTTTAAGGGGATACATCTGGAAGGAAAATTCTCCGTGGTGCATATTTTCCAGAATCACATTTTTGAGGAACCTTGTGCAGTTGCTCACTGAATCGTTCAATTATCTGTGTTGTGTTTCTTGTCTTGCCAGCCACAAATGATGCTTTGTTTAAGGGAGGAAGATGGTCTTGCCTGAAAATAATGTCTTTTTGTCTCCTACTGTGAAGCCGGGAGTGTGAAGCTTTCTTGACATGGGTCCAGGAATTACTAATGACACAATTGTGGGTGAACAAGTCACACAACATTCCTAAAAGTTGCAAAGGGGAGGTGGCCTGGTGCCGTTTCACACCTGGATACTTTTCCTAGTCAAGATTTTGTCGGAGACGTTTTCACGCAAGGAGTCTCCGTTTGTCCGCACACGAGAGGCGTTTCAGTTTTGTCGCCGTCTCCGCTCTTCTTTCAGCATTGGATCCTTGGCCCCCCTGGCCTGGGAGACCAGAGGCCAGTTGGCTGCTTTCCGTCCAGAAAGCAGGCCATGCAAAATTGTGATGGGTCCTGACATTCTAAAAAAGTGAGTCCTGGTGCTCAGGGGTTTGAGAACCCCTGTCCTAGACTGATACAGGATTTCTTGAAGAGCCTCTTCTCATGACCCTGGGGATGGAGTGCGCCAGCAGAACATGCCCAGGGCGTGGGAGTGGGGGTGGATGGTGGTGACTTGCATTGCTCAGAGTGGCAGGTCGCACATGCCAAACCAACCCAGCCAGCCAGCCAGCCAGCCAGCGAAGTAAGGAAGTCCCACTTCCCCAAGTTGGAACATGCTTTTTGTACTTCAGTTTCCTCTCTTTATGCATTGCCCTCATTTGCACCACAGTTTGACATGCTCCCCATGTTGCCGGAGTGACTAATGACCCCATTCCTTGGGCTAATCCCTTCATACTATTCAACTGGAAGCGTTCTTGTCCCGTTTTCTGCCTGAGCTGTTGAGGGAGGAGGAGGAGGGCTGGTGGGCGCTACAGGACATTCTCTACCCATGGCACGAATTGGACGTACAGTGAGTGCACTAGAAAAATTATAGGCCTGAGTGGAAAGAGATGGGGGGGGGATTTTTGTATGCTGCAGTGTCACTTCTGGGAACGTGGACTGATGCCTAGATTGCATGTTGAGGGCAGATGGCAACGTTTTGCTCTGCAAAAGTGGCGGAGTTGTGTATCTAGTTGATTGCCACGTTGTTAGCTTGACATCCTCATTGGATGACCACATGCAGGAGGCCCTGATGTTTGCCGCTTGGGGCTACTCTTAGGCTCAGCCTTGCTCCTGGGTGTCCAGGTGGGGCTCCAGCCCAGCTGGCCTTGCCCAGCTTCAGCTGCTGTTCTAACTTGTGCCTGTTGCAATCTCAGGGCGCAGTCCTACCCTGGAGTTAGGCCGGCACAAGTTAGGCCAGCGAAGTTTGGCCGGCACAAGGGACATCGTCAAGTATGTTTGGACCACTCTCGGAGTCAGGGAGGCTGCCATTCAGACGTGCGCCAACCTCCCTGACTGAGACTGGTCCAGACGTGCTTTATAGTGTCCCTTGTGTTGGCCAAATTTTGCTGGCTTAACTGTGCCAGCCTAACTCCAGGTTAGGATTGCGCTCCAAATCTGTGCCAGCAAACTAGCCGGTGCATACCTGAGGAGACCCGTAGGTGGCCCTGAGACCCCTGGGGGAAGGGGACAAATATCCCCTTCTCCTCAGGTACTTCTGGCACCTGCCTGGCACTGGTAGAATGCAGTGGTAGCACAGGATTGGGCTGCCCAGATTTGGCTTCTTCAGCAGGCGTTTCCTGGGTTCCCCCGACCTCTTTTTCATTAGTTGTTTGTTCTGTCTCCCTTACATTTTGCCAGGACGAAAGGTCGTTGGTGGAGACCTTTGCAAACGCTGAGGAACCAAATGGCACTGGAGCTAGCGAGGCCACGGGAGGGGACTTTGCACTTTTAAGCATGTGAAAAAAGCTTAAGGGTATTTTTCCCCCTTTTTGACCAACAATAACAAAGAATTCAGTATTCCTTTCCTGAAAGGCTCAAGTATGCAGAACATTGATTTAGAGATGGCCCCAACAGATGCTAGTTGATTTCTCCAAATGTTATTCTCATGAACGAGACCTGTCTGAAAACAGATTAATGGACTAGTTTTCCATCCGAAATCCTGACTCAGAATATTTGGAAATATTTGGCATGAGTTGAAGGATGCTTGAGCAACTTGTAGACTTTGCTGTGTTGCCTGAATTGGGGCGTGTTTGTCTCTGTACTTTATTTTATTTTTGTTATTGTTATTACCATTTGCTTTTCTAGTTATCCTGTGACTATGCATAAGAAGAGCCCTGCGGGATCAGGCCAAGGGCCCAGCTAGCCCAGCTTCCTGTATCTCACAGTGGCCCACCAGATGCCTCAGGGAGCACACGAGACAACAAGAGGCCTGCATCCTGTTGCCAATCCCTTGCACCTGGCATTCTGAAGTAGCCTACTTCTAACATAAGGAGGTTGAACCACCCATCATGGCCTACTATACAGCTCACGATGGATTTTTCTTCCAGAAATCTGTCCAGTCCCCTTTTAAAGGCACCTAGGCCAGACGCCATCACCACCTCCTGTGGCAAGGAGTTCCACAGCTTAATTACCTTCTGGGTAAAAAAAAAGTATCTTCTTTTATCCATTCTAACTCTCCCAATTTTAGTGGATGTTCCTTGGTTTCTGCTGTTGTGGGAGAGGGAAAAGAACATCTTTCTGTTCACTCTATCCATTCCCTGCGTACATTTGTACATCTCAATCATGTCCCCCCTCACGTGCCTTTTTTCTAGACTGAAACATTCTTGGTGACGCAATATGATGCTGAAAGTTGATTCCTTGCTCCTTATTTGTCCTGCATGGGACTGCATGGGCAGCCTGCAAAATGAACCAACAACAGATCCTAAGAACGTTTGCACAGAAGTAACCCACTGCGCTCAGCAGGACTTAGCTCTTAGGTTAAGTCTGCGTGGGATTATTTTTCATGGTTTTGTACCCAAGAATTGGTTCCTTATGTGAAAGCGTTGCCTGGGGGTATCGGGTCGGAGCGTTTGGCACAACACATCTGCTTTACTCCAGACTGAACACTTGTGCATCACACAGAACAGGCTTCGGGCAACTCTGCGTGCGTGCGTGCGTGCGTGTGTGTGTGTCAGTGGCTGGTTTTGGGCACCGCATTTTAATACGGCTATGGATAAAGCTGGAATGGTTTCAGAGGAGGGCAACTAAGGGCGCAATCCTAACCTGGAGTTAGGCAGGCACAGTTAGAGTCGGAGAGGAGTCAGAGAGGCCAGTACACAGACGTGCGCCATCTGTGCGTGGATTGCCAGATTCTCGGTCTTACACTCCCTGGCTCCGAGAGTGAGCCAAACACCCTGTACGGTGGCCCTTGTGCCGGCCAGACTTTGCTGGCCTAAGGTTAGGATTGTGCTCTGATGGTGAGGGGCCTGGAAACCGAGTCCTGCGAGGAACTGTTAAAAGGGCTTGGTACACTTAGCTTGGAAAAGTGGCGACTCGGGGGGGATGCACGAGCGGTCTTCGTGTATCGGAGGGGCTGTCATGCGGAATTAGGGGGAGACGTGCTCTGTGTGGCTCCCATGGGCAAGACTCAAACCAATGGGTTGAAGCTGTAGGGAAATGGATCTAGACGAGACATGAAGCAGAAATTCCTACCACTAAACTCTGTCTGGAACTGTAACAGTCTGGCTCATGCAATAGTGAGCTCTATCTTGTTGAAGGTGTTCAACTAAAGGCTGGACAGGCATCTGTCAGGGATGCTCCAGTCATTGCCTGTCCTGAGCAGTGGGCTGGACTAGATGATATCTTAGGTCCCTTCCAACCCAAACGTTCTGGGTAACTCACCGTTTCTTGGGGTGGGATGGACAGTGGCATGAAATGCGGAACAAGGAACCTGCTTCAGCCCTGTGCTTGTCGTCGTTTGTGTTAATTGCTTGTGCAGCCTTCTCCCCACTTTTGTACTTTTGCTCCTACCCTTCTCTCTCGGTTGTTGATGTTTTGGCTCAGACAGGTAAAATGTGGTGCGGGGGGGCCGGGGGGAGGGAAGCAAAGCTCTCGGTTGCATTCAGCTATCTGCCTGTCCATCAGCCAAAAATGAGGTATTCCGTACTTGGCAGGCTGGTTGCACCAGACAGTTTGGAGGAGAGGACGGGAGGGAAGCCTGCCAGACAGTCTTGCAAGAGCTTATTCAGCTCTGCGAAAGAACGCTTAGTAAATGTGTTTAAACAGAGAAGGAGGAATGCACTTGAGACCCAGGGGAGGGTTGGGGATCATTCCCTCCAGCTCGTAAAACAAACAAAAAAAATACAGATTTATGGTTGAACAAAACCGTTGAGCATCAGATACAAGTCTGGGAGGCTGCATTGCTTTGCCACTGGCTGCACCTGGTGGGAAGGTATAAATAGCAGTGGAGACAGGAGAGCAGGGCTGGCCCCTCCATGAGGCCAACTAAAGTGGTTGCCTCAGGCAGCAGAGTGGTGAGGAACACTGACCTCCTTTGTCTACCTACTTGCCTCCAAAGCTTCTCCCACTCCCTGGACTGGAAAAGGAAGCAGGGACAGGGAGGAGGAAGGCATCTGAGGGGAGGGGAGAGCTGAGCTAGGGTGAGCATCGGAGAGTGGGAGGAGCAGAGGCTGGTGCACCGTCAGGTTTTGGGGGGCAGCATTTGGGATTGGACGGATTTCTGGAGGAAAAGTCCATTGTGGGCTACAGGCCATGATGGGTGGTGCATCCTCCTTATGTTAGACGAGGGCTACTTCAGAATGCCAGGTGCAAGGGAGTGGCAACAGGATGCAGGCATCTTGTTGTCTCATGTGCTCCCTGAGGCATCTGGTGGGCCACTGTGAGATGCAGGAAGCTGGGCTAGCTGGGCCCTTGGCCTGACCCAGCGGGGTTTTCTTCATTTTCTTAGGATGCCTTCTCAGGCATCTGGAGGTCTTGGGCCAACCCTGCAGGTGAGGATGCTTTGCTTTCCTGCCCCCCCCCATTTGTCACACTGATGGAGATGTTGGGAGGAAGGAGGCTAAGCACCCCCTTGCTTTGCTGCAAACCTCCGTTTTATTGTTTTGTCGTTGTTGGTGCAGCTGAACGTACAACCTCCAGTGGGGTCAGAGCTGGCTCGTTCATATAGCTCGGTGTTATCTGGCAGTCTCTCTGGAGGGTTTCAGCCCAAGGCCCTTCCTGCAATCCTTCCTGGAGGTGCCAGGGATCGAAAGTACCTGCCAACCAGGTGCTGAGCTGCCAGGCTGCAGCCTCTCCCCTCCCGGTTAATCAGAAACGAGGGCTCTGCATTCCCCGAGATGGGTCTGGCTTGAGATCACTGTCCATTAGCAGCCCGTCCCACGCCAAACCTGTCACTTAGTCATCCCTCTGGAGTTTCTTGGAGGAAGAGCGCAGAGATTGAGACACTGGACTGTGCCTACCACAGAGCTGATCCTGAATGGTTGCACTGTTTACAAGCGTAAACGAAAAAAAAATCTGACTTAGGGGAGAAGGAAGGCAAAAAAAGAAACCCGAGAGCTGTCCAACTTTTCAGATCGTTAACTTGATTTTATGCCCTCTGAGTTAAAAAGGTGAAGCTGCTGAAATTCCGTTGTTGTAGTGCTCTGGTCGTCTTTCACTGCTACCCAACAAGATTTATTTATTTTTCTCGGAGCTGCAATGAATAATGTTTGAGGGGTGAATGAAAGGATGAAGTAAGTGGAGAGTCAACAAACCCTGACCGGATGCGGGACTTTGGCTTGAACTCTTGGACATCGCAGGATCATAGATCACGTGGAACTCCCGGCTAGGGACCCGCAAACGTCGGCTTGGCTAACTAGCCAGCCAAGTCCCTGTGCATGAGGCAAAAATAATCTTGATGCATAACCGCCTGCAATCGCATTCAGCTTGCTTTTAAAATGGTTTATTAATGCACAGGTTACTGCTGAATCGGCCTGTCGGCAGCCAGTTAACTGGGTATCATCAGTGGGCTGCCATAGGAAAAAAGGCCTTTAATGGGGACTATTTTCTCATCCTTGAAAAAAGGTGTCGTTGAAGTTCCTGTGGAGTTTCAGCGTTCCCATATAATAATAATATTTATATACCGCCTTTCTAGGTCATTAGATTGTTCTTTTGACTTTCTTCAAGGCGGTTTACATAGGCAGGCATTTCTAAACCCAGTTTTTACAATCACAAATAAGTTCTAATCTTACAAGAACTGCTACATTCAGATGGCACTTTCAAGTCCAGCCCTTCTTTCTTAGCCGCACGATTGCCTTCCTGCCAGCTGATAAATGACTTCTTGCTCTCACCAAGAAACAGCTGGCCTGACACAACTCCTCTCTCACAGGCAGCCGGACACAGCTCAGATCTTATTAGCCGCGTTCTCGAGGTCTGCCGCTCACGGAAACTTCCGGTGTTCTCGAACTGGCGACCTTCGGATCGTATCTTATCTTCGGGCATGACTGCGGCTTTTACCCTCTCAGCTAGATGTCCTGCCCTAGCCTAGACGTCTCGGCTAGATGTCCCATGAAGCTATGGTTCTCAACCCTTTCAGCGCTGGGACCCACTTTTCAAAATGGCACCCTATTTGGACCCACCAAGTTTTACGGGGCTGAAAAAAAAGATGATCTAGAATGTATTTATTTATATACTTGTTTACGTATCCCCCCCCCAAAAAAAAACCACCTTGATCAATTTTTTTGTAATGAGGCAGCCCTAAAGAATAGCCTCAAGGATTGAGGGGCTTAGTTATGTGATCCAGAGCACAATCCTAACCTAGAGTTAAGCCGGCGCAGTTAGGCCAGCACAAGGGGAACCATAAAGTATGCTTGGACCACACTGAAAGTCAGAGAAACCGGCACACAGATGTGCACCACCACCCCTGATTCCAAGAGTGGTTGAAACACGCTTTATGGTGGCCCTTGCACCAGCCAAACTTTGCTGGCCTCACTGTACCTAACAGCCTAGCTCCCACCCGAAATTGGCTTGCGACCCACCAAGTGGGTTGGCACACAGCTTGCGAAACTCCGCCATCGAGAATAGTCAATGACACGGGGGCATTTTAGTCCAACCTGCTAGTGACGTGAGTGCAAGTTTGGAGATGCTGTTCGCATCACCTCCCTGACTCAGCTTCCTATCCTTTTCCCCTTGTGCAAAATTTAAATGGGAATTTGCAAGCTTCCATGGAATACAGTGGAACAGGGTTGGCTAGAACTGACATACATTTAGTCCCTGGGCCCAGCCAAGGCTCCGCTGTCCAACTTCAGCAGGTCCATTTTTTGCATTGCTCGGTTTGTCCTCCAGGTCTTTGGACCCCTTTCCTTTTGTTAACCTTTTAAAGGCACATCTAATGTAGAGTAGCTCCAGCTCTTTGTGTTGTTCCGGACAGCTGATGTGATGACTTCCGGAGCCAAACTATGCGAAGAATCCTTTAATTAGTGATGATGTGTCTTCTGGGAAGATCTCGCCAGACTCCGAATTCTAATGGCATAATTAAGGATGGAAAGAGCCTTGCTGGCCAGCTTTTGGAGTGGCGAGCGTTCCAGCCCCACTCTGGCGGTGGTTGAACTGTGTTTATTCTGCACAGTGTCCAGCCGTGCAGAGTGCCTTGATAACGGTGCCCCTGCTTGCTTGCTTGCTTGCGGAGCGGCTTCCCCTGGGGAGGAGCAAGCTAGACAAGGACGTTACTTGTGTCAATGGCTCTCTTGTTTACTTTTTCTTGGATAAGCAGCATCCTGGGGGAGCGGGGTGGGGAGAGCCAGATCAGGAGTGAGATTCACGTTTGGGAAAGTCCCAAGCTGCTCCTTGGCCTCTTGCCAGTTCCGGTTGGACACTGGCCATGAAAAGGCTCACCTGGTTAGGCCAGTGCTGGCTTCGTAAAGGGGAGGGGCGGATGAGAGAGGGGACAATTGCCTGGGACCAAAATGGCAGACTCAAAAGCGGGAGAGTGTGGGATGGGAGCAAGGGAAAAGCCTGGAAGGAGGAGGGAGGGAGAGAACAAACATTGAGATAACCTGAAAAGAGAGGGGGGCATTTATTTATTTTTTGAGGAATTTGGCAAGGTAGGCATTGAAGAGCATCTGGCTAATTTTGATACCTTAAAACTCCTTCTCGTCTCCATTTCTTAAAAAAGTGATAATGGGAGCAATGGTCCCCAGACTGTGGGCTGGGACCCACCAGTGGGTCGTGAGCCAATTTCAGGTGGGTCGCGTAGCACCGAGGGCAGCCGTCATTGAAAATATGGGGAAGATGGGGCCCTGGAAAGGGAAAGGGTAGTGTGGTTATTTTGCTTGTGACAAGGTTCCTGATCAGGATCCATCCTGTTCTGGGGCCGCTCCAGCTGGAATTTGCATCTTGGCCTGTGCTTCTCCTCACATCCATCCCAAGTCCCTCCACATGTGTTTTGCATCTCGAAGCAGTTGTGTTTGGCGACACAGCCTCACATTAATAGGGCTCTGCAACCCACTTCAGATCTCTCCGTAGGTTTGGTGCAACACCTGCTTGGCCTCCAGCCGGAAAAGACGGCCAACAAAATCTTTAAAATGCCAAAGGGGTCTTGCTTTGTAAGTCAGCGGGAGTCTTCATCAGCCAGCTTTTCCTCCCGTTCTGTTGTTCTCTGGGCACATAAATATTGCGGTTGAGAACCGAGAATGACCCATTCCACAGCAGAACGGTAGGTTGTCCAGGAATAGAATACCAGGAGATCTGAACCAGGGCTGGCCAAGACCAAATGCTGCCCCCTTACCCAATAATGCACCAGCATCTGTTCCTCCCACTCCCCACTGTTCTAACCCAGCCCTTTCCTCCTCTCTGCCCCACTCAAGGGAGGGGAAGGAAAAGGAGAAGCGGTACAGGTGGACAGAGAAGAGTAACCCCAACCAATCTGCTACCTGAGGCGAAAGCTTCATTTGGCCTCATGGATGGGCCAGCCTTGAAGCACCCTCTTTTCTCAACCTGGAGTCTGATTCGCTCACTGAGTCATAGACTTAACTTGCTATGCTAATTCTCTACCAGTCCCTGTTTTTGAAAAGTTAGGGCATCCCATTCATTTCAGAACAAAAGTCGATGTTCTCGCTGTGGGCTTCAGGAAACGGTGGCGTGGTTCATTTGGCCTCTTGTTGTATGCTTTCTTTAAAAAAGAATTGCTGAACTAGCGTTATTCCAGAACACTTGGCAACGTGCCCCAGGTATCTCTGCCAGGGTCGCAGGAGGGTTTAAGGCATCGTTTCTGGAGAGCGTGGGAGCAGGTTTAGAGGAGCCAGGCCACAGCTTGGTGGCAGCGTGCTTGGGCTGCATCTAGCAACAGGTTCCAGATTGTATCGCCAGAGATCGCTCCTTCCTTCGATCTCTCCAAAAGGCACCTTCAAGAATTTCTTCCTGATGCCCAACCATAATCTCATCTCTTGCGGTTTGTACCCCGTTGATCTGGTTCTACTCTCAGAGGCAGTTGAGAACAAATTTGTTCCTCCTTCTAGATCAATCAATCAATCAATCAATCAATCAATCAATCAATCAATCAATCAATCAATCAATCAA
>JAJKFI010000061.1:4057900-4104802 GCA_029204185.1 Lerista edwardsae | reverse complement strand
CAATCAATCAATCAATCAATCAATCAATCAATCAATCAATCAATCAACAGGTACTTATATACTGCTTTTCAACACGAAGTTCACAAAGCAGTTTACAGGCAAATAGTAATAATAGTAAAATTAAATGGCTCCCTGTCCCAAAAGGGCTCACAATCTAAACACCCCCAGCAACAGCCACTAGAAAGACTGTGCAGAGGTGAAGAGGGACAATTACTCTCCCCCTGCTAAATATAAGAGGAACACCACTTGGAAAAGTGCCTCTTGCCCAGTTAGCAGTGGTATATGACACCCCTTCAGGTGTTTGACGTTATGTACTTGAAATTTGGTTATGACTTCAGTACAACTTCAAAATCCAGTGACGACTCTAGATGTCCTTTGAGCTGAATCTTGCCTCTGCCATGAACTTATTCAAGAGTCCATAAACTTGTCATTCCCTCCCTCTTGGCCTCAATATTCCCAGCTGTCAAATGGGGATAATAATAATTAAGCTTATCAAGTTTTTGTACCAGCTTCATAAAAAAAATACATGTAAAATGCATACTCGAAGCACTATAAAAATACAAAGCATTTTCAGCCAAAGTTTTCATTTTCAGACTCCGATAGCAAATGAGATCAAAAATCCTGCTAGGGCAAAGTTTTGCTTGTCCTTCCCTTTCCCCCACTAGAACGCACAATGTTTGGTGGGAAAAGTGTGATGAAGGTAAAATCTGTAGCTCTAGCACTATTGTTTCCAAATTTCATTGTCTTTGGGGAAGAGGGTTGTCTTTCGGCCCAGCAGATGCTGCGATGACGGATGCCAGATAAATGCAATTGGAAGATCCCTGTTGGTACCAGCTGGTGGCCGTCCATCTTTTCCTGACCTGTGTGTTTAATTTGTAGGGATTAGAGACGCTCGCAGGGTACACACACGGGGCCAATCAGCAGGTGTGATTTTTAAGCAAAGGGAAAGTCCGTCTTTTCATTATTTGGTCTTTCCAACTCTGTTTTGCAAATAACTTCCAGTGGGCAAAATGATAAATTCATATTTATTTTATATCCAGAGGGGTTTGAAAGTGGAGTTATTTATTTTACTCTGAGTGCAATCCTAACCTGGAGTTAGGCCGGCACAGTTAGGCCAGCAAAGTTTGGCCGGCACCAGGGCCACTGTAAAGCGCTTTTGGACCACTCTCTTAGCCGGGGCGGGGGGATGGCGCACGTCTGTGTTTTGGCCTCTCTGACTCCGAGAGTGGTCTGAACATACCATTGTTGGCCCCGAGCCCAATTTTTTTCAGGATCCATGCACTGGATGTGCCTGCCCTTGTACAACATCTCGCAGACGTTGGCGCTTCTAGTAATATGCCTCTTGCACTGATAGCTCCTGAAATTGGCCAAAGTGTCATCTCTTTCCCAGAGACGAATTCAGGCCCTGTCGTTCTGCAGTCCCAGCCAATGACCTCTGCGCCTGCTCTTTCAGAAAGAACATGTTTTGGCTGGGCGCCCCCCTCGAACCGCACACACACGGCGCTTAATTGCCGGCTGCCGGCTGTCCAGTGAGAAAGAATATGATTATGTTTTCCCAACATTATTAGAGAGCGAGAGAGGCTGGAGCTGCCTAATTATTTTGTTATCGTCCCATTGGGAACCGTTCCGTTTCCTGCCAGGTTTCAACGCGTGGCCCTGCCTGTTTCCTCTCGGCGAGGCTGGGATTAGGAATGAGGCACATGCGCAGGGTGTCCACTTTTTAATTTTTATCACGACGGAGTCGGATTGAATGAAACGCCAGGCTCTCCTGGGCAGAATCGCTCCTTGTCAACACTGGCGACGGGAATGTTTGCTTCTCTGACACTGGAATTTAATTCGGGTGGCACTTAGCAGTCGTGGAATTTGGGCAGTTATGATTCAAGCACAGCAGGGGCAAAAGTGTAGCTTTTTTTTTACAGCTGCTGATGCAGACCCCTCTGCGGGGCCAGCCAAAGACCACTTGAAGCCTGAGACGGCATGCTGAACGCTGCCCACCTTACCCAATAAGGTGCCACCTTTTTTGAGTTCAGCACGCTTTTTCCTTCCTCTCTGCCACCCTCTTCCTTTTTGAATCCAGGGGCTGTGTAAGGAGGAGGAGGAACAAGGGAAAGAGGCAGACAGAGATGGGCGTCCACCATCTGCTGCCTGAGGCACCTGTTTCAGCTGGCCTCATGGATAGGCCGGCCTTGGTGCCACTTGCATCTATTCCTCGCCTGAAACTGGCTATTCCCCCCATCTCTTGGGAAGACCAGCCCTGCTTGGGGACTGATCCTAGGCTTGCAAGGACTGCTAATAGGTAGCAAATTTCACAACTAGCAAGTTTAGTAGCTGCAAGGGATTTTTGGTGAGAAAATGATGTGAGGGGAAAATGTTAACTTCCTCCCTCCCCATGCCATAATCCCAATTGGGTTAATCTCGCCCCCCCCCATTGTAGCTCTTCCTTAAATTGTACAGCAACAGTGCCTCTTAATGTGCAGGTGTATGCAAGGGACGTGGTGGCGCAGTGGGTTAAACTGCTGCTGCTGTGCTTGCTGACCGGAAGGTTGGCAGTTCAAGACCACGTGACGGAGTGAGCTCCAAATGCGAGTAGATAAATAGGTACCACTTTGGTGGGAAGGTAACGGCGTTCCGTGCGCCTTGGTGTATAGTCATGCTGGCCACATGACCATGGAAGCTTGTCCTCAGACAAACGCCAGCTCTTTGGGTTAGAAATGGAGTTTCCCCTTGTGGGGAAACCTTTACCTTTAACCTTAACCTTTATGCATGTCTACTCAGAAGTATATCCCATTCTGTTAAGTGAAGTTTACTCCCAGGAAAGTGTATATAGGATTGCCACTTTAATGTCCTTGTTGATCGTTTTGTATGTGCTTTACATGGCTTGAAAAAGCAGGTCCCTTACAGACTCGAAATTAACACAGGGTTGAAATCGACAACAGAGCAAGGTGTAAACAGCAGGTGCACATATGACTGTTTCAATCATGTGTATGTGAGCTTCATTACAGGTAGTGAAATCTAGGGCTGCCAACTTCCCTGACTCGATGTCATGTTGGATGCTCTTGGAGGCCCTCTATAAATCCCTTGCATTGTTTTCAGGAGTCACTAGATTCCTGGAGACTCCACAGCAATCTGGTGGGTTAGCAGCCCTAGAGGGATTCAGTCTGACTCCTTCCCTTATTCACGTAGCTAATTGTGGGGATGGGAACTGCTCTTGCGATGTTGATGTATGGCCAGTGATTTGTTGCGCGTGTCAGATGTGTGCCATTAATAACGTAACTGACAAAACAGTAGTGTGCAGAGAGAGAAAGAGGGAGATGCTTGAATTCTGGCAAGCCGACAGATGTGAAGAAAACAGTCCTGGGAAGCTGGTATGCATTTTCCCAGCTCCCACATGCGTTTGGTGCATCTATGCGCAGTGATTGATTTGGACAGCGCTCAAGCCCATCCTTCATGGGGGAGCAGAGGCGCTGGGGAACCAGACGAATGGGATCGGAAAGGAGCCCTGCTGGCTGAAGGTGCAGTCTGCGTGACTCAGAGACCTTTTGACGCGACCTGTCATTTCTCAAACCGCCGTTCCTCCTCTCCCCAGCGCGACTGAGCGAGGCAGGCAGTCCAGACTGGTTTGCCTCCCTGGTGATAGCATCCCAAGTGATGGAAACCGCTGAGATGGAGGCAGGCAGCGCAGCTCAGGATGAAGTCGGGAATGCTGGCTGTCGCCCCCAGAAACGTCCTTTCGCTAGGAAATGCCAAATCCTCTGATGCGACCCTCCTCTTCTCACCCTCACTTTGTCCCTATCGGTTGTCTGGCGTCTTCACTAGTGCAGCCCATGGCTCGCTTTCTTCTTACTGCGCTGGCTAATTTTTGCACCGGGACCCACTTTTTAGAAGAACTATCTGTCCGGGACCCATTGGAAGTGATGTCATGGCTAGAAGGGCTGTCATTATGATGCCAGAGCCTGCCGCAGTCCTGAGAATGCAGCAATCAGTTGGGTTATTCCTCACCCATTTTCCAATAGCAAAGGGAATTGGAAAGGGGGGGGAAGCCTATGTACAACTTTGGGACAAGCAAAATAACCACACAGTCGTCCCAGTGGGAATTTTCACATTGACCTTCCTGCCAAGAAACCCCCTTGTATTCTCTGTGCAAAGGATTCTCTGTGCAAAGTGACCAGCCTTAAACATCTGCAGCATCTCCTGTTTAGAGACCGATAGGAGGGATGTGGCTCCCCTTGGTGGTTTTGTGGAAAACTGCAATGCTTGGAGATAAAAGCGGCAGATGGAACTGAGGCTCCTGATTGTGCATGGAACATTATGTGCAACGGAGGAGCACCAAGAAGCTGAGAATGAGCACCACTGAACCTGTAAGGGTGAGAGTAATTTGAATCCAAAGCTTTAGAACAGTGGTATTCAAACTTTTTAGACTGGGACCCACTTTTTAGAATGGCACTCATGTAGGGACCCACCAGAAGTGATGTCGTTAACCTGGAAGTGATGTCATTAACCTGGCTGCTCCCAGCTTTCCGCGACCCACAGTTTGAATAACACTGCTTTAGAATATAAGAGCGTAAGGAGAGCCTTGCTTGGATTAGGGCATCCACTGGCCTCTACTGCTCCTTGATCAGAAGGGGGGGCAGAGAGGAAATGGAAACGGGGAGGAGGGTGCTCAGGTAGGATACTGGAGAGTGGGAGGAGTCGAGGCTGGGCACATCTTGGGTAAGGGAGGGCATCGTCTGGCATGCCACTTCCAGTGTCAGGAGGTCTTGGGCTGGCCCTGTCTAGTAGTGTTGTGAAGACAAGGCGTAGAGCAATCGGCATCCTAGGGAGCAGTGGCATAGCAAGCGTGGGAGGGGTGGTGGCGACCTGCCCCGTGTACAAGCCATGAGGGGGTGCTCCATGCCTGCAGACGCTTGCTAGGGACTCCTTAAAACCGTGCAGCGCATGCTAGCTGGTCTCCCCGCTTCCAAGCTCCCCTTCTCCCCTTTAAGCCCCCTTTCTTTCTTTTGTGCACACGTCTCAGAGGCCAGGCCCAACTTTGCACAGGCCAGGGTGGCTCCAACTTGTGTCTGTGACCATCTAGCGCCGCTCACTGTCCAGGGGTGCCCCTCACTTCTAAGTTGCGAAGGGTTACGTTGCTGGCGTGCTGCCTTGCTGGCTTGCCAAGGGAGGCTGGAGGCACGTGCTCCTGCCGCTGCTGCCTGGCTCTTCTGGGTCGGTCTAGCTGCCGTGCCGTGGCACTCGGGATCTGTGCACGGCCACGCGTGGTGCAGCATGGTGGCAGTCTCTGTGTGGACCAACCCAGAAGAGCCAGCCGGCAGCTGCAGGAGTGCGCCCTCTCACCAGTGCCAGCAGGCCTTGCGCTCCTGCGGCTGCTGGTCAGCTCTGCCGAGCTGTGAGGACAGAGATTGGGCTCCCCCTCGGGACACCTCTGTTGGGAAGGCGAGGCAAGGTGGAGTTGCTTTCCTCCCATAAGCGGCTTGTCTTGGGTCATCTCGACACAAGATTGGGACGCAGGGAGTGCAAGTCCCTCATTCCTAGCACCGTCTGGAGATGGCAAGGGCCAGGTGTTCTTTGAAGTTTAATCAGATTAATCAACTGATTATAGCTTGCCCATGTATGTGTGTGTGTATGTGTGAGAAAGAGAGTGAGTGAGGTCCACCTATCACTAGATGCTGAATAATCTGCACATGCATGAATAATCTGCACATGCATAATCTGCACATGCATGCACATGTCGCGACCCCTCCTCCCTGCGCTCTTCCTTTCCCCCTTGCTCGTGTTGTGCTGGAATGTGCTTCATCTGTTACTGGCTTGGCTGTGAGTGTGGAGTCTCTTCAGGGGAGGCTGATAAGGGACAGTCATCCAGGAAGCCGGGCAGATGCCGCTGGCCAGGAACCTCCCTGCTCCTCAGGCGTCCTCTTCGTCTTCAGATTCTTCCTTGAGATGCCATAAATTCCCGCACAATAAGCTTGCCTGTTTTGTGAGCTTTTGGCCTAAAGACAGATGGGGGGGGAGAGGAGGAGGAGGGGGCAGGCGGGTGGGATTGTTATCGGTTTAACCCAGCGAATGTCTTTCATGTGGGGAATGTCCGACCTCTGTAAATAAAGGACCAGATGTGCCCTGAATCCTTTTTCTCTTCTCAAACAAAATCAGTCGACTTCTTGGGGGTACCAAACGAGTTGCAGATGCTGGCCGTTCACGGTGGGGATGAAAAGACACCAGATGGGGAGACTCTGAAGATGCTGCCCTGCGTGAATCTGAACAAGGACCCATTTTAGCCGCTTTGCCCTTTTGGCTGCCTTCTGACGGGCTGCTGGGAGTCTCGGAGACGCACAGGGCTCGATCCAGAGCGTCTCTTTTTGGATTGCCTCTTTCGTTTTCAAAAGGCACTCGCGAAAGATGAGTTCATAAAATGCATATCCAAGAAACGCTGTATCTCCTTCGAGCACCACTATAAAAGGCTTTTTCATATCCAAAAAGAAAATTGAAAATATCACCTCCAAGACAAACATTGTAGTATAGCTACAGCATTCCATTTAAATAGCATTCCAGCCTGCTTTAAATTATATTATCTCATCCAAAACTGTATATGAAGACCCTGGATTGAAAAAAAGAGGTATCTTTTTTTCCCTCCCATTCTGGTCTCTCATATTTTAACATGCATTGTTGAAATTCTTATTTTGCGATTCCTCTTGAAACTATTTGGTAATTGCATCATGGTTGGCTTTTTTTTTTTAAAAAAATAGGATTGTGGGTTTGTTTTTTGCCTGCTTTTGCCATTTGTATTCATGCAGCGAATGCACAATGCAGCTGACCTGCTGAGTCTGACCCGGGTCCACGTTCCTCAGCATCATCTGCTCCGACTGGCAGCAGCTTTTTGGGGGATGCAGATAGTGGAGTCTTTCCTAGACTTACCTGAAGGTGCTGCCAGGGACTGAACCTGGAACCGACTGCCTGCAGAGCTGTGGTTCTCCCCCTGAGGTGCTGAGACTTCCGTTACGGGCCTGAGGTCAGCTGAATGGATATACTGTGTCACAAGCAAGGCCGCGTCGTCTGGTTTGATCAGAAGGTTACCGAACCATTTCATTATCTGGAAAGGGGAAAAGGAAAGGGAAGATAGCCGAAGGGAGAGAGGCAGAAAGACAAGGGGTGAGGTCTTTCGTATTCGTAACCTTTATTGGCATATACGCAGAGGTACACACATACATATATACAACACACATTAGAACTGTAGTTCTAATAACAAATAAAAATAAAATTCTGCCCCCTAGCCCCTCATACACTGTTACACTTCACCACTTGGTGCAAAAAGGCGGCTGCCTGTCTTATTAAGCTTGGCTCCGTCGTCAGAAGTATTTCAGCATCTCAGACTCTGAACTTTGATGTTTCGTTGTTAAAATTGGGTCTAAAAATTTCTTCCGGGCCTCGGAATGGAGGGGACAGTGAAAAAACACATGAACAATAGACTCGACCTCACCAAGGGCAGTGTCTGTCGTTATAAGGGGTGCTCCTAAATCTGCCTTGCATTACTGATGAGGTCTTTCTAAAGCGTCTCTCCCCTGCAGTTTTTTTTTGGGGGGGGGGGGGCGGAGGGGAACACCAGCTGACATCGATTCACTTAGTTCAACTGCGGCTGTTCTTAAAACAAGCTTTCATTTTTAAAGTGGAGGTTGTCGTGTCACAAATGAAAAAGCCAGGTGTACCAATTGGCCCAAGTGGGGCGGAGCACCCTGTCTACAGCTCCGAGTCTAGGTTTCAGGACTGATTGGATCCGAGCACAAGAAAAGGAATGCAAGAACATGAGGGGTGGTCTCTGAGGCTGTTGGAATTTATGGCTTTCCACCTTTTTTCAAAGTGTTACCACCCAGATTGGGTGCGTTGTAACCTGCTCACAAGTGATGCTTTTCAGCCTGTGGGTGGTCAGCGTTCCGATCTGGCAAAAGCACCTTTGAGAGGATGCTTTCTGAATCTGGATTATGCCAATAAAACCCTAATCTGGGATTCTGTTTAATTAGCCTGCATGACCCTGAGCGTAGGAGGTCCACCTTCTTCCCTGGTGACCTGCTGCCTGTGGTTGACCTTGGAAACCAGGAATGGGTGGAGCCTGTTGCAATAAGAGAAGGCGACCCACACTTGGTTTCAAAGGTCTGCAGGGAATCTGCGCTCCTGCCATCTCCCCCAGGAAAAGACATGTGAAATTGGATGTTAATTCACGAACGTTGAAAGCAGGAAAAGGTGGATGGGCAAGTCCCTTTTCCATTCAAAACTGGCTTGTCTCTTCAGCAGGGTGCTTGGCTCCTATAACACTTAGATCTCTGGCACCGTGTGGGCTTCTCTCCCAGTCACCCTGTGGCTGTCTCAGGGCACAGTCCTAACCTAGAGTTGGGCCAGCAAAGTTTGGCTGGCACAAGGGCAAACTTTAAGTGCGTTTGGATCACACTCAGAGCCAGGGGGGTGGCGCACGTCTGTGTGCTGGCCTCTCTGACTCCGAGAGAGGTCCAAACATACTCTACCCCAGATTAGGGTTGTGCCCTTAGATTGTGGCCTCAAGTATTGTGGCCAGCGATGGTGTGTTATATGCCATCATGTTTCTCCAGCTTTTGTGCAAATGTAATTAATCGTATTGTCATTGAGAACGCAAGACGTGTTGCTGAAAAACTGTGTGGTGGGGCAGGCCAAGCGCTAAATTCAACTCTGGATGAAGAAGTCTCTGCGTTTGATGTCCAACACTGGGATTTGCTGAAGTGTTAAAAAACTAAACTTGGTCTGAGAAGCAACTAATACCCTGCTGCTGTAGCAGTGAGGAATTAACACTGCTTTGTTTTGGGGGTTTTTGGAATGATAAATGGGCTTGCTCTTTCTCTTGGCACAGTCCCTTGAAAAGATTTCAGAATCCAGACCTCTGTGTGAACCTGAACAGAGTTTTCAAAGTGTCAGAAAATAGAAGCCCAGGGATCTCTGGGCTGGAATGTGCGGTTCTTATATTTCGTGCAAGGGGGATTGCCGATCGGAGATGAGAACCCTCTACGGCTAAGCCAGCAGGACCCCAGAAGAACCGTAGAGAATTGTGGCCAAATCTGTTCCAGGGTGTTAACTGGATTTCGGTGTAGCGTGCCAAAAAGCAGAATCTCTAGCAGGGCTGTTGCACAAGGCTGATCCCTGACATCTCAGTGTAAAGTATTTTAATATCAGGTTTTTCCCCAAACTAAATGAGTCCTTGGCTCCAGCCTTATGATTCTTTTTAAAATGGTATTTCTGCTTTTACCGTACAAGTGGTCGGCATGCTCTGTTACTCCTGGGGCTGGAGCAGAGTGCCTGGTAGGCTCCACGTTTTCCAAAAACGGGGGAACCACCAGTTTTATGTGTGATCCCCGTAACTTTGGGTATATCCTGAAATCAGCACCCGGTGAGGCTAATCAAATTAAGGGCGCAGTCCTAACCTGGAGTGAGGCCAGCACAGTTTGGCCAGAACAAGGGACACCGTAAAGTGCATTTGGACCACTCTGGGAGTCAGAGAGGCCAGCACACGGACGGGCGCCATCCGCCCTGACTCAGAGAGTGGTCCAAACGCGCTTTACGGTGGCCCTTGTGCCGGCCAAACTTCGCTGGCCTAACTGTGCCGGCCTAACTCCAGGTTAGGATTGCTCCCTAAACCTGCATAGCTACTCCTAAACTCAAATCATCTGAAGATCTTTGAAACTGCCGGCTTTGGGGCTTGTAGCTTTTTTTAACCCCCTTTCCCGCCCTTTTGTACGTATGTGTCTCGTTTTAACACTCAACATGCTGAAGAGTTCTGCAGAACCTGGAAGCATATTGTCCACAGCTGCCTGTCATTTTGGGCGGCCCTCACTAGGGTGTTGCCAGATCACAGCTTCTGCATCTCTTGCATTTACAATAAAGTGAAGCTTGGCACAACCCAGTAATCAATTGAATGTGTTGCCTGGGTGCATGGAAACCGTTGTTCCAACCCCCACCCTTACCCAGTGCTCAGAACGCCTGCGCAGATGCTCTCCAGCGCAGCTGTTTCTGCTTAATGGGACTTGCAAGTTTTCCAGGTTTGATTTAGGGTCTGTCTTGTCTCACCCTTTCTGTTCCTGACACCTGCATGGTGGTGACAGCTGATTCATGGCCATCAGACAGGGGCAGAGTAAAAGCCGCCGCCCCGCCCCCCCCCGGCAGCATGTGGACTCTCTTTGCCTTGATGCTGTAACCTCGTGCCAGAGTGGGCTCTAGCTAACAATGGCCAGAGGGATCCAAGTTTCACGGGGATAAAAGTCTTAAGCGATAGATTTCTTTTTTGCACTTCATATTCAGGGCTGACCTGGAGATGGGAACAGCGCCTTTCATTTGTTTGGCTAATAAGCCGGCGTGTGCACAGGAGACGTGGGAAGTGTCAGGATTCCCCCAGCATCGTTTTTGCAGTAGGAATCAACAAAATGCCTGGCTCCCTTGGCTGTGCTGCTCCACGGCGCCCTCCCAGGCGGTGGCTGGAAAGGGAACTACAGCCAGTCAGCCTAAGAGAAATCAGATAAGCTCGGGAGCCCAGAGGGACCCGGTGGCATTATGTATCTTGGAATTCAGAACAGCTCCCTCGCTAGCAATCTTCTGGCGGGGTCCCTTCTTTTTAAGGAAGCGTTTAATTGCTGACATTCTGGGCTGGCATTTTAATTTCATTTTAATCTGCAATGTTTCATGGTTGTATAGTCTGTTGGGGTCTGCTGCTTTTAATTATTTGTCATTGTTTTAGTTTTATTCTGTGTTCTTTTATTTTATTGTAAACTGCCTTGGGTGCCCTAGTATAGGGCAGAAAGGTGGGTTATAAATTCATCAAAATCAATCAAGCAAGCAAGCAAGCAAGCAAGCAAGCAAGCAAGCCATGCTGACTCCCTTGCTTTTCCTTGCCCTCCCCAGTACTGGCTCCCAGTCCTACTTTGGCCATATCTCCTTCCTCCCACCCTTATCTGCTCATGCCAAGACTAGACCCAAAGATCTGTCCAACCCTGTCTGTCTCATGGGCTCGTAGTTCAACTGTGCTGGAAGGTTTTCGTCCAGTTTCTTTTAAAATCACGCACATTTCCTGTCTCTCCGTGACTCGTTTTTGCGACAATTCAATGGAGGTTTCCCCACCGCCGCCCCTTTGCCCCTCCGATCGGATCACACCATTCAGAAGCTGCCCTTGCTGGAGCATCTGAAACCTTCCTCGAGCCACAGACTGAAGTCATAAGAATGGGATTATAGGATCTAGTGAGAGAAGCTGAACTTGAGAGCAGGCCGTTGGAGGAGAGAATTTCTCTTCGGAGCCCTTCAAACATGCTCAAAGACGAGCGATGGCTGGGCCTTTTCTCTGGCTTTTGCCCACTGCTTTGTCCTCACATATCTCTATACTATTCCAGAAAGGGGAAAACAATCTCTTAAACCTGAGCTGCCTTTTAACTCCCTTGCCTGTATCTAATTCCCACCCCCTCCCCAACATCTTTCGCTCTACGATGTTTTCTGCTCAACTTCTAAAACATCAGGTATGGGGTGTTTTTTTTTTTGCCCCCAAATGCTTCAGCTTTTCAAAGTTTCAGATTTTTATACAGATACATATTTTTTAAATACTAAAGGGTCGCATTGCTTAATTCCCTTGCTCCTTCCCCACCCAATCCAGGAACTTGGTATCCCCCCACAGAGGGGTCTTTTTCCGGCATTCTCCACATACATAAATAAATGGTGGGGCCTGGTGTCTGGATTGAATAACACCGGAGTGCTTTATAGCTCTCTGAATAATGGGAGAGGTTTGGGGAGGAGAATTTGGTGTGTGTGTGTGTGTGTGTAGCCCGTCTACGGTGTGTGTTTCTCAGAGGTGAGGGGAAATTGGTAGGAGAGGTCGGACCAGGGAGAATGTTTTACTGAGGGTCTGTGTCCAGCACCAGTGGGATGAGGCTCTTGCCATGAGATTCTCGTTTTTAGAAAACCACTGAAATACCCACCCTTCCCAGCAGCTTGAAGCAGAATTGGCTCTGCTCTGCTCTCCCCTTCGCTTTTCCCCAACTGCAGTTATCAGGGGCGTAGCTAATGAAAGTGTAACCCAGTGCAGAGGGCAAAATGTTGCCCCGGATGTGACATCACAACAGGAAGTGATGTCATAGTTGTATTTTCGTTTCCTCTGTGTGTTTTTTTGCCCATAACTTTTGATAAAGATATTACACTCTGGTTTGTTTCATTGCATTCTGCATTAAATTACCTTTCCAATGATATACAGTATAATGTGATGATATTATTCATATATACCAAGGTTTTCACTATTTTGGCCACTAATGTCAAGCTCAGCTTGTTGCCTCACTAAAGCTTGTTGCCTGGTGCAATTTCACCCCCTGCACTTCTTTAAAAGGTAAAGGTTTCCTCACGACCGAATGGTCTAGTCGTGACCGACTGTAGGGGGCGATGCTCATCTCCGTTTCAAAGCCTGTAGAGCCGGCGTTTTGTCCGAGGAGAAGCTTCCGTGGTCATGTGGCCGGCATGACTCTATGCCGTAGCGCACGCAACGCCATTCCCTTCCCACCAAAGTGGTCCCTGTTTATCTACTGGCATGTAGGTGCTTTCGAACTGCTAGGTTGGCAGGAGCTGGGACAAGCAATGGGAGCTCACTCCGTTGCGCAGTCTTGAACTCCCAACCTTGCGGTCGGAAGGCCCAGCAGCAGCAGTTTAACCCGCTGCACCACCACGCACTTCTTTAGCTACGTCTTATAGTCTTAAAATGCATTTGTATGAAAATGCCTTAAAATCCACCCCTCTGCATCTTGTCTCCTTGCAAACCCGCTTTGCTGTCCGTCGCTTATAACAGGGGTCTCCAGACTGTTCAGTACAAGGGCCCCATCGTACATTGTACAGATTGTCACAGTCCGAAAGAAAGAAAAACCAGTTTTTATAAATGAAAGAATGGCATTTAATGAATGGGTAAGTTTTACTTGGGTCTTTTTTTTCATCAGCATGATATGCTTCAGAACAAAAGAGAAATGTGACATCTACAAAGAAACAACGCCATGCTTAAACTGAGGGCGTAATCCTAACCTGGAGTTAGGCCGGCACAGTCCAGCCAAGTTTGGCTGGCACAAGGGACACTGTAAAGTATGTTTGGACCACTCTCGGAGTCGGAGAGGCCACCACACAGACGTGCGCCATCCTCCCTGACTCCGAGAGTGGTCCAAATGCACTTTATGGCGGCCCTTGTGCCAGCCAAACTTTGCCGGCCTTACTCCAGGTTAGGATTGAGCTCTGAGAAATTATACATAATGAGTAATGATGTCAAATGTTTTAAGTTGCTGCAGGTCGGATGAAATCTTTGCAGTGGGCTGGTTTTGGCCCCCAGGCCGTAGTTCAGAGATCACTGGCTTATAGGGAACAGGCCAAGGGGAGCCAGAGCAAGTAGGCAAGGAAATGGGGCTCTACTCTTTGCTCTCGAGCTCTGAACGAGCGCCCCGCCCCGTCTCTTGTGCACTCCAGGGTCAGGCGATTAGCAGATAATTAATCGCTTCCACTTTCTTAATCCGCATTAGATCTGTCTGGTTGCAGAGTGCCCTTTTTCCCCCTTCAGAAGCATCTGGAGCTTCAAGCTGTGTTTTCCTCCAGAAACCGTCTGAAGGCTTGCCAGGGCTCAACAGGATCCTCCGAAGTTTACGAGCCCTTCATCTGTGTTTCCAGCCAACTTCCAGCCAGGGTGAAGGGTCCCCTGGAACCACCGGGCATCTCAAATGTTTGGGAGGTCGAAGACGACCCTTTGGGATGACTCATTTCAAAAGCGGGAGGGGGGCAAGAGATTTTGGTGTGCTTGGGGCAGGAGTTGAAAGTATCCTGCCACTTTCTCTTGGGATGTTGAAAGTTGCATTGGGATGAAAAGCGATACATAGAGCAGTGGTTCTCAAATGGTTTAGCACCGGGACCCACTTTTTAGAGTGACAGTCTGCCAGGGACCCACTAGAAGTGATGGCGTGGCTGGAAATGCCATCACTATGGCGCCAGAGCCTGCTGCTTTCCTGAGAATGCGGCAAGAAGTTGGGTTGTTTCTCAGGGATTTTCTAAAAGCAAAATTAATCAGAAAGGGGGAAAAAAGCCTATTTACAACCTTGGCACAAGCAAAACAACCACAACCCCACCTTTTCCAGCATCCCATCTTTCCATATTTTCAATGAGGCTGCTCTAGGTGCTACGCGACCCACCTGAAATTGGCTCGCGACCCACTGGTGGGTCCCGACCCAGTTTGGGAGCCACTAATATACAGCATCTGTTGTGATCGTTCTGTATTTTCTTCTTGCTAAATCATAATTCAGCCACTAGGCTGAAAAGCGTGTCATGAAAAAATGGAAGGTTCTTTCCCCTTCTAGCTGGTTACCCTCCTCCTCCTCCTCCTTCCTCTTTCATCTCCTTTATTTCTATTTATGGACTGTTAGCTCCTTGGGGCAGAGACCTGGCCTTTCATCTCTTGGGAAATGATGTGTATGTTGGTGGTGCTGTATGGATGAATGAATGAATGAATGAATGACGAGGATGAATCTGAGCACAGGAACTTCATTGGGGTGGCTGCTGATCCCAGCTGGATTCATGTCCTTTCTTGTCTTGGCCTTCCTGTTTCTCCTCCTCCTCCAATTTTCTCTCTGGGAACATTTGAAAGGGTTTTCTCAGGCATGCAGTCATTTGGCCTGGTTTCCCCCCCCCACTTTGCTCTTTTCTAGCACGATGTTGGCCAAGAGACAAGTGCCCAAATCATCCCCCGCCAGACGATTTGGTAATCAGTTTGCCGAATTGCCAAGAGTTAAATATACTTTCCTTTGGATAAACTTTGTGTGTGGTGGGGAAACATCATTAATGAAATTGTAATTGGAGGGAAGGATAATACAAACCAGAAATGACCCAGGGCACATTTGTGTCTTCTGATTTCTGTACAGTTTGGACGTTGTTGTATTCTTAGGTTTGTTCCTCGACTCACTTGCCAGACCTAATTTTGGTGACTGCTTACAGCCTCCTCTTTCACAATATGCACATACTGAGAACGCAGTCCTAACCTGGAGTTAGGCTGGCACAGTTAGGCCAGCAAAATTTGGCCGGCGCAAGGGCCACCGTAAAGTGTGTTTGGACCACTCTTGGAGTCAGGGAGGAGGGTAAGGTAAAGGTTTCCCCACGACCGAATGGTCTAGTCGTGACCGACTGTAGGGGGCGGTGCTCATCTCCGTTTCAAAGCCTGTAGAGCCGGCGTTTTGTCCAAGGACACGCTTCCGTGGTCATGTGGCCGGCATGACTCTACGCCGCAGCGCACAGAACGCCGTTACCTTCCCACTGAAGTGGTCCCTATTCATCTACTCACATTTAGGTGCTTTCGAACTGCTAGGTTGGCAGGAGCTGGGACAAGCAACGGGAGCTCACTCTGTTGCGCAGTCTTGAACTCCCAACCTTGCGGTTGAAAGCCCAGCAACAGCGGATTAACTCGCTGCACCACCACGTCCCTTAGGGAGGAGGGTGCAGGTCTGGAATTCCACCCCATGCTGCCTCACGCCTGCTACCTACGAAACCCCTCAAACCCTCACTGTGTGCTGTCATTAGTCACAAAAGTGCTGGGCTCCTGCTTTTGTTTATAGGGCCTGTGTGAGTGCTTTGTCATTCGTAAGGAGGGAAGTATCCCGCTTCTCGCTTCAGTGCGTGGGAGGCCTGTTATTGCTGCTTGTGTCTGTGTTGCGTTGGGCAGAGGCAGGCTTGGGGTGAAAGGGACCTCGAGTCCGCCGCCCCCTTGGGTGTGCCACGAATGATCCCCAGATCATGTGCTCCTGGAGTTTGGGGGAAGATCATTTATTTCTAGGGCCACTGGGAGATGTGAGCCTTCCACTGGCAGTGTGGAGTTCCTTTGTCAGTTGCCCCAAAACTGGCAATGCTTTTAGAGTGCCATGGGATGGAAAAGGTTGAAAGACACTGATACAGCACCTTGACAGGACATGTAGGCAACTCGTGTGTGTTTTGAAGCCCACAGCTAGGAAGACATGTCTGAGGTCTAGGTTTTGGCCTGGGCAAAGCCAGCCCGTGTTTCAAAGTGGAATGGCTATGTCTTTAAGAACATCTCAGAAGGCGTAAGCTTGGTTTGACCCCCAAGCTCCCATGCATTCATTCAGAGACGCCCAGTGCACCTCCCCACTTCTATGGCCATCATCACTCCTCCTTTCTTGTTTGGCTGTGGATAATCAACAGTTGAAGTTGTTTCCGGCCTCCATATTTTTGAGATTTGAAAAGAGAAGTAATTTAATTAGTCAACAAAATGGATGCAATTTGAAGTAATATAATGTAATTACAGTTGCATTACAATTGATGCAATTCAGTGGACGAGGGGGTCTTTCCTTACAGCAGAAAGGTGTAGGATAAACCTTCAGCTTTGCAAGGGCCAACATTCAATCAGGTTCAAAAGGCAACACAACTTTCTGCAGTGTGTTTAAAGATCAACCACCAGGGAGCATGAGTCGTCCAAAAACAGCAGACAAAAGGCAAGCTGTAGGTGGAACTTACGTTTTGTGTGTCTTTTTCTTATTTATGATTTTTATCTTTAATTGTAATCTTACATGTTTGCATATTCTGGACTCTGGATAAAGAAATGATTCATTATGGATTATGAGTTGTTATGGATACTCTGGGCCGAGATATCATTAATGTGATTTTTTTATCTTCTTTTTTTTTTTGAGGGGGGCGGATAATTTGCCTGCTTCAACACACAGCCACATGAGCATGAATATGTCTTAGGGCACAATCCAAACCCGGAGTTAGGCCGGCACAGCTAGGCCAAACAAAGTTTGGCTGGCACAAAGGCCACCATAAAGCACGTTTGGATCACTCTCAGAGTCAGGAAAAATGGCTCACGTCTGTGTGTTGTCCTTCTGACTTCAAGCATGGTCCAAACATACTTTACGGTGTCCTTTGTGCTGGCCAAACTTCGCTGGCCTGATTACGCCAGCCCAACTCCAGGTTAGGTTTGCACTCTTATTCATATGTACATGTTCACATTGAAACAGAGTCTCATCTGTTCATACAGTTGTCAGCCAAAGACGTATATCTTGTTGATGGAAAATGGGTTTCCGTAGAAATGGCTTCCATTCTTGATGGTTTAATATGCTACCTCCAGGGCAGGCAGTCACGGCTCTAAATACCAGTTGCAGGAGAGCAGTGACAGGAGAGAGCTTACACCTGTGTCTCATGTCTGTGCGCTTCCCAGAGGCAGCTGGTTGGTACGCTGCATTTGCATTACATCATGGACTTCGTAGTCCATAGCAGTTAGAGGCGTCCACACATGCTAGAATGCATGAGTAGAAGAAGCTGGTTTCAGTGAAATGACAATGAAATGACATGATTGATCCACCCAAGTAGTGTCTGTCTAGAGCAGTGATGGTGAACCTATGACACGCATGTCAAAGGCGACACACCATGACATTTTGGCTGGCACACCAGCATTCACCAACACCTGACAACCACCGAGTTTAATTTACTTGTATTTCATTTTTGTAATGAAATTATTTTATGTTTGATATTTCTTTATATAGTACGTAGCATCACACATAATTGGACTGCATTTTTTAAGAAATAAATGAATATGTAAATAATAGTTTCTCTTTTGTTTGGGGGGTGGGTGACACACCAGTAGAGTCAAGCTAGGCATTCTCTGAATTTTTGACACACCAAGCCCAAAAGGTTCGCCATCACTAGTCTAGAGGGTGTCAGGCTCAAGCCGCATCTGGAAATGCCAGGGATTGGACCCAAGATAATCTGAGCAGAGATGGGATCCTCTCCTTTACTCTCTGGGTGTCCCGCAAAGAACCTGGTCTACTGATGGCAGAAGCAGAACATAACTGGCTCCCCCAGGCTAAGCCTCTAATTGCAGAGAAAAGCTTCTTTCTGAACAGAGATCCAAATTCCGTCTCAGATTCCATTCTAGGTGGAAGTTGGCAGCAACCTTGGTCCAGACCCTCAGCCTTCCCTAGCGATGCTGGCACAAAGGTTTTGTTGGCAAGGGTTCCGGAGCCATCTGGAAGATCTCATTTTGCAGCAAAGAGGCCTTCCGACAGACACCTGGATGAGCGTGAGCGATTGCGAGTGTTGCCCCTCCTGCCCTCCCACCCCTGCCCTAGGAATGTGCACTCCAGTCATCGAGGCTCGTAAGATTCTGAGAGTGTGTGGGCACGCACATCTGTCTCCCCCTGAGCGTGTTGTGACAGCTGCAGTAGCCTGGAACACTCTGGGTTTGGCAAGGCTCCTTGTCGACCAATTCTGAGCTCTCCTCTCTTCCCGGTTGCAACAGCCCGGTCGTAAAAATCACCAGAGCCTAGCATCGTAAGAACAGAAGAAGAGCCCTGCTGGATCACGCCAAGGGCTCATCTGGTCCAGCATCCTGCTTCTCACACTGGCCACCAGATGCCTCTGGAAGTGCAGGAGACAACAAGAGACCTGGATCCTGTTTCCACTCCCTTTCACCTGGCATTCAGAGATGGGCTGCCTCTCAGACCCAGAGGCTCCTAAACTGTGATGGACCTTTCTTCCATCAGCCTTTCCAATCCTGTTTTCGTCTTAGGCCATGTGCCGTCCCCCCATCCTGTGGCAAGGAGTTCCATAGGTTAATTGCATCTTGGGTGAAGGCGTATTTCTTTTTGCCTGCCCTAATTCTCCTGCCAGTCTGTGTTCCTGGATGCCTCTTGGTTTGGGCTTTGCATGAGGGGGAAAGGAACTTCCTTCCCAGGGCTTGCTCTGTTTAGTCTCTGCCAGATTCCTGCTGGAGTTGAACATACCTGCATTTGGTTGCTTGATCCAGCTCAGTGTTGACCGGCCTCCAAGATTTCAAATGTGAGTCTCTCCCAGTCCTAACCGGAGATAGATGCTGTCAGAGAGTGTAGACCTGCACACACACCAGGTGCTCTGCCCCTGAACTAGGTTCCCTCCTCTTGCCTTTCTCTGGGCCCGTAGCTCTTTACCCAAGTTGTTTCCTTCTCAAAGCAACAGTAGCTGCAGAGTTGAATAAAGCTTTGCTTCTCCCCACCCAGCCAGCAAATGTCCCCCTTGACAATATTAAGTAGCAAAGGTTGGCATGTACATGTCCCCAGGCCTCCTGCAATGGCACAATCTCCCTCTTTTTGTTTCGATTTGAGGGAGTGCCCGAGTTCACCCTGGCATTCTTCAGACTTGGCATTCTTGACCCCAGTTACGTGTTACCCCAACAATGTGGCAGCTGCCCAACTCTACCAGGGTCCTATAGTGTAGCACAACAGGTGCCAGCGTCTCTGGAGGGGCTCAGCTGCATTGGGTGGGTAGATACCTTGCCAGTGCCACGATCTTGCCATGGCTCAGTGGCAGAGCACCTGCACGCATGCAGAGGGTGCCAGGCTCAGTCTTTTTTTCCCCATGTAGGACTGGGAAAAAAAATCCTTGTGTGAAATGTCAAGGATTTCTTGACTCCTTGTGCATAATGCTGAGGGAGGCCGACCAATGTTCCGATTCTGTTATTGCCAGCTTGCTTGCTTGCTTGCTTGTGTGCAGTCTGAGGATATTTGGGGGACTGCCTTTGCTTGTGATGAGATCCTGTGTGAGAACTGATGATAATTTATAGCAGGGGTCCCCAGGCTGCAGTCTGTGGATCACATCGGACTGACCCGTTGAGCCCACTGGCATCACAGTTGCGTGTGGCACCTCCCACTCCTCCTTGTCCCCCCCCACTGCCTTCCAGGGCTGGCCCAAGCCTTCCTGATGCCTGAGGTGTCAGGCCAAATACTGCCTCCTTTACCTGATGATGCACCAGCCTCTGCTCCGCCTACTCTCCAGTCTTCCAGCTTTGCTCTCTCCTCCACATTTCCTCTTCCTCCCTATCCCCCTCCTCCCTCTCCATTCCATTGACTGGAAGGAGGAGGAAAAGCAGTAGAGGCCAGTTGGTAGACAGAGTTGGGCAGCCCCCACCAATCAGCGGCCTGCACGTTGCATCGGCCCAAGGTGCATCATTGGATTGCTCCCTCAGAGTTGTGTTCTGCAATATCTCAGACATTAATCCTGCATTGGAATGAATGTTAGCTCAACCACAGAGTTATCAACTGTTTTTTCCCCCCCCTTCAACTCTAGATGTGAATGAATGCGATGCTGGAAATGCAGGCTGCGAGTCTCAGTGCTGCAACACCATCGGGAGCTTCTACTGCAAGTGCCCGGAAGGATCCAAGCTGAAAGAGGATGGAAAGACGTGTGAAGGTACCGGCAATCTGCCGGGCTCATTGCTGTGTCTTAATTCTGGAGTGTGTCTCCTAGGCGCTGTTGGTTCTGCCTCTGTTGGATTCACTGGTGTAGCTAATGAAAGTGTAGCCCGAGGCAGAGGGCAGAATGATACCCTGGAAGTGATGTCACAACAGGAAGTGACATCACAGTTGCAGTTTCATTTTCTTATTTTTTTGGCCATAACTTTTGATATAACGAAGATATTACACTCCAATTTGTTTCATATCATTCTGCATAAAATTCTGCATCGAATAGCATGATGGTATTATTCGTATGTTCCATTTTCACAGTTTTATTGCAGGCCATTAGTATCAAGCTCAGCTTGTTGCCCCCTTAAAGCTTGTTGCCCGGTGCAATTGCCCCCCCCCGCATTTCTTTAGCTACTCGCCTGGCTGGATTTATATGCAACCTGAGTCAGCTGTGTTTACACCTTCCCCATAAGCTGCATGGCCATGTAGCTTTGATCAAAGCCCTGTGCAACATCCCTCTCAGCATTCCGGAGCTCAGCAATGCCAGTCATGCTATCAGCACGCACTTCTCAGCCGATCTCGTGCAGCTGCTGTGGGGTTTTTGCACCCTGGAAGAAAATTAGAGGGAACAGTGGTTCAAAGGTAACACGTGTGTTTTTGTTAGTGGTTGATGACCGAAAATGCTCCTTGGTCTGACGGTTGTGTATGTTGGGTCACATGTTGTGAAATTTGTCATTGAGGCTTGCTTATTGGCGACCTGGCATATTGTATAATAGAGCAGTGGACGCTTTGTGTATCTGAATGTTTTGCTCGCTTTCTGTTTGGTGGATAGTGTAGCCGGTTCGTTTCGCGTTGAAAACATTTCAGTGGCCTGACGTCCCTGAAACCTGGTGCTTCTTTATAATATCCAGCGTGTTTACTGGCATTCTGATGATCGAGAAGACTTGGAGCGCAATGCTAACCTGGCATTAGGCTGGCACAGATAGGTCAGCAAAGTTTGGCCGGCACAAGGGACACCGCAAAGTATGTTAGGACGACCCTTGGAGTCAGAGAGGCCAGGGCACAGATGTGCGCCATCCTCCCTGACTCCGAGAGTGGTCCAAACGGGCTTTATGGTGGCCTTTGTGCTGGCCAAACTTTGCTGGCCGTGCCGGCCTAATTCCAGGTTAGGATTGCGCGCGTGGACAAATACATCTGGATTTCAGATGCGGGTTGGTCCTTGTAGGTTCCTTCCAGCTTTATGCTTCTGTGTCTGGATCAGGGATCGTATACACTTGAATGGAACAGTGATATGAACACACATTGTGGTTGCCCCTGTCATGTCTGCTTCGTCCATGTTTCTTTCTATTTACGGAGGAGGTTTTAGTTGATTTTCAAGGAAATGCTGTGCCCTGGGGATCACATGTCTGGTCTGGTTTCCCCCTTCCTCTCCCTAACGTGTGATTATCGCACATCTGGTATAGCCTATTATTCTTCTGAGGCCCCGGTCACCGGCAGATCTTCCTGGCTGGGAATGTAACAGTCCCCCAAATGCCCGATTTCTGCGGTGTGTCGCCTAGGAGAACAGAAGGCAATGGTGCCTGTGCTTTCAAAGAGATACTTTTTTTTCTTGCACTGCTCTGACAATATTTTGGAAACACGCTGGTGTGTTTTTTTTGCAAAAGGCTAAGCTGGAATTAAGTCTGCGCTGCCTCTTTGAGGAAAAGGGGGAACAACACGGGAGGAGGAGTCACACTCCAAAGGCCAGGTTCGGCTCCAACATGTGGCTTAAAGAAACTGGTTTTAATTAATCCTGAGCTGGGATTTAGTCATGCCTGTGTTTTTTTTAAATGTTTATTTCCCACCATCCTCCATGATTTAAGGGGGTTAGAAAACAAAGCACAAAACATTCCATGAAAGAAAATTCGGCAAAGTCATGCTGAGAGGCTCTGCTCCCCCACCTTTGCCTTAAAATGAGGGGTGCGTGGCACAGTATTTTTACTGCTTTGTGCTCTGAGCAGCAGCCACAGGTAAGGTTATAAAAGGCCCCCGTTGTGGTTTGTCTGTGGGGTTGATCCTAGTTCAGTGATGGTGAACCTTTTCGGCTCGGAGTGTCAAAACTTTGGAAAATGCTTAACTTGAGTCTGCTGGTGTGTCAACCCCTGCTCCCAAACAAAAGAGAAAATCCTTTATATTCATTTATTTAAATAAGAAATCATGTTTCCAATCCTCCCCTTCCTTTATGTATTACATACGGAAACTTCAAATAATTACAAAAATGAAAATTGAGTTAAATAAACTCAGTTTTTGTCAGGTGTTGGTGAACGCTGGTGTGTCATCCCAAACATTGTGGTGTGTCACCTTTGACACGCGTGTCATAGGTTTGCCATCACTGTCCTAGTTAGTTTGATTCAAGGTGCAGTCCTAACTGTGCCAGCCTAACTCCAGGTTAGGATTGTGCCCCCAATAGCATATAATTCCCACACTCCACCAGCTTTTATTTGCAGTGTAAATTCTGCATAGTGGTGGAGAATTAAGAACTTTTAGGCTACAATCCTATATGCACTTTCCAGGGAGGCCAGCTAAGCACACAGATGGGCACCATCTTCCCTGACTCCGAGAGTGCTCCAATCATGCTTTATGGTGGCCCTTGTGCCGGCCAAACTTTGCTGGCCTAACTGTGCCGGCCAAACTCCAGGTTAGGATTGTACTCTGAGTACTTACGTCTCAGTGGATATGTACTCAGTAAGAGATGTACAGTAAGATTGTACTGTAAATGTCCTCAAAAGCCGACCTGTCCCCAGTTCCCGTGAGAAGGTCCCTTCCTTGTCCAGGCCTTGTGTGGGCAGGTTCCGAAGTGGAACAGAGATTTAGTTCTAGCTGAAAGCAGTGTTCATTTTCCTTCTTCTTGTGAAGGAGGAAAAGGGAAAGGGGAGTGGATGAGTCACGGTTTTCCAGTGCATCCGAGCCCAACCATAATGTTAGATCATGGTGCAATGGAGATCTCCTCTCTGCATGCCTCCTGCAACAGCATAATAGGGTTTTCTGCATCACAGTGATGTGGGCCATTGTTTGGGACAATTACTCACGCGAGCCGTTCCTCGCAGGCCCGTGTTTTATGTGGTCTCTGAGATGAGCTGGCCGTTCAGCAGAAGCCATCAGGCCCATCTGGAGAAACTCCAGCAGTGTCTCGAGATTGCAACTCATCGACCACATTCGGGGCAAACCCAAGTGAAAATGGCCCGCCGTGAAAATGTCTTTTGCCGAGGGGGTGAGTCACGGTCTGGAGATGTGCTGGGAGCATTTGATGGTTTGGTTCCATGGCTGTAGCGCCAATGACAGTGTTGATACTGCCATGTAAATGTAAGTTGGTCCGAAGGCATGTGCATTCCTGGAAGGGGGGGGGGGCTTGTAAGAACATCAGAAGAGCCCTGCTGGGTCAGGCCAAAGGCCCACCTAGTCCAGCTTCCTGTTTCTCACTGTGGCCCACCAGGTGCCTTGGGGAGCACACAAGACATAAAGTGCATTTGGACCACTCCCGGAGTCAGGGAGGATGGCGAATGGTTCTGTGCTGGCCTCTTTGATTCTGAGTGGTCCAAACATACTTTACAGTGTCCCTTGTGCTGACCAAACTTTGCTGGCCTAAGCGTACCAGCCTAACATCAGATTAGGATAGCTCTCTCAAACCTTTTAGCACCGGAACCCACTTTTGAGAATGACGATCTGTCCAGGACCCATCGGAAGTGATGTCATGGCTGGAAGTGCCTTCCTTGTGACACCAGAGCCTGCTGCTTTCCTGAAAACACAGCAATAGGTTGGGTGATTTCTCACCCATTTCCCTGTAGCAAAGTGAATCAGAACGAGAAAAAAAAAGCCTATTTACAACCATGACACAAGCAAAACAACCACACAGCCCTCTCCCTTTCCAGTATCCCATCATGCCATATTTTCAGTGAGGTGACTAGTGGGAAGGTGCACAGGATATTCAGCATCTGTGTAATGTTCAATAAAAACAGCACCACAAATGGAATCAGCCAGAAATGGTTTCTTGCTATAGAAATCAAGTGAAGACTGGGATGTTCTGAGTGAGCTTGCAGCCTTGGCAGTGTTTAAGGGATGATTTCCGGTTTGAACTGTCTGCTGGGCAGAACCTTGGGTGCCTGTCTTGGGGGGGGGGCGGTTTGATGCTGAAATGTTGTGTTTCCTTCCATTTTTTCCCCCTTGTCACTTAAATGACGGTGTTAAGACTTGGCCAAATGTATGGAATCATAGCTGCCAGGAAGCACTGTGGAACCGAAAACCGAAATCCGTTTGGAAAATAGGGTTGCCCCCAAGGCGTTTCTCACTTTCGGATCCAGACCTAAGCACAACAGTCTTAAATCAGCTAGCACCTTTGAGATTCCAGTCTGTTACGGGTCTCCGCTGGTGCCAAAATAAAGACTCCTTCGTGCCAGGCTTTTATCCCCATCCATGTAAAAATACCCATTTGACAAGAGGCCTTTGTGCACCGTTTCCACCCTCCCGTAACGGCACACTTGCCACTGGGCTCCTTTTGGCAGCCGATCAACTCTCTCTGGGCCTGCTCTGAAGCCGGGGATTTTATCCTGGCATCGCGACTTGAGGTGTTCAGAAAAGTGGTGAGAGGACCTGTTTGTAAAAGCTGTCCCTAGGACCATTTGGGGGCTATCCAGATAAATGTATATTTTTCTACTCGTGGCACAGCACGATGCTGAGTGTGGATACTCCGGGGTAAGTCCCACTGTGCTTGGTGAAGCCTACTTCCTAGTAAGCACATTTGGGATGGTAGCATGCAGTGCAGTGTTGGCCCAAGACCCCTGACGCCTAAGCGTGCAAAATCCTGTCCTTCCTTGCCTGTTGGTGCGCCACCCTCTGCTCCTCCCACTCTCTAATGCTCCGGCTCAGCACTCCAGTCCCCTTCACATTTCCTGTCTGTCCCCCTATTCCTTTCGCGTCCAGAGAGGATGAGGATGAGGGGCAGTGGCGGCAAGTAAGTGGACCGAGATAGCCCCTCCCACCAATCTGTTGCCTGAGGCAACTGTTTCAGTTGGCTCGTGAATGGGCCGGTCCTGGCTGCCCAGGAGAGTAGCACAACCAATGTATTAGAAGAAGCCTTGTCAGTCAGATGCACTTTGAATGCCAAGATGGCCAGGCTGAGTGGTTGCCCACCTGCCGTGGCCAGGGGGTGTCAGCAAAAAGCAAGAAGGGGACTCAGGGGGTTACCCCAGGGAGAGATGACCAGGGCAGGGGGGGGGCACGTGATGAGGCCAAGAGGATGCCCAGAAGAGGTGACCTGGGAAGTACTGGGGTGCCTCCCCCTCCTATTTAGACTGCATGTGCACATAAAAGAACTGGCGTGTACCTAATGCCTCTGGCTCATTGTCCCACCAGCAAAGCCCTGTTGTTCTCATCCCCTACGACACTCAACTCCCCACCCAACAACCCACCTCTGCGCTCCCTAATCTCAGAAAAAAAACAAGCAAGCCAAGTCACAACTCTCCTGCAGAGCAGTCTGTGTGTGCCATTTCCCCTGGCTCTGCAGTATGATAAACTTATTCTGCGTATTAGGAATGTCTTCTGCTGATACACTGTGTTTCTGTGTATTAATCTGTGGGTTTGATGAGTGGGATGTGGTGGCGCTGCGTGTTAAACCGCTGTTGCTGAACTTGCTGACCGGAAGGTTTGGCAGTTCAAGACCGTGCGACAGAGTGAGCTCCCCTCGCTTGTCCCAGCTCCTGCCAACCTAGCAGTTTGAAAGCACCTAAAAATGCAAGTAGATAAATAGGGACTACTTCGATGGGAAGGTGATGGTGTTCCATGCGCTACGGCATATAGTCATGCCGGCCACATGACCACGGAAGCTTGTCCTCGGACTAACACCGGCTCTTTGGCTTAGAAACAAACAGAGCACCGCCCCCTACAGTCGGTCACGACTAGACCATTAGGTCGCGGGGAAAACTTTACCTTTTGATGAGTGGGAGAAATGCAGCACCTATTCATGGATGTACAAAGTGACCTGGGAGTGGGGCGGTCACTTTTCTGGCTTGGAAGTTCAGGAATTTAGACCATCAAAAGGTTTGTAGCTCGCCACGACGGAGCATCTAACGGTCATGTTTTAACAGGGAATTTATATAAGTGCATTTCCAGGTTCTCGACGCTATCACGATGCATGAAATAAAGCGCACTGCCCAGGTCTGAGCCAAGCTAAGCCATTTTTAATTTCCCCAGAATTCCCGGGACAAGGATTAGCCTGCTGAATGATTAAAGGTTTCTGAGCGTGGAGGGGACATGAGCCGTCCATTTTTCACTTGGCCGGTCCAAGCTCTGGGCAGCTGTTACACAACCGTGGCTGGCAGGCCGCTTTGGCTCACCCCATTCCCGACCCCCACGTCTGCTCCAAACGCAAACTGACCCGAACCTTTGACCCAAACTCGCATTTGCTCCACTCTCCTCCCACCTTTTGGAACAGCTGGATTGGGAAGATTAAATGCTCTGAAAGGAAAACGGCTCCTTGTATGCTTTCAAAGGCAACTGAACCAGGAGACGCAAGTCATACGTGCTCGATGTGCTGCAAAATTCATTTCCCCCCCCCTGCTTATTACACTAGTTGTCATTCTCTCGGTGAGGCCAGTTTCTCTTGTTCAAGTAAGAATAAGCAGTGTCCATCTCGAGCAGTGAGGTAGAAGTTAATGTTCGTAGAATCCTTGTGTTGTTCTGCAGCAGCAAAGTGAAAAAGGAGCCTTGTGACAACTGAAGGGCTCGCACATTTGGGGGCACAATCCTAAACTTGGGCTAATCTTGGAGTTGGGCTGGCACAGTTAGGCCGGCACAAGGGACACTGTAAAGTATGTTTGGACCACTCTTGGAGTCATCGAGGCCAGCAGACAGACGTGCGCCCTCCTCCCTGACTCCGAGAGTGGTCCAGCGTGCTTTACGGTGTCCCTTGTGCCAGCCGAACTGTGCTGGGCTAACTGTGCTGGCCTAACTCCTGGTTACAACTGCACCCTTATTGGTCTTGGCTTTCTTGCTTTGTCCCCCACAACTGGACATTGACACGCATCTCCGGGTGGGGCTGGAACGACCCCTGCCTGAAAACCTGGACAGCGGCTGCCAGTCAGTGTTGGCAATATTGAACATGCCGGACCAAGTGTCTGACTCTGTGGGCAGCAGCTTCTTGGGTCATTTTGCTGACCCATCTGTGCAAATTTCGAACATTTCTGGAAGTCAAATGGTTTCTTGGAGAAAGTGAGCGAGCCCGTTCTCTCTGAAGCGTGTTGTGCTAAGGCTGGAATGGATCCCAGAGCTTGTAGTAGTAGCCAAGTATAAAAGTTGCTTTTAAAAAAAAAGTTGCAGGAGGAAATTAATCTGAAGCACATTAAGGGTCCACTGAAGTCCTTTATAAGCTTTCCACTCCTTTGCTCTCTGATCGTTCACCTTCGACCGCTGCCAGGAATCTTTTCTGCGGCTGCCCATTGGGCCGGTGTCTGCTTCCAGGGAGTGTAGACAGATGCAGGGTGAGAGCCGTGCCATTTCAGCCGAGCTTCGGTGATCTTTAGCCATAAGGAGAGCTTCCAGCCTCCCCCCCCCCCGCCCCGGCACCAGTTTTTGAATCATCTGGGGATTTCTCATAACTCTTTTGTTCCCTGTGTGTTTCCCATGACTTGAACCTTGGCTCATTTCCTTGCGTTCAGATCCCCCTTGCCAATGCAAGAGAGCTGCATGGCGTAAGAACAGACCACTGCTTTCTAGGCACACCTGCCTGTTTCAGATGCAGAACCAGTGGCAGGTGCTTAGCGAGCATCTTGTTGTGTTCAGGATAATGCCTTACTTTTGGCGTGGTCTCGGACTGCCCAGGTGAGGCGATGGGAGAAGATCCGGCAGTGGAAACCAGCAGTGGGTTCCACCCCCTCCCTAGCCCGCTCCACCCCTCACTTCCTCTCAGTTCCGCCCCCCTCCCCGCCTGCCCACGCCTCCGATGGACTTAGCGGTGGCCCGCGGTGCTGGAGTCTCCCACTCACCAAGAAGAGCGTTGGTGGTGCCATACACAAAGTGTGGGGCCTGGAAACAGTTGGCGGTTATATGATGCTGTCGCTGCCAACTGCTGCTAGGAGGCCCGTTTGGGGCCGTTTGGAGGCAAGGGCAGGTGGGAGGGCCCAAGGCAAAGCTGTTTTGCTTGCCCCACTGACCTACAGCCCACAGACATCTTGGCGGCTGCAGCAGGCAACATGCTCACTGCGCTGGTGCGGGGCCCAGTGTGAGGTCCTTGGGCACGTTGGCTTAAGGCCGGCCCTGGACCGGACCAAACTAGCCATGGATCTGACTGGAGTCTTTGCTTTGAGCAGCAAATGAGCTGGGAATGGCAGGCAGATGCAGCCCCCCTGCCCTGAAACAGCAGCTGCCGTGTCCGGGTTAGGAGAGGAAGCAACGGACCAGCGCAGTCTTACTCCAGTTCTGTCAAGAGTGAGCCTGCGTTGCTGCTGCTGCTGCTGCTGCTGCACGTTAGGCAGGAGCTTGTTGCAAACAGAAAACAACTCCTTCCACATGGGCTCGACAGGCTGGGCCTGGGTGGGCACTCTTTCCTGCACCACTTTTCAACCAAAAATCACGCCCCCCCCCCAAAAAAAATGCTCATTGTTTGCTCCCAAATCAGCTTTTGCTGCAAAGAGCCGCTTGGGGAATAAATAGCAGTGCTGTCGCCCGGGAGGTCATTTCCAGTGGCCAAACAGCACAAATGGGAAAGCCTGAACTTTCGTTTACGGATCAGGGACCCTTGTTTTTGTATGTGTGTGTGTGTGTGTGTGTGTGTGTGTGTCTTTAAAGAAAAACGAAGTCTTCCTATTTACTTCCTGATTCAAGACGTGTTAGCAATGATGGGCATAATGTGATTTTAGAAATGAGATGCTGGGCTAGATGCATCCTGCCTTTGTCAGATCCCGCCTGGAATACTGTGTCCGGTTTTGGATGTTGCCGTTTCAGAGGGATATTGACAAACTGGAGCACGTCCAGAGGACCAGCACTAGGAGATCGGGGGGGGGGGTGAAACCATATCCTGGAATGACAGGTTGATGGTGTGGGCATGTTTAGTTTGGAGAAAAAGACGGTTAAGGGAGGAACATGATATCTGAGGGGCCTTCATGGGGAAGAGGGAGCAGAGGGTAGTTGCTCCAGAGGGTAGGACCAGGACAAACGGGCTTAAATTACAATGGTGGTGTTTTTTCTCTAATGAAATGTAAGGAGGAACTTCCTGATGATCAAAAGTGTTCGGCAGTGGAACAATTAAAACAGTTAAAACACATAAAACAAGTTAAAACAGATAAAAGGAAGTACTTTTTTACCCAGCGGGTAGTTAATCTGTGGAACTCTTTGCCACAGGAGGTGGTGATGGCATCTGGTCTTGATGCCTTTAAGAGGGGATTGGACGGATTTCTGGAGGAAAGGTCCATCGTGGGCTGTAGGCAATGTTGGATTGTGCAACCTCCTCACAAAGGTGGAGGGCTACTTCAGAGTACCGGGTGCAAGGGAGTGGCAACAGGATGCAGGAATCTTGTTGTCTCATGCCTCCCTGGGGCACCTGGTGGGCCGCTGTGAGATACAGGAAGCTGGACTAGATGGGCCTTTGGCCTGATCCAGCAGGGCTCTTCTTGTGTTCTTAACAGTCTGCCTTGGAAGGTGGTAGACCTGGACGTCTTTCAGCAGAGGCTGGATGCCCACCTCTCAGGGATGTTGCAGTTTTGGACAGCCTGCATTGGCAGGACTTAACCTTGGAGGTCCCTCGCAACTCTGTCATTCAGGGCCCAATCCAGAAGGCCCTTTCCCTTGGTGAATCAAGCATTGAGAGAACAAGGAGCGATATCAGTGGCGGCTGTGGGAATTGGCACACCACCTTGAGCATCAGGAGGTCTTGCGCCCGCCCCGGATTTGCAATTTATTTTGTTCCATATTTCTATCCTGCTTTTCTTCCGTCCTGGAATTCAAGGTTGTCCTCCTCCAAACGTTGGCTGAGTCCCGGGAAACCATCATGTTCTTTGCGCAGAGGTGGGGATTGGGAGGAGCTCTGCTTCTTGAACGATCCCTGAATGCCTCCCTGGTGCATGCTTTTGGTAGGGGGTGGGCGATCTGTCTGGAGCACAGGGCGGCACACAGCTTGCAACTGGTATGTGCTAAATTTCCTGTCCTCTTTGTTGATCTAAGCCCTCCAAAAGCCAGCATGGCATGGCACGATTCAGAGACAGCCAAACTGCTAAGCTCCAGAGTTGAAAGGACACTGTTGAACAGCCCAAAACCCCTCCTTCCTCTTAGCAGAGACAATGGGCACACCTCAGGGAAGACAATTTCCTTTATTAGACTTCTCAATGGGTAGGAAGCAAATGAAGGTGGGTGTTTCGGAAGCAAAGAGCCAGGAATCCCTCCTGTTGTTTGCCAAATGAGTAGCTTGCTTAGACTTTGGATAGAATCTGAGTTGGATGTCCTGTAGAACAGTGGTTCTCAAACATTTTAACACCGGGACCCACTTTTTAGAATGACCGTCTGTCAGGAACCCACCGGAAGTGATGCCACGGCCAGAAGTGCTGCGAGACGCCTAGGTGCTTCGTGCCCCACCTGAAATTGGCTCGCGACCCACCGGTGGGTCCTGATCCGCAGTTTGGGAACCACGGTTCTAGCTGCTTGAAACAGGTGCATTGCATTTGCAAGGTTCTTACAAGCGTCCGGGGGCTGGCGCGAAGCCAATTCTTTGCAAAGCGGCGGCCTCTGTCGAGCAAGGCGCATGCTTTTTCCTTGCGATGTGCATTGCACCCCACCTCTGCCGCCGCCTGGGCGGGAAAGCTGGCGCCATTTCTCATTTTCTCATTCTTGAAGGTTTATCGCTCTTCCACCTATTCCCATATCTAAATTGCTCCAATTAAAATACATCGGTGAGTGATTGAGAGGGCTAGTGCCACACACAGCCCCACCGCAGAGAGGTGACGCAACACGCTCTTGGTCATGCTTGTTTTCCTACAAAGGCATCTGGCTGGCAAGCAAGGCTCCCTAGCAAGAGGTTTTCAGAAGGCTGTTCCAGTCTCTCCCCAGAGTTAGCAATGAGGGTTGCATTGCAGGATTTAAACTGGGTCAGACAGACAGACAGACAGACACTCCCTCTACCTACCCCCCTCCCCCCCCCCCCCCTGATAGGTGTCTGCCTACCTACAGAGCTTGACCCTCAGCATCAAACCCTGCATTTTGTGACGATCAGCCTGCATTCCTAATCTTATTCTTAAGCGTTTCCTTGTGACTATTGCAGTTATCAGCAATGACGTGGCGGCCAGATGGGCTTTATGGGAAAGAGAGCTGGGAGTGCGCACAACCGGCTGGGATGGCAGGGGCAAGAAGGGTCTGTGCAAATCTCAGTCTACAGCAGTGTTTCTCAAACTGTGGGTCAGGACCCACTAGATGGGCCGCGAGCCAATTTCAGGTGGGTCGTGTAGCACCATAGGGCAGTCATCATTGAAAATATTGGAGGATGGGATGCTGGAAAGGGGGAGGGCTGTGTGGTTGTTTTGCTTGTGTCATGGTTGTAAATAGGCTTCCCCCCCCCCTTTCTGATTCACGTTGCTGTTGGAAAACGACTGAGAAATCACCCAAATTCATTCTCAGGAAAGCAGCAGGCTCTGGCGTCGCAGTGATGGCACTTCTGGTTCAAATATATAGACAAAGCAGAGAAACCTGCATCCTTTGCATTTCTTCCTTTTGCATTCAACAAAAAAGATGCCCCTTTTGCAACTCCGGGAGAGAAAAAAACCTATCTCATTGTTTCAGATCTTAGGGAGTTGCATGGTCAGATTATTCCCAGCGTTAAAACCATTGTCTGGCATGCGGGACAATTTCAAAGCACACCTACACACATCAGATTCCTGGCTCTGGTTGTCACTCATCCTTCCTTTTGTGTTGCTTCCTTGAGTGTAAGGCTGAAGGGCTGCTTCTTGCAGAGTCAGCTCTTCTTCCCGATGCAGAGCCAATGAGAGTGAAACATGCATGTGACAAAAAGTCCAGGGGAGCCTCCACTGAGATGAACTCGGCAACTGAGTTACTCGGCAACTGAGATGAACTCTGTGGCTTACTTAGACTTAGATGAACTCAGGAACTTAGTTCCTGCCTCTGGACTCAGATGCCTCATTTTCTAGTCCAAACAACGTGCAGAATTATATCTTTGAACTGGCAATGGTATTGGCTTACTTTTTGTAAGGATCATTCACTCTCTAAGAGCACAATCCTAACCTGGAGTTAGGCCAGCACAGTTAGGCCAGCAAAGTGTGGCCTGCACAAGGGCCCACCATAAAGCGCGTTTGGACCACTCTCAGAGTCAGGGAGGTTGGCGCACATCTGTGTGCTGCCCTCCCTGACTCCGAGAGTGGTCCAAACAGACTTCATGGTGGCCCTTGTGCAGGCCACACTTTGCTGGCCTAACTGTGCCGGCCCTAATACCAGGTTAGGATTGTGCTCTCAGAGACTTCGCAAGAATAGAGCAGGGGTGGGTGGTGAGGAATGAACCTTGGCGAAATTCCTGAAGTATTGCAGGTTCTGGCTGTAGGTTTGTAGACCTCCACATGCATCTGAAATGGTGATTGATGTCTGGGTAACCAAGGCCAAGGGAAGATAACAGTGATTTTTTGTGTGTGATCATCACGGGTTGCCAAATTTGAGCCAACTCCTCGAGCTTCTGTCAGCTGAATGAAATTAGGGGACCAGGAAGTGCCTGATGAGGCCAATCACAACAAGGTTTCATGAGAAACATTCCATTTGGTTCCAGAATAGCTGCATTCTTGACGGGGTTTATTTTCCATAAAAGCAAATTTGCACCAGTTGTGAAGAGCTGCAGAAGTCCTTTAAGCCAGAAAGAACTTTAAAGTAAAGGGCTTTTGGGGGGGGGAGGGGGCTGCATGCACATGCTTTGCACACAGGAGGTCCTGGGTTCAAGTTGTGGCATCTCCAGGTAGCACTAGTAGGAAGACCCCTGCCTTCATCGCTGCTCCTGATTGGTGCCGAGGCAATTCTACAGGTTGTTAGTCCTGCATTTGTTTGGATGTAGTCCTTGTTTCTGTATCAGGCAACGGAATGTCACGATTACTTCTTCATCCAGTGCAGTTTTGCTCTGGATTTATGGGAATTATGAAATTCTTTGCCACTGGAGAGGGTGGTGGCTGCTGGTTTAGATGATTTGGACAGGGGATTAGGCACGTTCATGGCAGAAAGGTCTATCAGCATCTTCTGGTCATCACGGCTGTGTGGTATACCTGGAGCAGGGGCGGACTTGTGCGAGACGGATCTTGTCTTCATGCTTGCCTGTGTGCCACTGCGGGAGGCAGGATGTTGGACCAGGCCTTACCTCGGGACTGACCCAGCAGCAGGGCTCTTGCAGCCTTTGTAAGTTGTAGGAGAACATGCACAGAGACAACGGCAGCCAATCTCAGGCGGCAAGCTGAGGCACACTGACCGCGGACCTTGGCAGGGCTTACTTTTGAGGAGAAAAACCGAGGGTTGTGGTACTGCACATCTACGACCGCTGGATAGACCATCAAGCTCCAAATGGGGGATCTGTAAGGTGCACCCAGATGGAGGGTGGGAATTCAGGTCTGCTGCAGAAACGCTCATTAAGATGGGGGAGTGATCCAGCACATTTTGGAATCTGTAATTTTTTGTTCCTGCTTCCTTTTCCACCTCCCAATTTTCTCTTGCAAAAGCTTGCATCCTTTAAAGAAGTAGGGAAAAAAACCCTCCTGCGATTCATTTTGCGGCTCCCCTCTGCGCTTTCTAATTTTTTTTAATTGACTTCAGTACGTACTGCACTGTGGAATAGCAGCTTTGCCGTGTCTGATTTCCGTGATCTCCTCTTTCTGCAGGAATTCTTATGGCTCTCCTTGAGAGGGCTCTGATGTCTAAAGTGTTTGTTTTGAATTAAAAGCTCTGACACTGTGGCAGTTGGTTAACATCGTGGTGCAGTGCTGAGGCCGATGAGTTTTCAAGAAGTTGTTCAGGGCAGTCGTTCAGTTCTTCTACGAGGATGGACTGGCAAGGGGAGAGAGAGTGGGCACGTGGGCCTGGGCTATTTCAGAACACAGAGCTGATTGCAATAAAACTTCTCCTGGCTTGCGATGCCTTCCCCGTTCCATGTCCAGCTCAGCGCAATATTCATTACATTCCAAACCGCGCGCGTTTTAATTTGGAACCTTACCGCAGCCAAATAATACCGCAAAATGTCTCCAGTCCGGAGAGAGATGCTGTTCTTCCCCTCTGTAACACAATCTTGTGCAAGGTTCCAGAAAAACTAATGTTTTATGAGTTTTGCTTCTAGAAAAAGAAACACGCACCAGATTCCTGGATATTGCTCTGCAACGTCCTCTCCACCCCTTCAAGGGCATCTTTAGTCTTGATGGCCTGGTGTGTGCTTTCCGGATGGCTGTGGGTTCAACGCGTGATCCTGTATCCTTAAAGGCCCTTTGTGCTTCAAGCAGCAGGTTCCCCTGTAAAACCACTGCTAGTAACTTGACATTTGGAGCCCAGATGCATTGATTTTCTCAGCACTGAAAGATCAGGAATTGCTACTAGGTTCCCCACAAGATACAGAAGCTGCATCAGAAATCGTCACGGTCCCCGGAGCTACGCTGGCTGTAGACCAAACTCTTCTGGAAGCCAAATGGCATCCTCTAGGCCAGTGGTCAGGGAACAGGGGTAAATTACCCCAAATGGGGTAAAAATGAAATTCCTGGGGGTAATGGATGGCAGCCGGGCATGCATATGAATCTAAGCAATTCCCTGCAAAGACTTGTTCCTCTGCGCGCCCGCTGTCTCAGCCTCCGCCTCTCTCTTTAAACTTGGGCGACAAGCCCTGTAGCATGTGTGTGTGTGTGTGGGGGGGGGGTTGACACACCAGCAGAGCTGAGTTACGAATTTTCCAAATTTCTGACACGCCAAGCCCAAAAGGTTCACCATCACTGTTCTATACGCATGCCCGGCTGTGTGTGTTACAGTACTGTAGTGTACAAGGACCTGACGCAGTGCAGTGCGTCAGGTCCTTGTGTATAACACGCTTCCCTGCGTGATGCCCCGGGCCCTGCCTCCAAGTCCGCCTGCTTCTTCAGTAGAGTCACCTAGTTGCTGCGCCATTGAGAGAGAGAGGACAGAGAGAAGACACCTATCTTTCACTGGTAGTTTTAGTAAGTACCTGTATTAAAAATCAAATCAAGGGGGTAACATCGTCATATCTAAATATATTTTGGGGTAAAAGGTAAAAAAGTTCCCTGACCCCTGCTCTAGGCCATTCTCCATTTGACTTGAGGAGAGAACCCACGCACCTGCGTTCTCCCTGGCAGTCTCCATTGCCCGCAGATCTCCTTTTCCGCCAAGTGAGAATTATCCTTCCTGCCTCCGTGGCGTGACTAAGTTTATTCATGATTTGGTGAAACCCAGAGACTCAAGTTAATCTGTGGAACTCTTTGCCACAGGAGGTGGTGATGGCATCTGGTCTGGATGCCTTTAAGAGGGGATTGGACAGATTTCTGGAAGAAAAGTCCATTGTGGGCTATAAGCAATGATGGGTTGTAGCCTCCTTACATTAGTAGAAGGCTACTTCAGAGTACCGGGTGCAAGGGAGTGGCCACAGGATGCAAGCATCTTGTTGTCTCGTGTGCTCCCTGGGGCACCTGGTGGGCCACTGTGAGATGCAGGAAGCTGGACTAGATGGGCCTTTGGCCTGATCCAGCAGGGCTCTTCTTAGGTTCTTATGTTCTTAAGTGACAAAATCCCCCGGGAGAATCCTGCAAGTCAATGACTTTCTTTCAAAGAGCGGCTTTTCCCTTGCTCTGTTTGTGTGTGTTGTTTTTTTTAAGCAGACGTGCATCCAGATTAGGGAAACGAAGACTGGTGGTGATCCTTATCGGCCCTTTAATTGTTGCTCCTGTCACCAGGACCGAAATGAGCGCAAAGCAACCGTGGCGTCGTCCAGGATGGTTGCAGGGAGCGCGCGCCGTGGATCTTCTTGTCTTTCAACAAGGTGCATTGATAAAAGAGAGCTGGGCCCTCTCCTGTGCCTCCCCAGCGATTGTCTCGCTGCTTTTAAACACAAAATAGACCTTCTGTGATTGATTAGTGGGGCGGTGCGTGCCTCGGTGGAACCACATTTGCATTTAATTCCCCGTGCAAGAACACACTGAAAAGTATGGTGGGGATTGTCTCTGAGCCAATAACTTGTGGCAAGAAGAAGAAATGCATAACACAATTCCAGTCCCCCCCTTTTTTGGGTGGTGGCGCGGGTGGAGGAAAGTAGGGATGCCACTTAAATGTTCAGCAAGGGCTTGAACAAAAGAGATGTTGGGGTGGGAGGGAAAACGTCCGCACGGGTAATAGTTTCATATTCCCAAAGCGGCTGAGCCAAAGTATAAAAGGCTCAGATAAAATACCCCAATAGGAGTCGTTCTATTGGTGAGGAAGGGGATGTGCAAACGGCCCTGATTAATAAAAGCACTGCAGCGTTTATTAATAGATACAGTAACAAATAAGTAATGATGAATCCGTCATCCAGAAAGCTGACCAGTAGATGAGCTTACAGCCTCTGCCATAGTTGTGGCCTTTCTCACTCACATAAAAGTGCACTGATGAAAGAGGGGCTGTGTCTGATCTGTGTCCTGCTGCTGCCTGGTTTTTGAGGACCACGAGGGTGGTAGTTGTCATGGGTTTCCCAGAGTATGGGAGAACGTGCCATGGGGAGTCATTAGAATGTAAGAAGAGCCCCGCTGGATCAGGCCAAAGGCCCATCTAGTCCAGCTTCCTGTATCTCACAGCAGCCCACCAGGTGCCTAAGGGAGTTCAGTAGACAACAAGATGCTTGCATCCTGTTGCCACTCCCTTGCACCTGGCATTCTGAAATAGCCTACTATTAACGTAAGGAAGTTGCCCAACCCATCATGGCCTATAGCCCACGATGGACTTTTCTTCCAGAAATCTGTCCAGTCCCCTTTTAAAGGCATCTAGGCCAGATGCCATCACCACCTCCTGTGGGAAGGAGTTCCATAGCTTAATTACCCGCTGGGTTAAAAAGTATTTCCTTTTATCTGTTTTAACTCTCCCAACACTCAATTTCAGTGGATGCCCCCTGGTTCTGGTATTGTGAGAGAGGGAAAAGAGCATCCCTCTAATTACTCTATCCCGCCCGTGCATAATTTTATACGTCTCAATCATGTCCCCCCTCAGGCACCTCTTTTCCAGTGAAGAGCCCCGAACGCTGCAGTCTTTCTTCGTAAGGGAGGTGCCCCAGCCCCGTAATCATTTTTGTCGCTCTCTTCTGCACCTTTTCCAGCTCCACTATGTCCTTTTTGAGATGTGGTGGCCAGAACTGTACGTCCTCGTGTGTCTTTGGTCCTCCCCCAAAAGGAGCATGCTTTTTTGCCAGCGTCCATGCCGCTTGAATTAAGACAGCAGGCAGCAGTCTGAGCACTTCTGCGAAAAAACTGAACAGTTCCTTTATAGATCCATTGAATCAACGCAGCTTGAGGGGAAGGAGTTGTTTCAGGGTGAAGGAATGGGGCTGGGGTAGTGTGTGTGCATCTCGGGGAATGAAAAGAGACCACCACAAAGGTGTGTGGGCTTTGGCATTTCCAGCTCCTGCCCGCAAGGGCTGTGAATTGTGCACCAGGCATTCCAGGGACACGCGGTGTGTTTTTGTGCTCTCGAGTCGAGTGCGCTCCCCCTTCCGCAGTCGTGTTTGTTCCAAAGGCAGGTTGCTGCAAGGCACCCTCTCCCAGCCCGGCCCTCTGTTCTTCGTTAGGTGGCCCTTGTGCGAGCACTCACACACCCAAAGCTCAGCTGCGTTGGGTGGGACGCCGCCGGCCACACCTTCGCAGATGCCGGCACCGTGAAAGGCTGGGTGGATTCCTTCGTGCTCAGCATGCTCAGAATGGGTAACACTCCTAGTCAGGCATGTGGAATGCGGCGCTGACACCGCTCGTCTTGGCAGTGTGCCCTTCGCCCTCCTGTGTGCAGGGCCTCGCCCAGCACGCCAGGAGTGTGTGGTCAGACGCACAGTACTTCTGAGCAACGAGCCAGTTGATCAGTCACTGGAGCCGTTTCAAGACGTGTGTGAAAAGTGCATGTGTGCGCATGAATCCGTGTGCTTACCTCTGACATAGGTTGTTGAGAGGAGTTGGGAGGCGTGATTCTTAAAAAGCGTCGCTCCGTTTGCATTACCACTGCTCCCCTTATATAGATAGGGGAACGTCAGTGGTTTTGCTACAACAAGGTAAAAAAAGATGGGTTTAATGTTCCCCAGTATCTGTGGACAACTGAAACCGTGGATACCGAATCAGTGGATACTGGGGCACGCCTGTACTGCAGAAAAATGTCCCATTTTTTATATAATTGTGTATTCCACACTCTGTTCTTTCTCTACCCCAGATCGGTTAATTTATCCATTGTCCCTAAATCTTGAATTTTTCAGCATCCATTGTTTGAATGCCATTGTTTTCAACATATATGTGTTTAAAATCCAACAACATTTAAAGCTCGAACAGTCCCTGTTGTCCCTGAAGCCCGGATGCTGTCCGGACTCGCCCACGTGGGGGCCAACTGCATTACGATTTCTGAAGGCAAAGCGAGAAGCAGGCATCCGTCCATGTGGAGGCCTCCTTGCTTGCATCCTGCTGCAACACCCTGCATCACTTGATTGTGGGTGGCGCGCACACGAATTCTGGGATTTGTATCCATGAACTCAGGCCACGTTTCTGATCACCCTTGGGTGCGTTGCACACCGACTAAGTCGGTGTTTTGCTGGCACGACGACGGCGGTTCCAGATTTGTCCGAGTTCAAATCTCGCCTTACCCGAGAAATCGCTCAGTGAGCGGACGCATGCACCTCCTCGCCTGAACTTGGGGCTCAACTTAGATATGATGTGGGGCTCCTGTGCCTGCAGCCAGGGGGACCGTGGTGGGGCCGGGGTGGGGGGGGCAGGGTGTTTGCTTGAGGGGCTGAGAGCAGTTACCGTGGGATGAAAGTGGAACGATGCAGAGAAGTTTAGCATGGTCCCTGCGCAAGGATGGCACGCGAGGAACAAACCATCTGGATCAGTGCCCACAGACTGACCGACCGACCGACCTTCCGGTTACATTCATTATTGGCGTAATGAACGTCCCTGATACAGAAGGTTCTGTGTTTGGGATGGACACGGGTGTGAGATGGGGATGTTCTTTTCCCTCTCTCAAAACACCAGAACCAGGGGGCACCCGCTAAAACTGAGCGTTGGGAGAGTTAAAACAGATAAAAGGAAGTACTACCAGCGGGTAGTTAATCTGTGGAACTCTTTGCCACAGGAGGTGGTGATGGCATCTGGTCTGGATGCCTTTAAGAGGGGATTGGACGGATTTCTGGAAGAAAAGTCCATCGTGGGCTATAGGCCATGATGGGTTGTGCAACCTCCTTACATTAGTGGTGGGCTACTTCAGAGTATTGGGTGCAAGGGAGTGCAAACAGTATCCAAGCATCTTGTTGTCTCGTGCCTCCCTGGGGCACCTGGTGGGCCGCTGTGAGACACAGGAAGCTGGACTCGATGGGCCCTTGGCCTGATCCAGCGGGGCTCTTCTTGTGTTCTTATGGGGTAATTGCAGTTTTCTCTCAAAGGGCTGATCTGGCTCCAGGTTGCAGCACTGCTGGAAAGAGTCTCATTTGGCCCTCCTGCAGCCCCAACCCAAATCACCCCCCCCCAAGCCACTGCTTTTTGAAGGCCATTCAACCCTGGGACTCCCACCTCACACCTCATTTGACCCTCGGTCCCACCTCTCCAGGATGAACAGGTGATCGTTGCAGCTTTTCAACACAAAGTTCACAAAGCGGTTTACAGGCAAATAATAACATTAAAGTTAAACGGCTCCCTGTCCCAAAAGGGCTCACAATCTAAAAAATGGAGAACACCCCCCAGCAACAGTCACGAGAAAGACACTGTGCTGGAGAGAAGCGGGACAATTGCTATCCCCCTGCTAAATATAAGAGGAGCGCCACTTGGAAAAGTGCCTCTTGCGTAAAGCTAAGAACTATTGTTGTCGTTCATTATTAGTGTTAGTAAATAATGGGGAAATGGGCCCAGGGGGGTTGGAAAGAGGCATTCGGGTTGTGTCCGTCCTTAAAGTGGCACTTGTTTTGCTATTTTTAGTGTGTGTGTGTGTGTGTGTGTGTGTGTGTGTATGAGAGAGAGAGAGAGAGAGCCTGCACGCTCAAGCCTTTTTTTTTGGGATATTTCACGAACAGCGTCTAAGCAGGACTATCCAAAATGTGGTGTTGATTTAAACGCCCCCCCTCCCGGCTTCTCCCCCTCGCTCTCCTGTTTCCTTTCATAGTTAACTCGGCCAATTTTAGAATCCAGCCTGGCCCCCGGCCAAGTCCCCAATAATGCCCCAGAGCCCGCTGGCTAGAATGAGGGTTCCAACGGTAATTGTAGCAATTTCTTGCTTTCTTTTGCCTCTCGTGTGTGGCCATACACACAGACACACACACACACACACTCTCGTGCGTGCACGGTGCGATGGTGTGCGCTGATTTTGGCTCAAAGCCCAGCGAAAGTAGCGGAGGGAAGGGGGTGTCTGTGTTGTGGTGCTGATTGGGGGAAAAGGAGTGGGGGGAGCAGCAGACAAAGAAAAAACACACCACCAAAATGTTTTCTGGGTTTGGCTTTTACCTGCAGGGGGCGGAACAAAAGTTGTGAACTTAAGAAGTGTGGGAGGGCTGGCTCGGAGAGCTCAGTCTCCAGCAAGCATGTGATGGGGAGGAAGCAGTAGTATAGCTGCTGCTTGACAATGGCACGCCGGACACCAGGGCACCCTCACCCGGCGGAACTGTAGCTTTGCATGCAGCCGGAGCAGCTGACGACAGAAGCATCGAGGCAGGATGGTGGTGCTGACGGTGGTGGAGAAGACTTGGGTGACGTTCCATGCACTCCACATTGCAGCTTAATCACCATTTCCCTTCACGGGACTGGGGCGAAGCTTCCCCCCCCCCCCCCCCCCCCCTTTAAATTCTGATTAGCCCTTTTCACACGATGGGGCAAGAGCTGGTGCAACTTGGGTTGGCGCTGTGGTGCTTTGGCATCCTACGGAGCATCTCCCCAGCGGCGGGACTCCACTACCGCTACCTCTGGAAAAATTGCTACCCGTGCTATTTGGGGAGCACAGGATACCGCGTGGGCCACTCCGAGCTGCGGCCAGGTAGGCGTTGCTGGTTTGTTTGCTACCGCAGGGGCGGCGCGCACAGCGATCTGGGTCAGGCAGGGTCCTCGTGCGCTTTTGGCACGACAGATGAACAAGCTGCCTGCTTCTTCTCCCTGCCCAGAGTGAGCGATCTGAAAAATGGTCCCTGCTGGTCTGACAAGTGGAGTGATTCCAGAGGCAGTGTGGTGTAGGGGTTAGAGTGGACCGAGGACAGGCGGGTCAGGATGCTCCCCAGCTACTGCACTCAGTGACTGTGTTTAAACCTGGTCAACCTTGGTGGCTTATAGCCCGCGACTATGCCTAGATTCATTTAGGGATGTTTGAAAGCCCTTTTTTTTTTCTTTTTAGACACGTATGTATAGCTTGCTTCTTAATATTCTTTGCAAACTTTACGTTTTATGTTGCAAATCATATAAATTTTTCATTTATATTATTTTTTGTGGGTTTTACATTTTAGATTTTTATTGCTGTGTGCTTATTCTGTGGCCCTGCTAACTGGACAAAAAGAGGCACTTTTTCAATGGGTGCTCTTATATTTAGCAGGGGGAGAGCAGCTGTCCCTCCTGGCCCCAGCACAGTGCCTTTTCCAGTTTGCTGGGCTCTCTTCTGCACCAGCCCCCTTGGGACAGGGAGCCCTTTTTTATTTTGTCTGCAAACCACTTTATGGACTTTTCTTGTTGAAAAGCAGTGTGTGTGTGTGTGTGTGTGTGTGTGTGTGTGTGTGTGTGTGTGTTCTTTTAATGATGTACACACTCGTGAATGAGAAGGGAAAATTAAAAAGTGATGCTTGGTAGTTGTCACTCCCTTGCAGCCTGGCTTGCTTTGCACACTCAGTGCACACTCAGGGGAGACAGTTCATTTTCTGCTTTGAGTTGCCAGTTGTACGTAGAGAAGTGCAATACAAAACAGCATCTTCCAGAATGAGACTACACACCTACCTGGCAACAGAGCTCTAAGATTGGGCCACTTTCCCTCTGCAAAACCGAGAGCTCTCGAGCCCCTCTTCCTGTGCCTGACCAGACATGGTATATGCCAGGAAAATGCTCTAAAATAGAGATACTACCTGTAGGCACTGTTGGGGGGGGGGGGGGGAGGACGAAGACCAGGATTGACCTGTTTTCTTACTGGGGTTCAACTTCTGCCTCTGTTTCCTTTTCTTTGTTTGGGAAGCAGAAGTTGCTGGGACATTTGATGGAAATGTTAAGGTGCATTCAGATGCACCCTAAAGACAGAGCTGTTTTTGTGTCCCCTAGAAATGGGGTCGAATTCCATCCTCCTAGGCTGCCAAAACTGATATATGTGCCTCAGGCTTCGTCTTCCCCACACCCTACAGTTTAGGCTTCTTTAAAAGCATCCTGTGTACATTTATGCAATTAAAACCACACACACAAACACACACACACACACACACAGAGAGAGAGAGAGAGAGAGAGAGAGAGAGAGAATATAAAAAAGTGTTGGAAAAAATGGCTTCAGGGAAGCAAGGTTAATGGTGTCACAGATTCTGGCCAGTCAGAACTGTGCACACTCAGCTTGTACTGCAAATAAGCTCAATCACTTTCTCCTCCAAGCTTGATTTGTGGGATAAGATGATATCGCTGAACAAATTGGGCATATCTCAATTCACCCTTAGCTGAGCTGATCAGAGTTGTTCTTTCTACTGCAAGGTCAGCCAGTAGCCATCTGTGAAATACTAGATGCATTGGGGCTTGAATGTGGGACTAAAGAAAGAAAGAAAGAATCTGGATTTGACTCAGATTTCACTATTGAGCAGACCAGCTGTGTGAAGGCAGGAGACTTTTTGAGTCACATAGGACTCTTCTTCAGGCGATGAAGACATGGTTTTCGGTGCTAAACATCTAACCAGTGCGTCTACAGTACTCTGCCAGCTCTGTGGTACTCAACACCACTGTGGCTCCTTGTGTGTATTTAGATGTATTGCTTGAGGTTAAAGACCTCCAAAGAATTCTGGGAACTGTAGTTTGGTTGAGGGCACTGAGAATATTTTGCCAGAGACGTTCCTCTGCCAAAGAAGGGTCCCCAGGGAGATGCAATGGCTGTTAAACCAGTTTTAAGGCTCAAATTATGTGTAACGTGGAATCCAAAATGAATGGTTTTTAGGTTAAATACCAACTGGGATGGAGAAAATCACAACTGGGACAGCGACAAGGGGTGTAATCTTGGGCGGGGTGGGAAGGGGGAGTGTAGTAGCAGATCTTCTCCTGCAGGAGGAGCAAGGATATTCAGCAGGAGCATTCATCTCCTGCATTTGAACAGTGGTGTTTTTTTTTTTTAGAAGTGGCAGGCTCAACAGAAAGCAAACTGAGAAATCTGCCTAAGGGCATATTGTTAATATTTTCCCAAGGCCTGCCTGAGACGGACGGAATGCAACTCCTGCTACGTTGAAGCTGCAATCCTGTTGTAAATTTACCTGGAAGTAAGCCCAACTGTACGCAGCCAGATTTGATTCTGAGTAAACATGCATAGACTAGAAAATTCTGATTCACCTTTTGTATTTATTTGGGATTTTTTTTTTAAATGCAATTTTTCACTGTTGCGACAGTTGTTGTAAAGCTATTGCAGTCCACCCCAGGTGTGTTGAATAAGACGTTTCAAAGGAGGAGGAAGTGACAAGAGAAGAAAACACTGGAATGAAGAGATTTAAAGTTGATGTTCCAAAAATGCATCACTTTAGTGGAGCTTGTCTGGGAAGTGGTGGATGGTGTTGAACTCCTCCACTTCAAATGGACCACTGACAGTGACGTATGGGATGGGGGGGGGTTTGATTTAACCCTCTCTGTGCAATCCTGACGGAAACAGCATTCCCAATGGAAGTGTCCCTTCTATTCCTGATCGAATGACAAGGGAAAGAGCTAAAATCCCCCAGCTCGATGGCTCCCCCCATGGCTACGATAGAACCGAAATAAATAAATATGGACTGAGGATGCGTTGCATGTATTTGGTGGTTTGGCATCGATGCATAGTGTTGATGAAGGCAGAAGATCGTTAACAGATGTTGCTGTTTCCTAAGCGCTCTCCGTATGTTGCAGCCCCTTGGAAGGCCAGCGTGTGAGGGGGCGAGGGGGGAATGCTCTGGCTAGCCGTGTCTCCCATACTGACTCACGCCCCGGTCACGTCTCCTGGGACTTCCTGCGTTGAGCACTTGTCTGAATTGAGTGCTTGTTGCAAACCAGAATGTAAAACGGGGGGGGGGGGGGAGACACATAGCCAAAGGAGCACATCATGCGCTGGTGTGTGTGAATAGCTGACACGCTTCTGTCTGCACCCCACAGCTGTTGGTTCTCCCTTCACAGCTCAAGAAGCCTGTGCATCTTGTGGTACTGGGGCATGTCTGGGGTTGGGCGTGCAGTGTGGGCTGGCACCGTTGCTCGTTTGGAAAACTCTTAAGACAAATCCCAGGGTTCTCACTGTGACGGCAGAGTCTGAGCAGCTGTGGCGGAGGACGAGAGCAAGGCTGAAATGTACACGGTTGGAGCTTGGAATGCCTCGTATTGTGTTGTGTTTCAAAAGCGCTGAAGGCACATTGGCAGCTATTTGGGGCAGTGTGCCAAGTGTGCCAACCAGCAAGCAGCCAGCATGTGCGTGCGCACACAGACAGACAGACATGCACGCACACTCCCAATGTCAACGCAACTTCCCTCCCTCCCTCCCTTTTCCCCGCCATCCACTCAGCAGTCAATTTCAGAGCACCTTCTGTTCTGGGAAGGGCTCCTGAGTCTGGGGGCTTTTCAGTTTAGCAAAGTGACAGGTAGAGGATGACAGGTGGAGGCCTGTTGTTGGCTGAACATAGCTTGAGCCTTGCCCCACTTCTCATGACCACGTGCTGTCAAGCAGATTTTGGAGGAATTTTCAGTGTGACTGGTGGGGAGACTTTGGGGATGATCCCTTCCTGCCTTTTGTTATCCTCAGGGAGGCAGCAATTGGTTTTGGCCCTGACCTGGGACATGCCTGAGGGAAGGGGGAAGGCACCTGGGGCTCCCCCCTCCCTCTCCACACCTCTGCCCCAGTGCAGATCAGCTCCTCCCCCCCACCCCCCCACCCCGCCACAACTGCTTGTTGCCCTGGAAAGAAAGCTCCTGTTGGCATCATTGGGAATTTTCCTTCCTGGGCAAAAACCCGTGATGGGTTGATCTGGAACAGGTCCATGGTGGAGTCAACAGGTCAGTCCCTTCCAAGCCACGCCCCTCCTTTGAAGGCGGGGCCTGGTGTCCCCACGCTCTATCAACCTCACTTCGGGGAGTAGAATGAAGAGCCTCCAAAGGTTACCAAAACACCTAAAAGCAGTCGATGCGGGAGCAGGGCTTCTTCCTGCTCGCTCGTTGGTTCCATGATCTGAAGATCTCCTGATGTCACTCCCCTGGTCTTCCAGTCTCCCCCCCCCCATGGCCCGGCTTCAGCAGACAGGAAGAGGAAATGTGGGGGGGGGAGAGCGCTAAGCATTGACCCAGCACTCGAGAGGAGCTGCATGTGTCTCCTTGCACCTGAGAAACTAGTGGATTTGGAGAGTTCCACACAGGTTGAGCTACGTTTCCACTGCTGCAGATCTGAGGAGTCGAGTGAGGCTCTAGATGCGGATGAAACGGAAGGAACCTCTTTATTTCAGTGCTGCAGTCGGGGTGCCGTAGCCTGTACTGGATTCCCACAGTTGTGTTGACACCTCTACTGCCGGTCTTGCGCTCGCTTGCCGAAGAACGTGCACTAAGCCACTTTAGTCGGAGGAGGCGATCAGCAGGACAGATCTGGTCTGTGGGCACTTCCATCACTTTGATTACCACTTGGCATGTCACTGCTGTTCTAGCACCTTCTCTTTCTTTGCTCACAAGCGAAAGCCTTTCCAGTGTTAAAGATTCACACACTTTCTCCCAAGAGTGCAAGGACGCTTACCCAGTGGCGTCATTCACCAGGTCCGCCGCGTTCCGCCGCTTTCCCGCCCGCCCTGGCAGGTGGGAAAGCGGTGGAACGCGGCGTGACGCAACGGGCGGACTGCCGCTCAAAGGTAAGTCCTGCCCAGCGTACCGGGTGAATGACGCCGCTGCACTTACCCCATCACAGTGACCCCCCCTTCTGAATTTTTACAGCTCATTCTGCTTGCTCATGGAAGATTCTGGGGTTGATCCCTGGCTGCATCTCTAGGTCAGCCTAGGCAATCCCAAACCCCCAGAGAGTGCCAGGCCCTGTAGATTTTAACAAGGTGTTTGAGAAAAGCAAAAACGGGGATACCCTGTGATTTAACAGGTACCAGAAAATGAGGGACCACTGTCCCTGGTTAATAATGAAACAAAAATCTACCCCTTGATGCAAGCTGGGGTGACTTGCATGGAACGTGGAAGGAGTAAGTAGCAGTTCCTTGATGCTCCAAGCCGCAACCAGGGAATTTTTGAGCAGGTTATTTCAGGCTGGTGTGTGTGTGTGTGTGTGTGTGTGTGTGTGTGTGTGTGTGTGTGTG
>JAJKFI010000061.1:4047233-4057890 GCA_029204185.1 Lerista edwardsae | reverse complement strand
GTGTGTGTGTGTGTGTGTGTGTGTGTGTGTGTGTGTGTGTGTGTGTGTGCGCCAGCCAGTAATTGCTTGCCTTGGTAGGGCTCTTCACCCTTATTTATTGCTTTGCCTTTAACCAAAGCAAAGGTGAGCTGAGGACAGACGCACCTGGCTCAGGATGCAGACCGTGTAATGGTTTGCATTCTTTCTCTCTCCCCCCCCCCTTTAATCAGATTAAGGATTGTGCAGTGGCCTTAATCCATCCTATCGGTGTCGCTCCAAAGGTGGCGGTGTCAAATTCTGGAACAGTTCAGTGCACAGAACCAAGAGGGAGTGATTTTTTTCTCTCCCCCCCCCGCAGCAGGACTCTGGGAACTGGGTGGCAGGGAGGGGGTCATGCCAGGCCTTCCTGGATGCCTTTGCGGTTCCACACACACACACACACCCCAAGTGCACGTCCTCGTGCAGGGCCTTTGTCCATCGAGGGCAGCAGGATTGGGGGCTGCATCCTAAGGTGACCCTATTCATCAGCCATGAAGACACTTGTGGGATGCAGGGTCACTTAAGCTCAGCAGTGCCCCCCCCCCTTGTGACTCCTGCAGGGGGAGGAAAAAATAGTTTTTTGCTCATCGTTTCTCCTGCTGGCAGGAACTGTCTCTTGTCTTGCTCTTCCCTGCCTGCCAACTTCCTTCGTGTGTGTTTTTTCTCTCTCTCTGGGCACCCGGCCAAATTGGATATTTGCAAAAAAAGGCCACAATAGAACTCTGCTCCCAAAAAACAGAGCACAGTACACACTTCAGGGGCTCTGAATGGGCTCGAGCCTGAGTGTCGCCCTTTTCCATGCCGTGGAGCCGAAACAAAACAAACCAGAAGTGCGTGTTTGTGGGGGGGGGGGAGTGTTCCCATCTTGAAATTCCAAATTGAGCATGCAGAGTGCATTGTGCTGCTTGTTGAACCCGGCCATAGTTTTAAACCCTTCTATAATGTGTGAACGGGTATTAACGATTCTCCTTAGATGGCAGACTTGAGAACTCTGGTTCCTGGGCTGTGTTAATGTTTTTTTCTGCTGTGAGAGTGTTGTGTTCTTCCCTCTTGTTGCTTACATTGCGGTGGCATTCGTTGTTCTATTTTCTTTTAATTAGGGCAGATATTCTTTGCCAAAAGGCTGACTTGGCAAGCTCCGCCGTTAATATTTGACCTGTGAAACTTTTCCAGTTTGCTTCTTAGGAATGAATTCATGCGCTATATTTATACCCACACTTCAGCCAGTTTGGGCTTCCCGAAACACCTTGCCAAAAGGTAGAATATGTTAGGGATATGTGCGATGTGGTCAAGCAGTGGTTTCTGGCCCCTTGCTGTGGGATGCAATGGCTCAGGGTTGCATGCTCATCCTGAGTTGCACATGTCACCAGGCCGGTCAATGGCTGAAGATGCAAACCTGTCAAGGTGCTAGTCCTCTGTGGCTCCGCAAACCCTGGGAGCAGGTGATGTCATGGTCCAGGACTGCAGGCTCCCCTCTCTAGCGGGAGCTGTGGGTCGTGGTGAGAAGGGAGGGTGAGCATGAGGTGGGTTGTGGCCGGTGGGGAGGAGAGGAGCCAGCGTTCGGGGAGCGCATTTGAAGGTGGACGGCGCCTTCTCCAGTCGCAGCCTTGGCCCAACAACGCTGGCCGCCCTGCACCGCTCTTGTGCTGGCCGAACCCGGCTGGTGCAAGGGGGGGTCTGGGGGGTCTGGGGGGAGGAGGGTGGGCAGGAGGGAGGACCTGGGCAGGGGTGGGTGGGCCAGACCAGGGAGGGGGGGAGATGAGATGCATCCAAGCCTCCGTCCCCAGGCCTCGCGGCCCTGATTCGGGCTGCACAGCTTCCTTGGCTCTGCGCTTGCTCAACAGCAGGGGCCGATCCGAGGAACCCATAGGGGAGGCTGGAGCCTCCCCTGGGGCAAGGGCGCAGACGTGCCCTTGCCCTGGGGAGGATCCTCAGCTCTCCAAAGCCGCGCTGGATACAGCACAGGCCCACCGGCCGCGCTCTTCCCCTGCAGCTGAGGATGGCGCTCTCACCGACAGCTCCAAGCTGGGAATTTTGGAACTTTGGGAATGGCATCTGGCCTGGATGCCTTTAAGAGGGGGTTGGACGGATTTCTGGAAGAAAAGTCCATCGTGGGCTATACGCCATGATGGATTGTGCAACCTCCGTACATTGGTGGTGGGCTACTTCAGAGTACCGGGTGCAAGGGAGTGGCAACAGGATGCAAGCATCTTCTTGTCTCGTGCGCTCCCTGGGGCACCTGGTGGGCCGCTGTGAGACACAGGAAGCTGGACTAGATGGGCCTTTGGCCTGATCCAGCAGGGCTCTTCTTATGTTCTTAAGGCCCAGATTGGGTTGCAAGTTATTGTTTACCTCAGAAGTTTACCTCAGAATGCCAGATACAAGGGAGTGGCAACAGGATGCAGGCACCTTCTGGTCTTGTGTGCTCCCTGAGGCACCTGGTGGGCCATTGTGAGATCCAGGAAGCTGGACCAGCAGGGCTCTTCTTACGTTCTTATGAATGTCACTTTTCCTTCCAAGGGGGAATGTCCAAGAATTCTCAGCGAGAGCCAGATAACTTCAGAGGAGACAAGTGGTCTTCCTCTGGGGGAGGGATGGGTTGTGTTCATCCTTACCCAGAAGGGGGCAGGAAAGCAGCGTCAGCATGCCCAGCTCTTTCCAGTACCGTACCGGATGCCTCAAGGTCTGCGTCCCCAGCCCTTCCGGTTTTGTGCTCCAGTAGCCCAGCCCAGTGGCGAGAGGAGGCTCTCCGGCGCGGACCCACCCCTGATGCGCTGCGGGACGAAACATGTCATTCCCCGGAACTCCTGGGCTGCTCGACGCTCTCAGCGCTGAAAGACTAATCGCTGCTCCGGGGCACGGATCAAGCTGAGGCTGGCAGGGGAAACGGTTTCCATTCAGGCCCAAATAGTTTCAATATCAGGAGGAGAAGTGCTGATAAGTTGCGGCCAAGTCCGTTGGCCTCCTTTCTTTTCCACTTCAGTGTGAAAGTGAGCCGCTCGGAACAAACTTGTCTGGCTTCCGCAACTCACAATGGCAGGAATGTTCAGGCTGGGGTCTGTAGATGCTTTTTGCATATTTACTGGAACTGCAGTCGCCGTTTCCCAGCTAGGAAAGGCGTTTGTTACGTATCGGTTAGTATTACTATCAGGGCGCCATCCATCACCCGCCGTTGGGCCGATGCGACCTTCTTGCGTCGGCCCAACGTCACAAGGGCCACTGCAGGTGGCGGCGCTGTGGCTCTTGAGCCGACGCTCGTGGTGTGAGGCTGTGCCCGCCGCCCTTGCGCCAGCCAAACTCAGCGGGCGCAAGGGCGGTTCTGGGAGAAGGGCGGGCCCCCCCGGGCCGGGCCAAGGAGGTGGTTGTGCTGGGGATGGGCGAGCTGGTAGGCGTCCCCGCCTTGGGAGTGGGACAGGGATGTGGCTAATGATTTGTTGGTTGACCTGTACCTGCATTTAAATAAATAAAAGTTAATTGAGGGGGGACACACACACTGCATTTGGTGACGTTCAAGTCCCCGCACGGAGCAAAAAAAAAAGGCATTCCTGACCTGAATGTTGTAGCATTCCCTGTTCCGACAGTGGGGGTATCCTGTGGAAGCCCCATAACCGTGTCACAGCACTGGCAGCAGGACAGCCCCAGTCGGAATGGGAACCTCTGCGTGAGGCGGGGGGGGGGGAAACCCCATTGCTGCCCAGATTCTCCAACTCAAATTGTTGCCTGCTTCCCCGTTTCCACTGACCGCTAGTTGTGCCTCCTTGTTGCAATTCCTTCCCCGGGAATGTTTAAGCACTTGAGCAGGAAGTAAACAGTCCTCTGCCAACAGCTTTTTCATTTATTTATTATTAGATTTGTACCCCGCCTTATTGTGCCCGAAGGCACCCAAGGCGGCATTACAATATAGATATAAAAACAATATAACAATTCACAATTAAAAACAATTAAAACAGAATTAAACAATACAATCAAAAATTAAGAACACAATTAAAAACAAATTTAAAAACAATATAAAAAACAACAAGCCCCGTGGGTTATAATAACCAGCCAGCCTGTCAACAATTAAAAGCTTTTTGGAATAAAAAGGTCTTCAGCCCCCGCCGAAATATAAACAAAGAGGGAGCAGTTCTCAATTCTAAGGGGAGGGTGTTCCAGAGTTGGGGGGCCACCACCGAAAAGGCCCTCTTCCTGGCCGCCACCCCTCTCACTTCTCCTGGTGGCGGCACAGTCAGGAGGGCCCCCCCAGATGATCTAAGAGTACGGGTTGGATTATATGGAAGAAGGCGGTCCCTCAAATACCCCGGACCCGAGCCGTAAAGGGCTTTAAAAGTCAAAACTAGCACTTTGAACTGGGCCCGGAACAGAACCGGCAGCCAGTGTAGTCGCCGAAGCAGCGGCTCGACAGAGTCAAACCGACGTGCTCCAGCAACCACCCGAGCCGCCGCGTTCTGTACTAGTTGTAATTTCCGGACCGTCTTCAAAGGCAGCCCCACGTAGAGCGCATTGCAATAATCTAATCTAGATGTCACTAGGGCATGGGTCACAGTGGCCAGGTCCGCACAGCTCAGGTACGGCCGCAGCTGGCGGATCAGCCGAAGCTGAGCAAAGGCTCCCCTGGCCACAGCCGCCACCTGGGAGTCCAGGTGTAGCTGTGAATCCAGGAGAACCCCCAAGCTGCGAACCTGCTCCTTCAGAGGAAGTGCGACCCCATTCAGAGCAGGACGATAGTCCAATACCCGAGCCGTGGATTTCCGAACCAAAAGCACCTCTGTCTTATCCGGATTTAATTTCAGCTTGTTCGCCCGCATCCAGCCCCCAACTGCCTCCAGACAGCGATCCAGGACCTCAACCGCCTCCTCAGAATCAGGGGGAAAGGAGAGATAAAGTTGGGTGTCATCAGCATATTGATGGCACCCCACTCCAAACCCCCGGATGACCTCTCCCAGCGGTTTCATGTAGATGTTAAAGAGCATGGGGGATAAGATGGAACCTTGTGGCACCCCAAACCTAAGAGGTCGGGGTGCCGAACAAGCCTCCCCCAGCACCACCTTCTGGGATCTGTCAGCCAGGAAGGAGCGGAACCACTTCAAAACAGTGCCTCCAAGCCCCAACCCGGCCAGCCGACCCAGAAGGACACCATGGTCGATGGTGTCGAAAGCCGCCGAGAGGTCCAGCAGGACTAACAGGGTCGCACTTCCCCCGTCCATCCCCCGGCGCAGGTCATCCACCAAGGCGACCAAGGCAGTCTCCGTCCCGAACCCCGGCCTGAAGCCAGATTGGAATGGGTCCAGATAATCCGTTTCCTCCAGAACCCTCTGAAGCTGGGACGCCACCACCCGCTCAATCACCTTACCCAGAAATGGGATATTGGAGACTGGCCGAAAGTTGTTTAAATTTGTGGGATCCAGGGAGGGCTTCTTCAGGAGGGGGCGAACCATCGCCTGCTTCAAAGCAGGCGGGAGCACCCCCTCCCTCAGAGATGAATTCACCACCCTCCCCGTCCACTCGGCCAGCCCTCCCCGGGCAGCTCTAATTAGCCATGCCGGGCAAGGGTCGAGCGGGCAAGCAGCAGGTCTCACACTCCAGAGAATCCTGTCCACATCCTCAGGCTCTACAAGCTGAAAAGAATCCCAAATGGTAGGATAGACAGGTTCCCCAGGGACATCACTAGATATGCCCACAGCGGCGTCCAAGTCATGCCGGATCTGATCGACCTTATCTGCAAAGTGTTTTGCGAACTCGTCACAGCGAGCCTCCGTGTGCTCCTCCCTACCAGTAAGAGGGGCAAGATGTAAAAACCTGCGGACCACACGGAAGAGCTCAGCCGGACGGTTCTCTGCAGATGCAATGGTGGCAGAGAGGTGTGCCCTCTTAGCTGCCACCACTGCTCTAGAATAAGCTTTTTCATGCCTTCCCTGATCCTGAACTGAGTCAATGCGGACGGAGTGAAGGTCTTTTGTCTCCTGTGTTGAAGATGTTGATGGTTCTCTGATTGATCTTTAAACCACAGAGCCGGGGGCTCCAAACCTTTTAGCCGGAGGGCCGCATCAAATCCCTGGCACGGTGTCGAGGGCTGAACATATAAATAAATTTAAATATAAAATTTAAATAAGTATATTCAAGGCGGAACTTGAATGAATGAATGAATGAACCAGAGCACAAACCAGAGCACAGTTTGGCGGCTGCAGCTCGAGCCAGAGGCTCATCGGGCACCAGCTGCGGACTGGATTGAGGCTCTCCGAGGGCCAGATCTGGCCGCCAGGCTGGGGTTTGGAGACTCCTGCCACAGAACATGGAAGGCACAGCAGAGGTCATCTAGTCTGACCCCTGCGCTGTGCAGGCAACCGCTGCAGCATCCCTGACCGCCCGCCTCTGTGTCAGCCAGTCTCTGCTTGAAACCCCACAAGGACGGTGCAGCCGTTGCCCAAGACAGATTGGCCCAACGCAGTCCGCTCGTGCCTCCGGCGTTCCGTCTCTTTTCCCCCTGGAGAGCGCAGATCTGTGAGAGGCGTGCTCAGAGGTGGCTGCGGATTGCTCAGCAGTGACGTCATCGAGCTCTGGAGCGCCGAGAGGGAAGCTGCCCCTGGGGCTCCGGCGAGAGCCTCCTGGCACGGCTGCTTGCAACTGGGATGTTTTGTCTGGGTGTCCAGCCAAAAGTGCTCTTGGCCACCCTGGGGTGACTGACCCCAAAGGGGTGGGACATGCATGCTTTAAATAAACACAAGCCTGGATTAGCAGCTCAGCATTTGAAATGAACGAGCCTGATCACTGCAGAGGCAGGACTAGGATCTGCACAGCAGATGGATGCTGGGCGCCATTTGACGAAGGGCTGGAGCCACTGCTCGTTGAGAGGGGCTTGCTCCTTGGCCGTCCTGACGAAGGGGCGCGATTACCCTGCTCCAGCACCGGCCAGCAGAAAACGCTGAGTGTAGCTCTGAGCGTGCCCGCTCTTTCTCCCTCCCTCTGACTGTTTCCCTGCCTCCTCCCTTCCAGAGGTCGACGAGTGCCAAGTTCACAACGGGGGCTGCCAGCACAGATGTGTGAACACCGTGGGGTCCTATCACTGCGAGTGCAAGGCAAGCTTTCGCCTTCACGCCGACGGCAGGACCTGTCTGGGTAAGTGGTGGAGGTCAACGGCATCGCCTCTCTCCCGTCTGGAGACCTGCTGGCACCAGAATCAGTGGTGGGATTCAGGGGGTTCGCCCAGGTTCTACAGAACCGGTTGTTAAATGGCTGGGCCCCGCCCACTCGCTTACCTCGGCTGGCTTCGGGTTTTTTTTGGCTCCGGCTATGACATCATAGAACTGGTTGTTAATTTATCTGAATCCCACCACTGACCAGAATCCCTCTTTCCATTTTGCATCATCTCTGCTTACTGATGCTCTGCAGTCATACAGGGTTTCCTTGATTGACGAAGAGTGCAATCCTAAACTGGAATTAGGCCGGCATAAGCAAAGCCAGCAAAGTTTGGCCAGCACAAGGGACACCATCAAGCGCTTTTGGGCCACGCTCGGTGTCGGGGAGGATGGCGCATGTCTGTGTGCTGGCCTCTCTGACTCCGAGAGTGGTCCAAACATATTTTACAACGTCCCTTGTGCCAGCCAAACTTGGTTGGCTTAGTTTATGTTGGCCTAACTCAGTTTAGGATTGCGCCCTAAGGCTGCAATTTTCTGCGCACTTGCCTGGGAGTAAGCTCCGTAGTACCCGATGGGATTTCTGTGTCAACATGCTTGTAAGAATTCTTAGGGCCCAATCCCATCCAACTTTCCAGCACTGGTGTAGCTGCAGTGCATCCTCAAGGTAAGGAAACAATGTGAGGATGACAGAATGTAGTCTCAGAGCAGTTCACAATATTTTTTTTAATTGCCAGACATCTCTTATTGTCATCACAATCATCTCGCCCCAATCTAATAGCTGCCCTTGATAGCACTCCCGATGCCGTTGCTGTATCTGGTGGCATCAGCTAGTCCCTTAGGACAGAGCAATTGCTATTGGGTGTTTGGAGGGTAGGGCTAGTAATAAGCTTCTTTCCTCGGGCTCTGGGGCAGCCTATCCAAGAGGCTGATTGAAATAGCTGCTTCCAACAGCAGGATGGGGAACGCAGCCAACATGTGGAGGAATGTCCTGTATCCTTCACCTCCCTATGATGATGATGCTGGTGGCAAAAGGAGGGCCCGGATGATGGGGGGGGGAGAGGCAATTTTCCGAAGTTCTTCCTCCAGGTGAACAGGTGTTCCAGTTGCTGCTTGGCGGTGCCACCGCCGATGTTCTCATCCAAGAGTATCTTAGTCTGGGAAATACGGTATGTTGGACTAGAAGCAATCGCAGAATGGGAATGCATAGAAGATGCACCCAAAGTCATTACTGGGGCTGTGGGGAGGGCTGGAGGAGATGGAATTGCATCCGAATGCCTCCAATAATCTGGCTTAGTTCTTTGGATCAATTCGAACCCTGTGCCAAGCCATTGTTTTTATCCTAGTTGAGGCCCCGAACTCTGGTTTGAGATTCCAGACATTCAGGAGACGGTGGTCTGGAGTTGCTCGGTTGCTCTGCTGCCTGTGCCATGATCCCCTGGAGCAGAACTATGGCTGGAATTGTTGTGGATGGATTCAGACGCTGGGCCAAACCAGAGTCCAAGCAAAAACCAGTTTGCAAGCCCACATCCCTCCACGGTCAATTGCAAACCAGGGCTTCTCAGTTCAGACCTCCCGCCAACCCCTGTTCAAGTTGCCTTAACCATGCTTTGGCGTGATGTCTGCACTCGTCAGTGTGTTAATATTTCCCCCCCCCTTGCTTTGATCCAGTTCAGACTTAGTGGGAAAGGAGGTGCGTCTGTTTGTGCATTTCACTGCTCTGTTTGTCTTATCGGAGGAATAATGAGACATTCTCGACTTACAGAAACAAATTCTTGGACGGAGCAACTACAAGGCATGCCAAGTAAATGCCTCTGGTGGCTTTCCTGGCTATCATTTTTAGCAGGAAAAAAGTGCACCCTTTGCTCTGTGGTTAGAGGTTGTGCTACTGTTAAAGGTGTACTGCAGTTGGACGGAAGCCTGTTGGAAACATGGGAACATTGTTCCCTCTTCTAGCGAGCTTGCAGGAGTTAATGTTGCATAGAACATGGTGAGATATTCCAGTTTTGTGATGCTCACTATGGATCAGGTGCTTGCTTCCTGTTCTGTGCATCTCCAGGGCTGCTGGTTGGGGAGGGCGTTGCTGGAACATTCCCATAAAATCCCTGAATCCTCTTTCCCAGGGTGTTCAATGACACCAGGGTGGTACACTCTGGAGGTATGGAAGGAAGAGCCGTGACAGGCCTCTGTCACTGACAAATTGCCCAGAATAATCTGAGAGTTGTATGAGATTGAGGGCGCCATGGTAACCTGGACTTTGGCTGGTACAGATAGGCCAGCAAAGTTTGTCTGGCACAAAGAACACCATAAAGTATCTTTGGACCACTCTCAGAGTCAGAGAGGCCAGTACATAGACATGCACCATCCTCCCTGACTCCATGAGTGGTCCAAACGGGCTTTACAGTGGCAATTTCTAGTGTTTTTCTTCACATGGCACGCTGACCTCTGTGGGTTTCACCTCTTGTGAGGTTACTTCCAGCTTCTGGGAGACTCCTTCGGGTTCTGCGGCTCTGTTTCTAGGACAACTGTCTTTCATAATGAATTGCCTGCCCTCTGCCTGCGGAGGAAGAGGGAGAGACAACCCATTACTGCAGGCACTTGCCGTAGAACCAGAGATGCAAAACCGCTAAGAGTTTTTTCAGCAATTGTCAACCTCAGTTTTCAACCATTCACTGCACACCAATGTGCCGTGGCACTCCAGGTGAACATTCCTGCTCCAGACAGTGGACTTTACATTGCCGCTACAGAGGGAGAAAAAAACCATCATTTTGTAAACCAAGAGGCGATGCCTTTTGCTGCTGCTCTTTCCGGGTTTACTCCGGCTTTGACAAAACACCTGCTTTTGGGCCTGTCCCTTCCAGTGGAGATCAGTTGGACTTAAGTTGAGAAATCCGTTCTGAGACTTCCTCCCAGGGCTTTTGCGGTGTGGGGGGCCAGGAATGCACAGGGAACGTCAAGAGCATTCTCAGCAATCCTTGCCGGGATGATTCATCTCTTTGCAAAGGCCCTTCTCCGGGGATCGTTTGGGAGGAAATAAAAGGAGCATGCTCCGCAGCCCGGAGAGAGAGCCGTTCAAACCGCAGTGATTAGCGGTGCTCTGTGTGGTTTCCAGTTCAGAGAGAGATACTTCCACCAAGGGCCAGAGATGTTCTCGCACGTTCTGGACATGCTTGTGGAGAACTGGGCAGAAAATAGGCACGGGACACCCAGCATCGCAGGCACCCGAAGCCGAATTGAACAGCAGCAAGGGAAACTTGAGCAACTCGCACATCCTGCTCTGGCCTCCTGGTGTGGTGCCTGAGACTGTGTGTGTCCCCCTTGCTGTGAGTCATGCGTAGGCTCCAGATGCAGGTTTTGATGCCGGCGGGAAGCTGCTGCTCAGCTTCTTCGCCTGCAGAAGGTCCCAGAAGAAAGGGGGTGATGCACTCCTTTACCCTGGAATTCAAGCATTGGACTGCTTGACTCTCTCTCTCTCTCTCTCTCTCTCTCTCTCTCTCTCTCTCTCTCTC
>JAJKFI010000061.1:4019215-4047223 GCA_029204185.1 Lerista edwardsae | reverse complement strand
CTCTCTCTCTCTCTCTCTCTCTCTCTCTCTCTCTCTCTCTCTCTCTCTCTCCCCAAATCTTGGGGTTTGGAGGGTAACCTGTCCCCAAGCACATGGGGGGCAGTTGCAGTGTTGCCTTCCAAGAGTGCCACATGGCTAGTAGATGACTGGACATCATTAGGTGCCCCACCCCAGCAGCCCCACGTCGTGATGGAAGGCCAGATCCTCCCCCGTTTTCCAGCCCTGGTGTACCCGTCCCACGGGGGCGGTGGCGGAAGAGGCATGGAGGCCTCCTCAAGGCAAGGGAACGGACGTTGCTTCCTTTGACTTGTTGATGCCTTGTGGCTGCAGCCGTGCGGGAAGGTTGGGCAGGACTGAGTTTGCGAGCGGTGAGGCTGGTGCTTTGCGCGCAGGAGTTCTGGGTTCCGGCTCTGCCAGCGTCTCCAGATAGGGCTGGGACAGACCTTTGCCAGAAGCCCCTGGAGTGCTGCTGCTAGTCTGTGTTCACAGCACTGAGCCGGACGGAACAAGGATCCGACTTGGGGTCATCTGACAATTTCAGATGTCCGTGAGTTGGTTCTCCCAACAGGCGTATAAATCAGGTGGTGTCTTCTGCAGGGATGGAAGCATATAGGTGGCTTCTTCTTGCCCCGTAAGACCACCCACCCACCACCCACTCCCCCCCCCCCAAAAAAACACCTGGGAGTTCTGACTAATGGGAGGAAGTGGCGGAGGAGAAAGGTCACAGGGCAACCCTTTAGGGCCTTGGAGCTGATGCCTCTTTGGGGCTGTGTTTTTGCAAATGCATGAAAGGCATTCACTCAGCCAGATCGCCGTCTGCATAAATATTTATCCTGCGCCATGAAACGGGGAATTTGAAATTGTGTGGTTTGCAGTGCAACCCCCCCCGTGCTCGGCAGGTCTTCTGAGGCTGGCGCAGGGGAAGGGAGCTGGGCAGTTTAGAGTCTGCCTGGGAGAAGATGGGTGCGGGGAGAAAGATCTCGCATTGCAAGACCCCCCGAGTTGGATCTAAATGCAGCAGTGGAAAATGCCCAGCTTGGCTTCCAGCAAATGCCGGTTGTTTGGGCACATTCAGGACGCCAAGACAGCCGGCCTTGCACACTTGCTTATGTTTGCTCACATGCAAGCCTGCTGTGTTTAGAGATGCTCCAAGCATTCAACAGGAGGGTTTGAAACACCGTGTTCCCCCTGCGCCAATATTTGTGAGTCGCATGAATGCAAGCCCAGATGGGACCCCAGAAGTTGGGGCCTCCGAGAGCAGGTTTACAATTTGCGACAGGATCTTTCCGACGAGCCTCTTTGCCAACCTCTGCGGGTGGCCTGGTCCAGCACAGGATAGGATTGGGCTATTGGTTGCCTTAGGCAAGCCATTCTTTTTCTCCCTCAGTCTTCCCAGCGCCTTCTGCAGGATGGGGGTAATGATGGTTCTGTGCCTTACAGGCTTATAGTCAAGGCTGAAAATAGTGTTTTTAAAAAGGTGTCAACAAGAGTACAGACTTGGCACCAGGCAGGCCTTCTCTCTGGAGGGGGTTTGAAAAACAGAGCGGAGGTGGTGCAGGTGGGCAGGCAGGTGGGCAGATGGTGAGGGAGGCAGGAAGTGAGGGGAACCAGCCACCACTTTCTCCACGGGCTGAGTCTTGGCAGCCTGTGGCTACCACTTCCCTTGTTGTTTCTTAAAAAAACAGATCTTAAATGGATCTTAAAACAGATAAAAGGAAATACTTTTTTACCCAGCGGGTAATCAAGCTATGGAATTCCTTGCCACAGGAGGTGGTGATGGCATCTGGACTGGATGCCTTTAAAAGGGGACTGGACAGATTTCTGGAGGAAAAGTCCATCGTGGGCTATAGGCCATGATGGGTTGGGCAACCTCCTTACGTTAATAGTAGGCTACTTCAGAATGCCAGGTGCAAGGGAGTGGCAACAGGATGCAAGCATCTTGTTGTCTCGTGTGCTCCCTGAGGCATCTGGTGGGCCACTGTGAGATACTGGAAGCTGGACTAGATGGGCCTTTGGCCTGATCCAGTGGGGCTCTTCTTATGTTCTTATGTTTCAGTAGCATTGTATTGTTTTGTTTTGTTTTTCATTTTTGGTGGTTTTGTTTGATTTTCTTGGTAATGAGTTGTTTTGTTTAGAACACGATCGTTTATTCTGGAGTCTTTTGTCCCATATTTTACCAACCCAATTGACCATGTCAGCTAAAGTATGCACATAGAAGGACGATCGTATCTTCTCCTCTTCCCAGGGCACTTGGTGTTCCTGTGGCCACTGTGTGCAGGGAGGGGATGGCCTAGTGAAGCTTTTAAAGAGACATCACCACCATGTGGCAGTGCGGGTCCTTTGCCTTCTATGAAGCCGCCTCCTACCGAGTTGGCACATCTATTCCATCTATCCAGAGCTGGCCCATTTCTGAGGCCAACTGAGATGGCTGCCTCAGGAAGCAAATTGGCGGGGCTCCCATCTCTGTCCACCTACTTGCCTCCATTGCTCTTCCTTCCAAAAGGAAGAGGGGACCAGAGAGGAAGTGGAAATGTGGAGGACTCGGAGAGTGCTGAGCGAGAACATTGGACAGTGGTAGGAGCAGAGGCTGGCCCAGCGTCGGGCAAGGAGAGCATGCTGCCTCAGGCATCAGAAGGTCTTCTGCATCTGTCTCAGAATTGACTGGCAGCAGCTCTCCAGGGTGTCAAGCAAGAGTCGCTCAGCAATGCCAGCATTTGAACCTGGGACAACAATGTATAGTTGGTGCTCTGCCACACATAAGAAGCTTCACGCCATAATTTATGGAACCAGCCGGGTACATGCCTTGAACATTAAGAAGCTGCCTCCATAAGGTCCTTTTGATTGAGAAAGGAAAAGGAGGAACCCGACAGAGACTTAAATCAAACCAGGCTTCTGGGCTTTTTCCGAGTGCTACTTCCAGAGCCCTGGCTTGCAGCGATTGGTCCGGGCGGGATGTATTAAAATGCAGTTTCATGTTATTGGTTTGATCCTTCCCTATTAACATGTGCCATGTGTACTTCTGCCTCCTGAATCAGCGAGGCTGCCAGGCCCGAGCCTTCCCAGCTAGCGACTTCTGGTTCTGATTACGTGTCCCAAGCTGGAATGTGCTCAGTGCGCTAAATGCAACCAGAACAGTTGTGCTCCACCGCCGAACATATACAGTGGGAAAATTTGATGGGGTTCAAATGGGGTGATTAGTTGAAAGAGGAACGTCAGCTTTCCGAGTGCACGAGCCGGAGGTCGGGGGTCATCAAAGAGGATGGGATGGAGGAGAAGTCGGGAAAGCGTATCCAAGCAGATGCACTGAGCACAAGTCAGACTTGGCACTCATCCTAGATTCAGGGCGCAACCCTAACCTGGACTTAGGCTGGGCCAGTTAGGCCAGCAAAGTTTGGCCAGCAGAAGGGACACCTTAAAGCGCTTTTTGACCACTCTCGGAGTCAGGGAGGATGGCTCACGTCTGTGCGTTGGCCTCTCTGACTCCGAGAGTGGTCCAAACAGACTTCACGGTGTCCCTTGTGCCGGCCAAACAGCCATGGCATGGAATTATTTGGGAACCACTGTCGGGCATTAACAGGAGCCCGTAGGCCTGTTTCTCAGTTCTCCTCCCCCTGCCGATGCTCCTACTGACGGCCTTGCTGCTCTAGCTGTAGGAGACGTTTCAGAGCTCCCCCCCCCCCTCAACTCCACCCCTGCTTTACAGTGCAAGGCTACTGCATACCCAGCCTTTCATAAGAGCACATGCAAAGTTAAGCCAGCCCAACTTTCCTGGTTGAGGTGTCGCTTTCTTTCATGCAGGCTCTTCTGCTCAGCTAGAAGCAGGCTTGGGCACGTATAGCCTGAGCCAGAATTTTGATGGATGCTTATGGCTGGCTGGTTCTGTGATTTGTGTTTGGTTTGACTTGTCAGCATGCTAACGTTGTTTTGTTGTTGGGCCTGGCCAAGATGGGGTTTGGTGATTTGCTTGATCAAGGGGTCAATCTTCATCACTCTAAATACAATATATTTCCAATGTCTTTCTTAGCTTGACTCTGGAGAGCAGGAAGAATAAATTCTGCTGAACCCGACACATATGCATTTGATTTGCATACATTTGCCAGAGTGCAGCCTTTGACTATCTGCTGTGGGGAATCTGGATTCGGCAAGCGTGAAGAGGGGGCTCATCTCAAGTTGTATTCTTGGAAGAGGAAGGGCACCTTTAGAATTGCCCTGCAAAATTGGACCAAGGGGAATGGAAACTGTCAGCGAATTTCTTTGCATCTGCTTTTCCTCCCCTTGGTCCCAAGGACAGTCCTTGCAAAGGCCAAGGGATGTGTCCTGATGTCACCCCCCTTCCGGGTTGGCCTTGCCAGCCTACCACTGATTGGCTTTCCAAGTGGGCAGAGGAGCACAAGCGGGCAGGATGTGAGCCGGGATGCTGTCAGAATGAACGATGGCCTCCTTCGGAAGCTGGCTGTGCTCGCTTGGAAATGGCTGGCCGCGTTGTGAGCCGAGCGCTGTTTTTCCCCCGAGAAGTCCTGCAGCTCAGATGTAAACCGCAGCGCAATCCAAGCGCGCCCCAGGGCCGAGGCAAGCAGCTTGCGTTGGCCTGACGCTGCCGCACGCGTGCCATAAAGCACACGCCTGCCAGCGCAAGGTGCCCAGCACTGACGCAAGCACGCGTGTTGATGCGTCAGTGCTGGAGGAACCGACAGGTAAGGCCAGTGCATTGGCCCTTCTGGGCAGGGGGAGGAAGGAAGGGAGGGAGGGTGGGACAGGGCAGGGGTGGGCCAGCCTGGGGAGGAGGGTGGAGCTTGGGTGGGGCCGTTAGGCAGCCAAGCCCCGCCCCCAGGCTGCATGGCCCCAATTCAGGCCGTGTGGCTTGCTCGGATCTGTGCCTGCTATACAGCCAGCCTGCGCTGTTCTGGCACAGGTTAGGATTGCTCCCTGACACGTCACCCTGGCTTATAATGTGCTTTTGGGTTTGTCTGAGCTTTGTGGTCCCCATCTAGGATGGGGTTCAGTTCATCTGAGACAGAGCTGAGCACATGCCCGCAGTGAGACTTTTTTTTTTTTTACGCCTTCAAGGAACTGAGCTGGTAGGGGGCATGACTCAAGCAAGTGCCTGCATCTCGGGAACGCGGGGCCTGTGCAGTCGTGCAGCTCGTCTGCTCAAGGCTGAGTTGGAGAAGCTCCAGCTCAGAGGTTGTTGAAGTGCAGCGTTGAAGCCCTCTGCTGTGCACAAGTCCTCTCTCGGCCAGCACCAGTTCTGAAGTGAGCAGGGTTTGCCCATGCCCGAAAGGGGGTCAGCCAGCTGTAGCCACCAATGCCTCTTTAATTACCCAGCTTCCTAGCCCATGTCCGGGGCGTGGACCATGGAATCGTGCCCAGCCAGGCCAAACATAGCAGGGCCAGTGGGAAGTGTATCTTCTTTCTCCTTTTATGCAAATGTTATGCAAAGTTTGGGCAAAAGTTCCCACTTTAAAACTTACAGTTCAGAGCTATTATAAGCATAACTTGCAAATAAAAACAAAAAACAGCCCACAGAATTTCGGAGAAAAAAACACAACCCACTATGTTAGTAAGAGGTGGTTTAGACTTCTAGTGTCTGGTTTCATACTGGGAGAGATTATTTTGGGTTTAACATGATCGCTCCATAAACTCCAGGCCAATGTGGAGCCTGGTTTTTGCATCATGTAAGTAATGTTTTGAGAAGGAAAGAGAGACCCTCATCAGCATTATTTATGGAAACCTTGAATAGGTTGGGACGTGGTGGCGCTGTGGGTTAAACTGCTGAGCTGAGCTTGTTGGCTGGAAGGTTGGCAGTTCGAGACCACGCAACAGAGTGAGTTCCTGTCACTTGTCCCAGCTCCTGCTAACCTAGCCAGGCCACGGTCCTCCAACTTGTTGTTTTCGTTCGGCAGGAATGTGTGCGTGCGCCACACAAAGTCGAGTGCAAACTACTCAGGATGATCAGACGCCGTTGTTCGCGGTGGCTCGTGCCGGGGAACTCGTTTACAGGAAAACGGCAGCGTTTTTGTGGCTTTTCCTTCTCGCACGCGAAGCCAACTGTTCTCCTGTGGCGGGTGGCGGTGTTCGGGGATTGCGGGAAGGCTCCTGTAAGTGCAGAGGACTGGAGTGCAGAGGCTGTGCACGCGAGGCTGATGTAGATGGAACGAACTGGGACAGAGCCCCCTTCGTTGCAGCTGGCCGAGAGGCCCCCACCGAACGGATTTCATGTCAACGGAGAAAGCCTTGCAAACAGCAGAGGGGCCCGTTCTGGCTGCATCAACAACCACAGTTGCCTGGGTTTTGCATGTGGCTGTTAGGATCGTACTGTGTCCGTACAGGTTGTGGAGTCCTTTCCGCCTCCTGATTTGACAGGGGTACCTCTCCTGTGTGTTGCTTGCCTCCTTTCTTTCCTTTCTTAGTCTGCCACCAGACCTTCTCTATGGATCAGCGCAGGGCTTTCTGGGGCCAGAGGCAGTGGGCCAAATGTCGCCCTCCCTCACCTGGCAGTGTGCCAGCCTTTGCCCCTCCCACTCCCTGGACCGGAAAAGTAGGACGGTACAGAAGCAGAACCATGAGAGAGAGTGCCCACCTCTCCTCTACACTTCCTCTTCCGTTCCCTCCTCTTTTTCCAATCCAGGAAGTGCAGGGAGGAGCAGCAGCAATGGAGGTGAATAGGGAGGTGGAGGTGGGCACCCCTGCCGTTCTGCTGCCTGAATGCACCACCTTGGTTTGAGAGCCACTGGCCTAACAACCTGTGCCCTTAGGCAAATGTCCCAGTTTGCCTCCTGTTGAGCCGGTGATGCTTCTCAGTGAACCATTTCAGGAACCATTTCACAGGCCATACTTGAGCTCTGCTATTGATGTCACTGATCCTGCAGTTCAAGAAGTCCAGGAGGTCTGCTCTTTTCTGGTTAGCCCCACCCCCCCCAACAACACCCCTGTAGCTTATTACTTCTTTATTGAGTGGCATTGCTCCTCTTTAAATTACGGTTTCTTAATTGACGGTGTTTTAGTGGAATCTTTTAATACGTTTGCTATGGTTGAGTTTTATCTAGTTATTCTTGGTTGCCTTGGGCTGTTTTGGGGAAAGCCGGGGTCTACGCGGTGTCAGTGAATCACTTTTTCCGCTCCCACTTTTGCTGATTTTGCCACACTGGTGCCGGAACGTCAACGAGGTCTCGGTCAGAGCCAGCAGGAGCTCTGGGTTGCCGAGGGGGGGGGGGTTTGAACAGGGCATGCATATTTTGAGCAGGGAACTCTATCTGGGCTGTGGGGAGAGCTGGAGGCTTTCCAGACATCCGTGGTTTTCCAACCCACCTCTGGAGGCCACCCAGACATTTCTGATTATCTGCTTTAATGCCCACAGTGCCCACAGTGGTGGTTTTCATCCTGCAAATGTGGTGCAGCCTTCCCCACCCCCTAAAAAACCCACCCCATCTCTTTCGGAAAAGATACTGTCTTTTTTGGGGGGTGGGGGTGGAGGTGGAGGTTCGATTGCTCTCCAAGCATTGTTATTTCTTAGGAGTTGTTTATGGAAAATTCCTAAGAGTTTCCGTTCTCCTGGGTAGCATCAGCCAGCCTTGCACATGAAATCCCAGACCGCTGCATCGTATCAGTGGTCACGGAAAGGTTCCTCCGCTCAGCTGAGTGGTCCTCACGCCTTGCAAACGGTCCGTCGCCCGTTTCGCGACACCGCGATTGGGATTGGAAGCGTCCAGAATTCCAGCGGCCTGGAGTTCTAGGCTTCAGTCTGCGGGGCGTTGATGTAGACTGCCAGAGGTTTTCAGTGCTGCTTGTGCGTGCGCACCAGATTGGTGGGCCGTCCTGCGGAGCAAGCTGGGAAAGAACGTGCCTGCGGTGGACCTGCTCTGCCTCGGTTGAATTCTGCTTCAGCTGCCAGCACTTCCTCTTGCCACCCGCTCTCCAGAATGAGCAGGAAAAGGGGGTGCTGGCTGGGACCAGGTGAGGCTAGGTGAGCAGCCAGGTAGGTGGGAGGAGAACAAGCCGCCCTGCATGTGAAGCATTCTCTGCCAGGCTGCCACCTATGCCAGCCCATCACCAGACTTTAAAGTGTGCACGTTAAGCATTATGACAATGCGCAAGCGAGAATGAGGCCTCCCTGCGCTGCCAAGGTAGCTCTGTATTCCGATTGTGTGTACAGCCAGGCTCCGCTATTTGCTAGGATTCCGTTCCAGATTCCCCCACGGATACCTGAAACCGTGGATACTGGGGGCACCTTTTTAAAGGCAGGGGAAACATCAGGGGGGGTTATGCCACAAAATAATTAAAAAAAATTGTTTAATGTTCCTCTATCTTTTTAACAGGCGTCCCAGTATCCATAGTATCCGTGGATAACTGAAACCGTGGATACTGAATCAGTGGATATCGGGGCACACCCGTACTGTGTAAAATCCCTTCTCTCAGTGAAGACCTTTTGTGATGGTATCGAGAGCGCAATCCTAACCTGGAGTTAGGCCGGCACAGTTAGGCCAGCAAAGTTTGGCCAGCACAAGGGCCACCGTAAAGCGCATTTGGACCACTCTCGGGAGTTGGGGAGGATGGTGCATACCTGTGCGCTGGCCTCTCTGACTCCAAGAGTGGTCCGAACATGCTTTACTGTGTCTCTCGTGCCGGTCAACCTTTACCGGCCTAACTGTGCCAGCCTAACTACAGGTTAGGATGGTGCCCCGAGTCGCACCGGGGATCTTAATTCAGGTGTTTCGCAGCCTGATCTCCCTTTGGAGTGTTGTCACTTGAAGGTGCGGGGCGTGAGAAGAGTCTGTCCCTTTGTCCAGAGACTGCAGCCCATGTGTTGATTCAGGCCAGGTAAAAAGGAGACCTGGCTTTGCAGGGGTCAGCCTTCCATCCTGAACGGGCTTTTCCACCCCGAGCGTTGCCAGGCTTGCCCTCCGCCGGCTTTGTGTGCCGCTCTCATCGCGTCGCTCTCTTCTTGCTTCCTAGCCGTCAACACCTGCGCGATCAACAATGGCGGATGCGAACACGACTGTGTGCAGCTCACCCTGTCGCAGCATCAGTGCCGGTGCCGGCCCAACCACCAGCTGAAGGAGGACGGGAAGCACTGCGTCTGTGAGTCTCCCCTGCCTGAGATGGCCTTGCGGAGCACACTGCAGAAAAGACCCCTCGTGCTCTCCCAGGCAGCGTCCAGCCTGTCCCCCGGAGGCTTCCGCCTTCCCTTTCCGTGACCCCGTTGTCAGTTTCCCGCCATTCCCATCTTCCTCCTTGCTGTCCCGCTTCTAAGCCTCTCCTCCTCCTCCTCCTCCTCCTCTTCCCAGTCATCCTGCTTTTGCCTCTCTGCCTGTTTCAGCCTGTAGCGGCTCTTGCATCAGGCTGGGGTTTCTTTGGGATATGCGGAAGGAGCCCAGCCAGTCCAAGGCTGAGGGGGTAAAGCTCTTTATTCCAAGGCAAGGCAAGGCAAGCAAAACTTACAAGGTGCAGGCAGGGTGGTGTGAAGGCGTCAAGGGTCAGGGGGCTACTGCTAAGAGCGCACGGCTATATGGGGCAGTGCTCACTTATTTGGTGCTTCATTGGCTAAAATTCAGCGAACGACGGAGGAGGAGGAGGGCAGTTGTGGGGAGCGATCAGGCTGCAGGCAGGTGGGAAACAAAAATACTCCTACGGCCAGATTTTGGACCAGCCCTGGAAGTTGATGCCGACGGTACATATTTATATCCATTTGGACCCCTTTGGGGAGGGACGGCTTTGGTTGTGGAGGAAAAGGAGCCGGGATCTGGACAGTCCAAATGCAGCAGTGTCTGGCCAGGACTCTCCAGTGACAGTGAAGAAACGGCAATTCTTTCAGCATCTCATGGCGATGGGAGATGGAAGACGTTGGATCGGGAGCGGCTGCTATAAGAGGCACGACGTTGGGATGCTGGTTCCAGAGGGAGTCGTAGAACCGGAGCCCCCTGAGGATGATAAAATCAGCGCCTCTGGGGGCATGTCGAAATTGGATCGCTTCCTGGCCTCTGGACCCGGACCGATCTCTTGTGAAAGTGTACCTGAGAGGACTCGGCCCTCGTGGTCTCCCCCTTCCCAGCCCCCGGAAATTTGGGATGAGGGATGGGCAGCTGCCAGCGTTCTGCCGGAAAGGCCTCCTGTGGCCTCTCCAAGAAGGAGACGCGTCGCTGCTTTTTGCAGGCGAGGCAAAGGCGTGTCCAAGGCGAGGGCACGTCCCCGACCGACCGCAGGGCTGCTGCATCCGCTGCCCCACCCCGCCAGGCAGAGCCAGCCAAGGCCGTGGCTTACTCTGTCAGAAGTGGCAGCCTTGCTGGACCAGGCGAAGGGGGGAGCCGTCTAGTCCAGCAGCCTGTTTCCCCCAGTACAGAGGCCAGCTGGATGGCTCTGGGCAGCCCAGGAGCAGAAGGCGGTCGCTCTGCTCCGCACCTGGCATTCAGAGGCAAACCTGAGAAGCGGGTGTCAAGTAGAGGGTTGGCAAGCCCCTTCCGGAGATGCTGCAGGGCAGCGTTCCTTAAACGTTCGAGGCTTTTTAGATTGGCACTCCTGTTGGGACCCACCGGAAGTGATGGCCTGGCCTGAAGTGACATCATCAAACAGGAAGTGCCATCATGGTGACATAAGCTGGCTGGTCCGGTTGGGTATGACACTCTAAATGCTGGCGTACCGTGCCTGTGTTGTGGGACGCTTATGCTTGGATGCCTTGTGCCAAGGGTTAGAAGCCCCTGTTGGTGGAGCCACGTTGCGTTAACTCTGTCGTCTTCCCTGTCTTTCCAGTGAGAAACCCGTGTGCCGATAGGAATGGAGGCTGCATGCACAGGTGCCAGAGTCGCCGTGGGGTGGCGCACTGCGAATGCCACCCTGGATACAGGCTGGCCGCTGACCACAAGACCTGCGATGGTATGGCTCACAGCATGAGGCTTTAGGGAGAGCAGAGCGGGGTGTGTGTGTGCGTGTGTGTGTGTGTCGGCGCAAATGCCAGGCTAATCTCAGTGGATGTTTATAATCAGTTCTGCAGTCTGGTTTTGAAGGATGATTAATAGCCTTCGGAGATAAAATTCACAAAAACATCCCAGCGACTTCCTGCAAGTAACAGACGGCTCTCCAGCAGCCCATGATTGCTAACCAAAGAATCCGACAGTGGGACTCATGAATGTCCCTTTCCCCCTGATTTTCTTTTTAAGTGCCAAACTAAACAGGCACCCAACTATGTGTTCTGGAGGCATGCCGCCACACCCTTAAACAGAAATATCCGTTCTTCCCACATGCCGTTTTCACGTCAAAAGTTGCCCATCTGGAGCAGTGATTTGCTCCACAATTGATCGCAACGTGGGGAGATGTGATTTCTCTCAGCCAGTCGATGCGCCCCTTAAAATGAAAAATGGCGCACAGCTGATGGAGTGCCGTGGGCATCGATTCTGTGAATAAAAGGGGAGAACTCTTTGGAGAAAGTGTGTATACAGACATTGGGATAGGTCAATGGAAGGCAAATGGCCTCTGCTATTGTCCCGTTTCTCCTCTCTTCCAGATATAAATGAGTGTTCCACAGGCTCAGCCATGTGTGCGCATGTTTGTCTCAACACCCGCGGCTCCTTTAAATGCACGTGCAACCTGGGGTACGAGCTGGGAGCAGATGGCAAGCAGTGTTACCGTAAGTACCCATCTCGGTGTGGGCATTTAAAAACCCAGGAGACAGGTGATGCTCTGATAGGCCTTTCAAGCTAGAAAGCTGTTTTGAGCTCAGGCACAAAACAGGCACAAGGGACATGGTGGCGCAGCGGGTTAAACCGCTGCTGCTGGGCTTTCCAACCGGAAGGTTGGGAGTTCAAGACTGCGCGACGGAGGGAGCTCCCGTTGCTTGTCCCAGCTCCTGCCAACCTAGCAGTTCGAAAGCACCTAAATGCCAGTAGATAAATAGGGACCACTTCGGTGGGAAGGGAACGGCGTTCCATGTGCTATGGCGTAGAGTCATGCTGGCCACATGACCACGGAAGCTTGTCCTCGGACAAGACGCCGGCTCTACAGGCTTAGGAACGGAGATGAGCAGCGCCCCCTACAGTTGGTCACAACTAGACCATTCGGTCGTGGGGAAACCTTTACCTTTACCTTACCCCTGGGGCGGACGGAGGTGGTTGGTTCAGGTGACGCACTGATGGGGGGGGAGGAGCCAGCCACATATATCTGCTGCTCCTCTTCCTCCTGGCCTCTGGATCTGAAAAGGAAGAGGGGAAATGAAGCAGAAGAGGAGGCTGGAGAGAGAGGTGATCCCAAGCGTTTCTCTAGAGCAGCCATTTTCAGCCAACGTGCCGCGGCACATTGGTGCACCGCGAATGGTCTGCCGGTGTGCCGCAGGAGTTTGGGGGCAGGTCCCTTATTAGTAGGGCCTTTGGGGGATGTGAGCCCCCCCCCCCAGCAGCAGCAGTGTGGTGGGCCTTATCAATTGTCAACAAACTGATGGCGTGCCTTGACCATTTTAGCAGGCCCGTGGGCAAGATCTGGCGTTCGGAGAAAGCCTTCCCTGCTATGAGCAGTGCGGATCGTTCCGTCATGCTGCCGCTTGTAATGCCGTTCGCTCTGCCCAGAGAGACGCTCTGAGCAGTTGCGTCCCTATTTATTTATTATTTATTATTAGATTTTTACCCTGCCTTATTGTGCCCGAAGGCACCCTATGGCCCCAGCAGGCTGTTCTCCTGGATTTCCGGGAAGGTGCAACTGCTTAGAGCATCTCTCTGGGAAGCATGAGTGGCATTACAAGCGGCAGTGCAGCAGCAAAAACGGGGAAAGCTTTCCCCAAACGCAGGGGTCCGTGGTTTGGAGACAGCTGCATTACATAAAAGGATCCAGCGCGATATTGCGATTGATCATTTGAAAAAACAACAACAGCTTTTTTGAACAGAGATTAAATTGTGAGACTTGGCACCATCTCCTCGGATCGTAATCAGGACCATGGATTTTTATTCACTGTTTTAAGCATTGCGGGATGAATGAACTCCAGCATCCCTCAGTGAGCGCGCGCCTGTGTTGCCTTTGCAGGGATAGAGATGGAGATTGTGAACAGCTGCGAGACCAACAATGGTGGCTGCTCCCACCTGTGCCGCCACACCAGCTCCGGCCCCAGCTGTGCCTGCAATCTGGGACACCGCCTGGACGAAGACCAGAGAACCTGCATCGGTAATCGAACACCCGGAGTGCTCCTCTTTTCAGATGAAGCCGCAGTAGAGCAGCTGCGGGCAGCGTAGTTCCTCTGTGCCAGCACGACTGTGCAGGAGATGCGGCTGGTTTTCGACCTGCTGGGATTCTCCAAACAGGAGAGCCTGTTCTCATCTGCCTTTGACAGTAGAACGAGGTCCGGTGGGTACAAACTGCAAGAGAGGAGGTTCTGGTTGGACATCAGGAAGAATTTCTCGACAGTAAGGGTGGTTCGATAGTGGAACGGATTGCCGAGGGAGGTGGTGGATTCTCCCTCATCGGAGACCTTCAAGCAGAGGCTTGACAGGCACCTGCTGGAGATGCTCTAGGAGGATTTCCTGCTGCAGGCAGGGGGTTGGACTAGATGACCTTGTGGGTCCCTTCCAACTCTGTGATTCTGTGATTACAGTTGTGCAGTTTGAAGAGCAGTGAGCACAGGACAATTGATGCTTAACAACCGGCCACTTGCAGTTTGCGACCCCAGCCCCAGACGTGGCAGTGCAGGAGAGCAATGAGGGGAATGGTTGAGTGGATTGTGTGCTTGTTCCATTCCACCTTAAGAACATAAGAAGAGCCCTGCTGGATCAGGCCAAAGGCCCATCTAGCCCAGCTTCCTGTATCTCACAGCGGCCCACCAGGTGCCCCAGGGAGGCACAAGACAACAAGATGCTTGGATCCTGTTGCCACTCCCTTGCACCTGGTACTCTGAAGTAGCCTACCACCTTTGTAAGGAGGTTGTATAAATCCATCATTGCCTATAGCCCACGATGGACCTTTCCTCCAGAAATCTGTCCAGTCCCCTTTTAAAGGCATCTAGGCCAGATGCCATCACCACCTCCTGTGGCAAAGAGTTCCACAGATTAATTACACCTTCCCCACTATAGTCCTGCTCAAAGGATGTTGCATGCTTGGAAGGTGGACAGGCCATCTGCCTAATGGAGCCCAGAGTCTGCCTTTTCCCTTCCTGTTTTATGCTTGAGCATGTTTGGGTATTGGAGACAGTTTGGGAGCCCTGCCACACTTCCCTGTGTCCATCCAGCTCTGACCCCAAACGGGTCTTGGGCTGGCGGCTTCAGGGATGTCAGTTTTTGCATGTCACCCAGCCCTCGTCAAAAGTGGGATGAGTCCCACCAGCCGAGGAAGGCACGGAGCGTGTGGTTTCAGCCCATCCCAACTAAATGCTCTCAAGAGAGACGGGCTGTTTGGAGGTCTGCCTTGTGCCTGGGAGCGTCATGCAGGGGTGTGTAAATTTTAGACGCTTGTCATGACATCTGCACAGCCACACCCCCATAACCACACCATACTAAGCGATACAACAGCTGTCCTGTTGACATTTTCCCCTTAGAGCGCAATCCTAACCTGGAGTTAGGTCGACACAGTTAGGCCAGCAAAGTTTGGCTGGCAAAAGGGACACCGTAAAGTGCGTTTGGACCACTCTCGGGGTCAGGGAGGATGGCGCCCATCTGCGTGCTGGCCTCTCTGACTCCGAGAGTGGTCCAAACGTCCTTTACAGTGTCCCTTTGTGCCGGCCAAGCTGTGCTGGCCTAACTCCAGGTTAGGATTGCTCTCTTAGAGTGTTTTCTTCTTCTGCCACATTACTATTTTGAAGTGGATTCTGCTTCGCTGAAAGATCTAGTTCATTTCATCCTAAACCTTTTAGCACCAGGACCCACTTTTTTGAATGGCGGTCTGCCTGGGGCCCGCTGGAAGTGATGTCATGGCCAGAAGTGCCGTCATTGTGATGCCAGGGCCTGCTGTTTTCCTGAGAAAGCATCAATAAGTTGGGTTATTTCTCACCCATTTCCCAATCACAAAGTGAATCAGAAAGAAAAAAGCCTATTTACTGCCTTGACACAAGCAAAACAACCACACAGTCCTCCCCTTTCCAGCATCCCATCTTCCCATATTTTCAATATGGCTGCCCTAGGTGCTTCGCGACCCACCTGAAATTGGCTCCCGCCCCCACAATTTGGGAACCACTATATTCGAGTGCTAGGCTCTGCATGTTTACAGAGAATTAAGTTCCTCTGCATTCGGGTCAACTTATTTCCAGGTAATTTTCAGTACAGTTGTAGCCTTAATGTAACACGAGCCGCATACTGTTTCCAAGGCTGCCTTTGGGAAAGACAGTAGCCTAGAACAGCAGTTCTCAAACTATGGGTCCATGGCCCACTAGTGAGTCACTGGTCAGTGTTTGGTGGGTCACAAAACAGCCTAATCTGTCTTGTCAGTTTGCTTTAAGAGAAACAATCTGCTACTTCTGCCCAATCGCCGTTATAGTCACAGAGGCTTGGGTAGCTGGTGCAGTGAAACCCATTTTTTAAAGGTGGGTCTTGATGCTAAAAAGTTTGAAAACCACTGACCTAGAACACTAACTTATGCCCTTAGGCAAATGTCTCAGTTTGCCTCCTGCTGAGCCTGAGCCTGCTTCTTGGCTCAAGTCCATTGGAAAAGGTTTCAGTGGCAGTGCCTAAGAGCTCCTTTTTCTGTTGTTGCATTTCTGGGGTTCTTCTTCTCCCTCAGTGACACCCTGCCTGTCTCTAAGCTATGGGTGCTTCTTTCCACTACTCTGTCCAAGCCGTATTCTCTGTTCTCCAGATCTCCAGGCAGAATCTTTCCAAGCCAGAGTTCCTTTCAACTAGAGAAACCAAGGATCAAACTCTGGCTCTTCTGCAATGCAAAACACTAAGGGATGCCTCTTCCTGACAGGGTCCTTTGAAACTCTAGTTGTTTGTGGAAATCTATTTAACTGCAGCCTGCTGGTGGAATTATTGACAACAACACTGCCCCCATCTGCAAATAATCTGTAAGGCCCAGAGCCCTCGCCTGGGTGTCAGCTGACTGCAGAACAAGAGGGTGCGCACACAGGCACACACACGCCACGACGGGAGAAGTCTGCGTCTCATTTTGTGCCACGCTGGACCGAGTCCATTTCTGGCAATTAAGCAAATTAGAAACTTGCCCCAGACCTTACCAGCCAGGCCGTTTCCTCCACTGGCTCCGTGAATGTTTGGAAATGCAGTGCGCTGAGTGCGCCTGAGTGGCACATGTTGCGCATGGGTCTCTCTGGCTCAGTGCCTGGAGCCTCCAGAGGATGATTTGGGTTTCATTCCGTGCAGTCTGGTTTGCATCCTCCCCACTTCACGTCATAGGTTTTGCTGGGGATTTTCTTAGCATCCCTGTGTCGAGGGACCAAGCCTGTGGATCTCTGCTGATTTGACTCATTGCTTATCATTAAAGCGCGTGAACAGGAAGGTGCGATGCCAATATCCTGGCAATCTTGTTCATCTCCACCTGTTCTTCACTTGTAGACCTCGAGGTCTACAAGCACTGCACACTTGGTGGCAGGAAACGCCCCACAGCGGCAAGGATAGGGGCTAATTGGGAACAACGATCCCAGGTAGTTGAGACAGGGAGCCATGTGCGGATTACGGCTATTTGCACTTGTGGACAAGTGCCGGTCGTCTGATCAGGGGAACAGCAAGGATGTTCAGCCCTTTTGGGAAAGAAAACGGAGGCAGAAGTTGTGTTCGGTGTTTGTTCTCCCCCCCCCCCCACAATAGACCAGTGGTTCCGAAACTGTGGGTCAAGACCCACCAGTGGGTCATGAGCCAAATTCAGGTGGGTCGTGAAGCACCTAGAGCAGCCATGTTGAAAATACGGGAAGATAAGATGCTTGAAAGGGGGAGAGGGCTGTGTGGTTCTTTGGCTTGTGTCAAGGTATGACACAATTCTATGTTCTTATGTCCATCGTGGGCTGTAGGCAATGATGGATTGTGCAACCTCCTTACAAAGGTGGTGGGCTACTTCAGAGTACGGGGTGCAAGGGAGTGGCAACGGGATGCAAGCATCTTGTGGTCTCATGCCTCCCTGGAGCACCTGGTGGGCCGCTGTGAGATACAGGAGGCTGGACTAGATTGGCCTGATCCAGCAGGGCTCTTCTTACGTTATGTTAAGGTAGTAAATAGGCATCTTTTTTCCCTTTCTGATTCACTTTGCTAATGGGGAATGCCTGAGAAATGACCCAACTTCTTGCTGACATTCTCAAAAGTGGGTCCCGGTGCAAAAATGTTAAAGAACCCCTGGCCTAGATTATCTAAATAGTCACCAGCTCCTTTATTTGGCAATGCATGAGGGTCAGTATTAATGCAGAGTTCCTTGGTGACGAGGCCTTCTCAAGCTCCTGTGTGTCGACCTTCCTTTCTCAAGCAAACCCCTGTGCCCCTTTACCTGAGGCTGGCCCACCCATGAGGCTACGGGAAGTGCAGGCTTCAGGATCAGGCCCTTCTTAGTCTGCCCCCTCACCACCAGTGCTCCTTCTCCTGAATTGGAAGAGGAAAGCAGGAAGTGTGGAGGGGAGGGGTCAGAGACACTCTAGTCCACCACTCTCTTATCCAGTCCGCTTCCTCTTCCATGCTGCCCTCATCCTTTCCCAATCTGTGCGGACAACAGAGGCTAGCGCTTCACCAGGTCAGGGGGGCAGCCTATGGTGTCTGGGCAGCCTATGGGCAGCACTGGGAGGTCTTTGGCCGGCTCGGTCTATCCCTTCCAGTTGATACTGACTCTGAAGGGCCACACCTGAAGGAGCAACACCCACCCATCGTGCTTCCTACCACTGCTGCCGCCTTCCTCCAAAGCCCCCTGCTCCTCAAACCCATCCAGGAGCAGGGCCCATAATCACATCCAGGTCGTGGGGCAGGGAGTCGGGGCTTCTCCCGTCGCACAGAACATCTCACCAGCGATGGGCTTGCTGAGATGAGCTCACGCCTTATTTTTTTTCCATCTCCGTCCTTTGCTTGCTTCTCCAGATACAGACGAATGCCGTGCCGGTTCTCACTGCTGCGAGCAGGACTGTTACAATTACCCCGGGGGCTACGAGTGCGTTTGCTACGCTGGCTACAGGCTCGACGTGGACGGCTGCGGCTGCATCGGTAGGCAGGGGGTGCCCGGTTGAGCTCCTTCTCCCGGAAGGGGAACCACGGCACGGTTCATGGTGGTTTGGCATTGCACACCAGTCTTAACTCTGGCGTCTGCCACATCCACACGAGAAGTGGAAATGAGAAGCATCGAGGCTTATGCGCTACTCTTTGCTGATGCGTCTGCCGTGCTGGCATGAGAAAGTGAAGTCAGCGGTAAACAAAAATTCTGCTTTTTTCCCCCCTTCTTAATTTTAAAGATGTAGACGAGTGCTCCTCAAATAACGGCGGCTGTGAACACATCTGCCAGAACTTGGTGGGCTCGTTTCAGTGCAGCTGTCAGATTGGGAACAAGCTGGACGAAGACCGAAGGAGCTGCATCTGTGAGTGTCAACATTTTTCTTCTAAAAACATTGATCCCACACTTTCCAAGCGGGCCTAGCATTCAGTTGTATATCCTAGTGTTGTTTGTAAGAACGCTATAAACTTGTAAACGTGATTATGCCCATACTGCAGATGGGGATGACTGAGGCTGAGAGGGAGTAGTTTGCTCAAGTTTGACTGGCACAAGAGACACCGTGAAGAGCGTTTGGACCACTCTTGGAGTCAGGGAGGATGGCGCACGTCTGTGTGCTGGCCTCTCCGACTCCGAGAGTGGTCCAAACATACTATACAGTATCACTTCTGCTGGCCAAACTTCACTGGCCTAACTGTGCCAGCCTAACTCAAGAGATGTTATCGGAATCAGAGATGTTGGTGAGAAAACGTCACAAAATTCAAAACATGTTTGTTAGTGAAATATTTTCTGCACCTTTCTCCCCTTTTTATCCTGAATTTGGCACCTTGTCTTCTTCCTTCATTGCTCCAGACTGTCGAATCTTCTTCATAAGCCTTTTTGTGTGTGCTTTTTATTGGAAAAAAAATGTGCTCTTTCTGCAGTGCTCACCGAGCCTGTGGAAGCTCTGGACGGCTGGCGCCCCGTTGTACGCCCGCTTCCGCACGTGGCTGTCCTGCGAGAGGAGCTCACCCAGCTCTTTGACGACGAGTACGATGAGGAAGACGAGGAGGCAGAGGCCAGAGGGGAGCACACTCTGTCTGAGAAATTCAGTGAGCATTTTGCAGTCGCCTGTTGTGGCACATGATACATAAGCAGCTTCCAAAACTATAAACTGTATAATGCAATCCGTAAAACCTTTGAAACAAAATATAATGCTTTAAATTAAATAGCAGTTCTATCTGAGCACACCGTTGGGTAGTTTGGATGTTAGACGCTTGATCGGAAATGGGATTCTAATTTACGTTTTAAATATTAAAACAGGTTAAATCAGGAACCCACCAGTGGGTCGTGAGCCAATTTCAGGTGGGTTGGGAGGCACCTAGAGCAGCCATATTGAAAATATGGGGTGCTGGAAAGGGGAAGGGCTGTGTGGTGGTTTTGCTTGTGTCCAGGTTCTAAATAGGCTTTTTCCTTTCTGACTCACGTTCCTATTGGAAAATGACTGAGAAATCACACAACTTATGGCTGCATTCTCCGGAAAGCAGCAGGCTCTGGCGTCACAATGACGGCACTTCTGGCCACGACATCACTTCCTGTGGGTCCCGGACAGATTGTCATTCTAAAAAGTGGGTCCCGGTGCTAAAAGGTTTGAGAACGACTGGTTTAAATGATTTTAAGATAGCATCTATGATAGATGTATAATATATATTTAGTTAATGCAAAATTGGACTTGCAGATTCTTTCAGGCTGAAATTGTATACACACTCATGCGGGAGTGCCGCTCATTGAACTCAGTAGGGCTTGCTTCTGAGTAGCCATGCCTAGGATTGCACTGCCCATGCAAATTCTGTTCATAGTGGCTTCCTGGCTGCAATTATTATAGAACAAGCAATTATTAAATACGTCGGTTTCCACAGAGCCAGCCAGCGGCTGGCTGTTTTGTGATCCAGGACCACTGATAGCTGCAAAGCTAACCCCCAATTCCTAGAACGTTCCACCAAACTCAAGTGATGGAATATCCAATTCTGGGCCAGCACAATCCTGGAGATGTTTATTCAGAAGTGGATTCAGTCGAGCTCAATGGGACCCGTTTCGGTTTGGTCCTAGCACCCTCTTGTGTCAATCCAAGTGGTGTCTTCGCTTCTTGCAGTCTGCCTGGAGGACACCTTTGGCCACGACTGCAGCCTGACCTGCGACGACTGTCGGAACGGAGGACTGTGCAACCTGGACCGGACGGGCTGCGACTGTCCGGCTGGCTGGAGTGGAATCATCTGCAACCAGAGTGAGTGGAGTGGCCTAGGGGTGGCGTGAGGAAGCCCTGCCACAGAACGGGTGTCCTTATACCACCCATCAAAGCAGGGCCGGCCTTCCGCCAATGTGAACCGTGTCGTCCCATTGGGCCGTGCCCCTTGGTGGGCCCTGCAGCAAGCTCATCGCCTGCTGCTGCAGCTGGGATTTCTACGAACTGCAGGTCACTGGGGCCAGCAGAGCAGCTTTGCCTTGGGCCCTCCCACCTGCCTCTGCCTATGAATGGCCCAAAGTGGACCTCCTGGAAGCAGTTGGCGGTGGCATCATCATGTCACCACCAACCATTTCCAGGTGCCGTGTGTGGCGTCACAAGCGCGTTTCTTGGTGAGTGGGGGGGGCCCCATTGGGAGGTTGGGGGGCCCTGCGGGAATGCCCCACCTTGGGTCCCACCACTCCGGGAGCCTGCCAACACTTTGATGGTTTTCTTCACTGAGAAAAGCGATTGGAAGGCAGGGACCCAACTCTGCCCTGTTTGTGTTGGCGTGACCATCACCAGCGAAAATCCCCAGTAAAAGTTGCCCGAGTGTCGCTACTATGATCGGCCTCTCGGGAATCGAGTCTGCAGCTCCGAGTTTCTCGTGCGCGCCGATCTGGCAGTGGATCTGAGCTCCTTGCACTCCGACTGGAGTTGTAAACGTATTGGCAGCTAATTAGACATGCCATTTGCTCCAAGACTAACGAGCTCTTTAAGACACTAATGGGAATCTTCAGGGATTCCATGGTCCAGACTCCGCATCTGGCCAGAAAGCCATTGGCAGAGTGATTTTCCTCCAGGGATTCTTGGCCAGGAGGCAGAATTGACTCACACCTTCACCCCTCCCTGTCCCATCTAGTGAACCAGCGATTGTTTTAGACAACAGTTGCCTTTACAGTGAAGCTGGCTTTGATGGGAATGAGGCACTTTTTTAAGTGGTGTCCTCTTATATTTAGCAGGGGGAGAGCAATTGTCCCTCTTCACCCCTGCGCAGTGTCTTGTCTAGTGGCTGTTGCTGGTGGCGTTCTGCATTTTTTTTTAGATTGTGAGCCCTTTTGGGACAGGGAGCCATTTAACTTTAATGTTGTTGTTTGCCTATAAACTGCTTTGTGAACTTTGTACTAGTGATCGATTGATTGATTTATCTGTTTCCATCTCTTTCTTTGAACTCTGAAACTTTTGTTGTTGTAGTAGTTGAAAAGCAGATCAAGAAGTGTTCTAAGAACAATAAATCTCAGTCCTTGGGCAACTGTCATAGGGTGTACTCACCCTGCTGAAGTGAAGCAGTTTAGCAATGCAAACCTCGGCATGCCTACTCAGGAGTAAGCCACAGGTCAGTGGGCCTGGATCCCAGGAATGTGTGTATAAGGAGTGCAGTGGTAGATCTGGTCAATGTCTCGGATAGATGACAGCCTGGATATGTGCACCTAGAGATGCAGAAAGATGATGTAGACTCATAGAATGTTGGCGCACATCAGAGATCATCTAGGACAGTCCCTTGTCAGAGCTGGCAACTGCTGCAGCATCCCTGACTAGAGATGCAAGAAGGAAGAACCCTCTACATCACAAGACAATTGGACAGCTCTTGTTCTTCAGTCGTTAAGTTGTGTCCGACTCTTTGCTACCCCATGGACCACAGCACGCCAGGCCTCCCTGTCCTCCACTAGCTTCCGGAGTTCGCCCAATTTCATGTTCATTCTTTCGGTGACAATCTCTAACCATTTCATCGTCTGCCGCCCCCTTCTCCTTTTGCCTTGGATCTTTCCCAGCATGAGGGTCTTTTCTAAAGAGTCCTCTTTTCTCAGGAGGTGGCCAAAGTATTTGAGCTTCAGCTTCAGGATTTGTCCTTCCAGGGAGCAATCAGGCTTGACTTCCTGGAGGATTGCCCAATTGGATCTCCTTGCAGTCCAGGGGACTCTCAAGAGTCTTCTCCAGCACCATAATTCAGAAGCATCTATTCTTTGGCGCTCTACCTTTCTTACAGAGCTCTTACAGACAGCTCTTCCAGTTAGACAATTCTTCCTCGTGTCTAGCTGAAGCCGTCTCCTCTGTCGTTTCAGCCGAATACAGATGCAACAGATCCATTAGATTTTGGACCTTGTGTGTATTCTGCACGAGGCAGTTTGGATCGGAAACAGGATGTCCACTCAGGTTGATTTCAGCGTCTTTGAGTCTCTCCCCAAAGGAACTGTCCCCTCCCGTTTGGCTACCAGCACCTTCACTGCGAGGCTCTCACCAGAGCTCCTCTTCCCTTTCCAGCCTGTCCAGAAGGCACGTTTGGGAGAAACTGCAGCTTTCCCTGCCTCTGCCAGAACGGGGGCACTTGTGATCCAGTGACGGGGGCCTGCCGCTGCCCACCCGGGGTCGGTGGAGAGCTGTGCGAGGACGGTAAGATGGAGACTTCTGCCCTCCTGCGGGAACATTCAGTGGGGGTTCCACTTCGGCTATCCAGGAGGTGGTTGGAAGGGCCTTGAATTCATTATAGTTTGGGGACCATGTAAAGCACTCAGTGTGCAGGGCCGGCCCTTCCATGAGGCCAACTGAAGAGGTTGCCTCAGGCATCAGGTTGGTGCAGGGTGGGGGTCCCATTTCTGTCTGCCTACTTGCCTCCTCTCCGCCTCCTCTTCCACTCTAGAGAGGAAGAGGAATTGTGGAGCTTGGGAAAGGGCTGAGCTAAGACATTGGAGAATAGGAGGAGCAGGCGCTGGTGCGTCATGAAGTCAAGGAGGGCAGCATCAGGCCAGCCCTTTGTAACAAAATATTGTGATGCATCCCAGCCCCTAGGAACTCTCATGGGCCGGGGTGAGATTATGTCTGTATTTATTATGGCAGGAAGCTCTGGTGCGACACCCCTGCCCGTTCTGCCGCATAAAGGGTTGCATCATGTGATGGGCATCAGATGTGGGGTCTGGTCTTCGAGAGCATGAGCCCACCGAGTGGCTCTCGGCACTTTGCATTCCCCTGGCTGAGCAACCATCTTCCCCCTGAGGTTGGCCAAGGCCCAAATCCCACATGGGGCAACCCACACAGGGGGCCCCCTTCCATCCCACCAAATGGCAGACTCAGCAGAACGCCCCATTTTCGTTCCGTGGCAGACGTTGTCTCCAGCGCTAGGAAACAAGGAGTCCGTAACAAGCGCCGCTAACGTGACTTCATAGGAATAGCCGGGGACACATGGAGGCGATTTGCCGGGGCAGGCAAGCACGCACAGTCGCAGTGAACGCGGGAGGCAATGGGGGCGTTTCCCCTTTGTCCTTTGGAGGGGGAAATCAGGAGGTTCTGTTCGGGGAGGTGGTGCTTGGACAGCTCTCAGGACTTGCCCCAGAAGGGCGGTCCTGCCCTTGACTCCTCTGAAGCTCCAGTCCGATGGGAAAGGGCATCGCCAGCTCTGTCTAGGGTGGCCAGAGCATGCTCTGCATGAGGACATAAGAAGAGCCCCATTGCTGGGTCAGGCCAAAGCCCACCTAGTCCAGCTTCTGGTATCTCACAGTGGCCCACCAGATGCCTCAGGGAGCACACGAGACAACAAGATGCTTGCATCCTGTGGCCACTCCCTTGCACCTGGCATTCTGTGGTAGCCTACTATTAATGTAAGGAGGTTGCCCAACCCATCATGGCCTATATAATAGCCCACGATGGGCTTTTCCTCCAGAAATCTGCCCAGTCCCCTTTTAAAGGCATCTAGGCCAGATGCCATCACCACCTCCTGTGGCAAGGAGTTCCATGCTCTGCTCTGTGGCTGTGGCCTATGCCAGTGTTTCTCAACCAGTGGTACTCACACCACCAGTGGTCCTTGAAGTGGTGTCCAGTGGTATGCGCAGGCAGTCATGGACCTACCATTGGGCAAGGGGGGGGGCTGGAGCTCCTGGGGTGCCGGAAGGCAGCGATGGGGTGGTTCACATCGCAGTGAGGTGCGCGGAGTTGGCCCTCCTGCCCGCTTCTTCCTCTTTCCTGTCCGTGGCGTTGGAGGCTGCCGTCTACCAAGTCAGATCACTGGGCTACCCAAGCCAGTATTGCCCACACAGATTGGCAGCCACTCTTTGGGTTCCCCGGCAGGGGTCTGTACCCAGCCGTACTGGTTAGGCCCTTTTTATATAAAAATGCCTGAGCTGTGTTGATAACATTGCAATAATTACTATATATTCAGGGGTGGGGTTTTTCTTCTTCGCGACAGTGAATATCTCCAAAAGGAGACGACAGAGCATCTCCTCTTTGCCCTCCTCTGCCATTTCTCAGCATCCTTGCCAAGCCTGCAGTTCGAAGCACGTTTGCCCGGCATCTGGTTCAAACGGGTCCTGTTCAGACTGGTGGGGCTTGCTTCAGAGCAGGCACGGCAGCTCTCGGCTCTCGGTCTCACCCCGGTCCCTACAAACGTCCCTACCCTGACCCTCTCTTGACCGCAGGTTGCCCGAAAGGATATTTTGGGAAGCACTGCAGGAAGAAATGCAACTGCGCCAACAGGGGGCGCTGCCACCGCATTTACGGAGCCTGCCTGTGTGACCCGGGGCTGTACGGCCGGTACTGTCATCTAGGTAAATCCTGCCCACTCCTGTGGGGAGGGACCGCGGCCCGTTTTGGTTTCCGGTTTTGTTTTGTTGTTGTTGTTCACATTTCTTTGGGCTACTGACGTGTTTTCCCCCCCCTGTTCCTTTCCCCTATCTTAGCATGCCCAAAGTGGGCCTATGGCACCGGCTGCTCTGAGGAATGCCAGTGTGTGAAGCCCAACAGCCTGGAGTGTGACAAGAAAGATGGCACCTGTGTGTGCAAACCTGGCTACCAGGGCAAAAGGTGTCAGACGCGTGAGTTGCTCTTTTCTTCTGTTTGCTTCGCTCACCCATTGGCCCCCAAGCATGCTGTTTGGCCAGCTTTGTTGCTTTGTTTCAGGCTATCAGGCAGCAAAGTCATTTGGGTGACTGTTGCTAGGCATCACCCTTGCAGACCTAGGCTCTGCTCTGTGGCTTGGAATCTGGGATGGACCTTTTCCCCCTCAATCTGTCCAGCCCGCTTTTAAACGCATCTAGGCACCGTGTCCTGTGGCAAGGGGCTCCACAGACCAGTCACGCGCTGGGCAAAGAAACCTCTTCCCTGATTGCCTGGCCCTGAGCTGAATGCTGAGATCTCCTCCTCCTCCTTTCCAGAATGTGACTCGGACCGTTACGGCGCTGGGTGCAGGAGCACATGCAGTTGTCCCCCTGGAGTGTCCTGTGACCATGTAAGTGGAGAGTGTCGGAAGGAGTGCGCCAAGGGCTACCACGGGGAGAACTGCAGCCAGGGTAAGAATTGTGTGGCAAGATGCAGGCAGGCCCAAGACCTGCTGGGGTGGGGCGTGTGCAAGTTCCGGTGTCCAGACTTTGGTAGGGTGTCCAGACTTCAGGGGGTGTGCAGAATGGAAGGACATTCTTTTCCAGACAGGAGTTTCACCATCTGAGCAGAGTCAGAGCGCAATCCTAAAGCGCCTGCCCATTGCCATCCCTGCCTGGAGTGGCTCCGACGGCGAGCGGGAGGGGCTGCTCACACAGCGCATTGCTGCGCCTGCAGAACTCCCGTGCCATCACCCCCGCAGCGACACCACTGAACTGTTGCTCTTTCGTCTTTGGACGCACTTCATGCTCCGCTCTGTGTTTTTGTTACAATGCGCCTGTGATCAAAGAGCATCCATGTGAATTTCGCAACACATCTTTTTCCTTCTTTGGGGAGATCCCACCTCTCTGAAGCCTGGGAAGCCACACTCCTTTCCGAGATGCCTTTTTGATCTAAAATCTGTCATGTGACAGAGCGTCAGCCTGGAGCAATTTGGCGCATGGAGAGGGATGCTCAAGCACATTTTTTTAACCCCTACCCCACCCCCCACAAATGGTGATGGAGGCTTAAACCCTCAGGAAAGACTCGCAGGAAATCGCGTAAATTTTGTATGGCAATATTGAGTTGGGGACTTGGATTTACAATCTGGAAGGTATTAAAGATGGAGACCATCTGCCATCAATTAGCGCAGAGGAAAGTATGCACAAAAAAGGGAAGAAAAAAATCTATTGGTGGTTTTCAGTTTCTGTGCCGGTGTCTCCCTTTTCTTCAAGCTTTTGGGGTTGTGTATTTTGTTAAAAAGATCTCAAATCAAATTCAAACACCAGGGCTTAAGGTGCGAAGCTCTTACTAGGAACCCTGATAGGCTCAACTAGAAGACACTGCAGAACTTCGCCTGCAGTGCTGTACACACTTTCTGAGAAGTGCGCCCTACTGAACACAATGGGAATTGTATCTGAGTAGGCTTGCCCTGTGAGGCTGCAATCCCGTGCACACGCACGAGAGTAAATCCCATTTGATGTAATGGGACTTACCTCTGAGTAGACCTGTGTAGGATTGTGCTGTAAGAGTCTCTCTGCACTGTCCTGAATTCTTGAATGTTAATGCTTGAAGTTAGGGTATTCCGTGCAGCCAAACAAAGCATGCAAGAAGAAAAAATGCGCACCTTGACACATATGAAGTTTGTTTCAGTGCTGTATGTTTTGCTTTTGTTTCCTGGGCTGCCATTTCTCCCATGTGCCATTTTCTGCCTTCATCTTTGCCCTCAGTCTCGCATATGTCTGCTGTCCTTCAGGGTGCAATCCTAACCAGGAGTTAGGCTGGCACATTCAGGCCAGCAAAGTGTGGCCTGCACAAGGGCCACCATAAAGTCTGTTTGGACCACTCTTGGAGTCAGAGAGGCCGGCACACAGACGTGCGCCATCCTCCCTGACTCTGAGTGTGGTCCAAACGTGCTTTATGATGGCCCTTGTGCCGGCCAAACTTTGCTGGCCTAACTGTGCTGGCCTAATTCCAGGTTAGGATTGTGTTCTCAGTTTGATTGGCTGGGGTGACCCACATGATTTTGTTTGAGGGCTCCCAGGAAATGGTTGTGTCTGATGTCATTTTGTTGCATCCTGGACAAAATCACATGGGTCGCCGTAACCAATCGGAATAAATTGTGGGGAGGCCAGTGAGGGCCAGGAAAGGAAAATGCCCACGAAATGAACCTCATTGAAACAGCACAGATGCAGTCAAAAATAGGTGTTGAAAATCCTGAAAAAATGGAAGGACTTTTTGAACACACGTTGGGTGGTAGGTCAGCCGATTCCTTGTGTGGTGATGCAGTGGTAAGGACAACTGCATCTGTTGAATTTTTGCCTGCCGTGCTACAAAGGCAAAGAAAGACGGGGCAGTTGGAGGTTCGAGTTCAGATGCCTTTGCTAAAGCATTGTGCTTGTGGCAACAGGGTAGCAGGTGGGATGGAAGGAATGGCCCAGTTTAATTGCTGTTTGTTTCCCGCTGGTGGCAATTTGCAGAATGTCCCGAAGGGAAGTTTGGGGTGAACTGCCGACAGTCTTGTGCGTGCCGTGGCTCGCCATGCAGCCGCATCACAGGGCAGTGCCACTGCATGGCTGGGAAGACTGGCGTGGACTGTGGCCAAGGTAAGACCGTCACAGAGAGCCTGGGTCTGAACCTTGGGGGAAATCTCTCTCTCTCGCGCGCGCGTGTGTGTGTAAGACATTTATAAATATTCTAACTATTAATAAACAGACAAAGGAATTAAAGCCATCCAAAGCTTTGTAGCAATGAATTCTGCCTCTTGTGGAAACATACATACATACATACATACATACATACATACATACATACATACA